>CP092866.1:64629025-64726903 GCA_030710605.1 Cordylochernes scorpioides
TGCGATTAAAAAATATTGGAAGGGCTTGGCTCATCAGTGGTGAACCCTACCAGCGGATTCGCCAATTTTTTTAATCCACCAGACCTCTTCTTTAGAGTTTTAATACCGTATTTGATCTTTGTGTAAAAAAAAAACGCATCTTAATGTTTGCATTTGCTATATATAGATGGCGCGTTATAGCTTTGTATAAAATCTATATGTATATAATCTCGAACCTATAATGTCCTTTATAACAGATTGCGAAGTAAAAATGGCTTATCCTTTTTGGAGAAATTATTAAAATAAGGCCTCTTCCATTCCAAACTAACAGTAAAAATTTGAAGCACCTGGCCACCATGAAGTGTTGTATTAGTCCAACCTAAAGAAAACAACAACGTTTATAGCAACCCCGTCTTTGAATATAAGAAATAAATCTTTTTCCATCGACCTCAGTAAAAACATATGCAATATATGCAAAATACATGGACATTCCCAATGAGAAAAGGAAATAGAATAACTGATAAAGCCCAAGCATATTTTAATAAAATCTCACATCTGAAGCAACGAATTCAGAAGTGATCAAAATACCTGGAAGTTATCTCATCCAAGAAATTGTACTCGAATATAAAAATCCACTTTCTAGCTTAAAACCTAAAAAAGGTAATAAATACTCGTAGAAGACTTCCAGAAATTCCACTAAACTCAATCTGATCACCTGTTCAAAGAGAGGTCCTGTGAAACAACTGAAGCTAAAATGCTCTGTCTTAATAATGATTTCTTCAGAGAGTTTTGAAAGAATAGAATCTCTGAAAAAGATAATAAAATGAAGATCTTCACAAGAAAATGAAAGTCCAGAACTAAAATATTCTGTTCTGAATGTGGAATTATCCATAGATATAAATTAACATCTGAAATGGTTTCGAGACCACCTAGAAGACAAGCCCTCTAAAAACCATTCCCTGAAAAAAAAAGAGACAAATGACACTACTAAAGAACAAGGTCGAAACAATTCTAAAAATAAATTGAATCACCCCCCCCCCCCCCCCCATTCCCACTCATCCGCCCTCGGTCGACTTCTACACCATTCCTGACGGAGTTTCTGGAAAAGATCGCAGCTCTCAAGCTTAGAATTAAGAAGCCAAGTTGCTGAGATATTCGAAATCAAACCTTGTCCAACCAGAGAAACGCGATTCCTAAGAAAACATCCTTTCTTCCTGGTCAAATTAGAGAAGCTAAGAAATAAGATGAGAAAATATATTTCGAATATAATGCCAAAAAAGGAACTACCTATATGTTTTGAAGAATATAATATAATGTTATATTAATTTTAATAATGTTTCACTATAGATAAATTAAACTACAAGGATGAATCAGTAAAAAACGATAAAAGCTTTTTTTTTAAATGTCAAGCTAAAATACTATTATTTTTTAATCCTCTACATAACCCCCTCCTTTTTCTATACACTTCTTCCAAAGGTCAGGTAGCTTGTAAATTCCCTTTAAAAAATATTGTGTGTGTAGGGCAAGACATCCATGCACCGCATTTTTAACCTCATCATCTGTCTTGAAAGTCATGCCTTTTAAAATATTTTTAAGTGTTCACATAAATAATAATTACTTGGACTAAATCAGGAGAGTAAGGGGGATGGATTAGAACTTTAAAATTTAATTTATTGATGGTTTCAATGGTGAGATTTGCCACGTGGGGCCGAGCATTATCATGCGGTAGGCAAACACCTTTGTTCAGCAAACCACGCCTTTTGGAACGAAATTTTGGCGTTAAAATTTTCAAGGAGCTCAGAATAAAATATGCTAATAACTGTTTGGACTTTAGGAAGATAATCTTCTAAGCTGCATCATTTACTGTCCCAAAAAATAGTCAGGAGTACTTTTCCAGCAGAAGCTATTATCCTTGGTTTCTTTGGTGTTGGTGAACTCTTGTGATGCCACATTCTGCACTTGATCTTTTAGAGTCAGGGATGTGATGGTGTATCCATGATTCATCTACAGTCACTATTCTATCAAGAAAACCTTCACTCTCAATTACATAATATTACAAAAGCTTTTTACGAGCGTTAAGTCGTTTTTCCTTCATTTTCTTCGTGAGCAGTCGAGGCACCCATTTTGTGCAAATTTTCTGTACTTCAAATGTTATGTAATGATTATTTAGACACTACCATAACTATGGTTAAGTTCGGCAGAGATAACTCTAATGTCAATGTTATGATCGTTCTGTATCATCTTGCAATGGCTCAGGTGGTTGCATCATCACTAACCTTGACCGGGGCGTCAGGTCGAGGTGCGTCATCCAAACTTTCTATGCCGTTTTGAATTTTCTAACCCATTAAAAAATCGATTTTGAGAGAAAATTTTATAACCGTAAACAGCTTTCATTCTAGAGTAAATTCCAAATATTTCAACTTCTTCATGATAAAGAAAACGTATTACTGCTCGCATTTCATACTTGGTGCAACAGTTTGTTTTGATCGCAATTTTTATTGGAAAAAAATGTTGCCAGATGGGCATCTTGAGATTTTTGAAAATATATAACAACAGACCAATTTAAATGTGTATACCTATAATATTTATTTGATTTCTTTGATTTTTTCTATTAAACTTTTATCGTATTTTATTGATCCACCCTTGTATGTATATATAGATGGAATTTTATAGGGAGGAAATTGATCTAAAAAATAAAGGTGCCTCTCCCGGCAAAAGCGACGCTGAAACTAAGCGACATCTATTGACCCTCTCCGCATAGTTGAGGCTTAGTTTTAACGTCTATCTTGCCGTAAGAGGCGAACCTATATCATTGTAATATAAATTCCTTTATATTGTAATGATTATTTTTATCATACAAACATACATAGATTAAATTGGCGAAACCGCTGGGAGGGTTCACCACTGATGAGCCAAGTCCTCCCAATATATTTTCTCATCGCAGTAAGGACAGTGGAAGTTTGTATTATGTATAAAAGAAACATTCGTGCTTTTAAATCCTTTCATTTTATATGTATAGATGGCGCGTTATTGATTTGTGTTAAACATATATACATACAAGAGTCGGTAGACGAATCGTTAAAACCCTCGAATTCTGACAACCATGAACCGGTACGAATCCCGAGTTGGACCCTTTGTATTAATATGTGAATACCATTCACATTCATTGTTGCAAATATCATAACCTAGGCTGATATTTTGAACAGCACCTAGTAAAGTTACCTTTTAACAAGAGTATACATACATACTGTAACGTCCTCGTATTTGTTGGTTGACGTTAATCAGCAAGAAGTACTTGGAAGTTTAAAAAGAAAGACTTTATTTCTTTTAGGCTAACATCAGATATAGCATATTAATTATTAGACATATGTTTACATGTCGTATATATTACAATCAGTCAAAAGGCAACTGCACAGAGTATCATCAGTGATAAATATGTGCTCACTGATAATTTACTATATAGGCATGCCAGCTGCCGTTACATCTCCCCCTTTGAAGAAATTCATTCTTCAAATCGTTTGGGTGGCTTGATGATCCGCCCGGACCTTGTTGTAATGGGCAGGGTGCCGTTCTTGTGCTCAGCGTTCTGGTGATCACTCCTGGTTTCCTGGCCTGAGAATGCTCTTGAAGAAGTATTGAGTTCTTCGGGAACTTGATCCTGTTCCTTATCACCGCTCGGGCCAGGTCCTTCCGGTAGAGTTGACTTGGGGATCTCCGGGATTCTTCTTCGCTGTTGCTTTGGACTCTCCAGATTCGTATGTCGCATGAAGGAGCTGTTGCAGCGGTACTCACCAGTAGGTGTTTGCACTTTATATGATCTTGGAGCTACTTCTTGGGTAACTCTGGCAGGGATCCACTCACGGTGATGCTGTTTCAGCATTATCTTTTCACCTTCCTTGAAGCTTCGGGTTGTCTTTGCTGATTATCGTGGTGTGTTTTCTGCTTCTCCCGCTTATTTCTTAGGTTTTGTGTATGTCCCTTTTGGATTTCTGGTTCCAACTGATGAGTGCTATTGGGAAGGAGGGTTCTGGTCCTGCGACTGAACAGACACTGAGCTGGTGAGCCGGTAAGGTAATTTACTTTCTTTATAATCCCATTGTCTTCCATTTCCTCAAGTTCTTTCTTTACTCTTTCTTTAATAGATAGAGGAATAGGTCTGGGTGGTCTTACTTGCATGTTCATGTCGGAAGTCGGAAACTTTGCCTCGTATTCATATCCTTTCAAACATCCTATCCCTTCGAATAATTCTTTGTATTCCTGTGTAATTGCTTGACAGGTGTTTACTCGCTTAACAAGACCTAAATTGGAACAGGTTTGTCTGCCTAGGATGGGACATGTGTTATCTCTGGATATGATGAAACGTATGTAGGCAGTCATGTTTTTCACCATGCACATTGCTAGACTTTGTCCTTCGACAGGAATACGATGTCCTGAAAAAGAAATTAAACTTTTTACTGGAGACCTTTGGATTTCCAGATTTAATCTCCCTGCCAGGCTGAGTGGCAACACGTTACACTGTGCACCTGTGTCTAGTTTCATGTTTACCTTTTTGCCTTTGATTTTTACTTCTTCATACCAATCTTCGGTCAGGTTGGGGTTTTCAACTGACTGGATTACAAATTCTTGAATCATTTCAGGTTCTGGTGACCCAACAATTTGTCTGACTTTGTATGAATTTGTGTTCTGGGATCTGCAAAGATTAGCAAAATGGTTGAGTTTCTTGCATTTGTTGCATCTCTTTTGATATGCCGGACATTGGTTGATTTTGTGGGATCTACCACAATTTCTGCAGTTTTCTATTATTTTGTGACTTTGGTTAGTGGTGTTTTCTTTCCTCGGCTCTTTTCTATCTTCCCTCTTCTTACTGTTCACCTTTGTCACAGCAACTTGTTGGTCTGAGTCGGATAGTACATGTTTCATTTGGTTTGTGGCATTTTCACATGCTATGCAAATTTGTGTGGCTTTTTCCAGATTAAGGTCAGCCTCACTAAGAAGTCTTTCTCTTATTTCATTGTTAATAATTCCTACTACTATTCGATCTTTAAGTAGTTCATCAGACATGACAGCATATTTGCAGTTTGCTATCTGTAATTTGATCCTAGTCAGAAAATCATTAAATAATTCATCTTCTTTCTGTTTTATCTGATTGAATTTGAATCTTTCAATTGTAGTGTTCAGCTTTGGAGAAAAATAGTTGTTGAACTTGTCTTTTACAATGCTCAGATTATTTTTATCTGCATTATTTAAGTTGAAAGATTTAAAAGTATTTTGAGCCTCTCGTCCCATTGCAGCCATAAAGATAGCAACTTGTACCTCTGGTGCTTTACTACTTAATTGGGTAGCAATTTCATACCATTCAAAGCTTTCAAGCCAAGATTCCCAGCCCTCTTTGTTTAGTTCGTTTAGGCCTATTTGTTTTGGAGGTCGAATAGCATTTTCCGCCATGTTGTTGTTATTGTATTTTTTTTTCTTCTAAAAATACACTTATTTCTTCTTGCTTGTAAATTAAATTATTTTGTATATATTTTTACGCAATTTGAATTTTATTTGAACATGCAATTAGAGATGTTCTGAAATACTTTAAGAAATTGGAAATTAATAAATTGTTCTTACCACGTGGTGTTGTTTACAAGCGCCGCTGCCACCATGTAACGTCCTCGTATTTGTTGGTTGACGTTAATCAGCAAGAAGTACTTGGAAGTTTAAAAAGAAAGACTTTATTTCTTTTAGGCTAACATCAGATATAGCATATTAATTATTAGACATATGTTTACATGTCGTATATATTACAATCAGTCAAAAGGCAACTGCACAGAGTATCATCAGTGATAAATATGTGCTCACTGATAATTTACTATATAGGCATGCCAGCTGCCGTTACATCTCCCCCTTTGAAGAAATTCATTCTTCAAATCGTTTGGGTGGCTTGATGATCCGCCCGGACCTTGTTGTAATGGGCAGGGTGCCGTTCTTGTGCTCAGCGTTCTGGTGATCACTCCTGGTTTCCTGGCCTGAGAATGCTCTTGAAGAAGTATTGAGTTCTTCGGGAACTTGATCCTGTTCCTTATCACCGCTCGGGCCAGGTCCTTCCGGTAGAGTTGACTTGGGGATCTCCGGGATTCTTCTTCGCTGTTGCTTTGGACTCTCCAGATTCGTATGTCGCATGAAGGAGCTGTTGCAGCGGTACTCACCAGTAGGTGTTTGCACTTTATATGATCTTGGAGCTACTTCTTGGGTAACTCTGGCAGGGATCCACTCACGGTGATGCTGTTTCAGCATTATTTTTTCACCTTCCTTGAAGCTTCGGGTTGTCTTTGCTGATTATCGTGGTGTGTTTTCTGCTTCTCCCGCTTATTTCTTAGGTTTTGTGTATGTCCCTTTTGGATTTCTGGTTCCAACTGATGAGTGCTATTGGGAAGGAGGGTTCTGGTCCTGCGACTGAACAGACACTGAGCTGGTGAGCCGGTAAGGTAATTTACTTTCTTTATAATCCCATTGTCTTCCATTTCCTCAAGTTCTTTCTTTACTCTTTCTTTAATAGATAGAGGAATAGGTCTGGGTGGTCTTACTTGCATGTTCATGTCGGAAGTCTGAAACTTTGCCTCGTATTCATATCCTTTCAAACATCCTATCCCTTCGAATAATTCTTTGTATTCCTGTGTAATTGCTTGACAGGTGTTTACTCGCTTAACAAGACCTAAATTGGAACAGGTTTGTCTGCCTAGGATGGGACATGTGTTATCTCTGGATATGATGAAACGTATGTAGGCAGTCATGTTTTTCACCATGCACATTGCTAGACTTTGTCCTTCGACAGGAATACGATGTCCTGAAAAAGAAATTAAACTTTTTACTGGAGACCTTTGGATTTCCAGATTTAATCTCCCTGCCAGGCTGAGTGGCAACACGTTACACTGTGCACCTGTGTCTAGTTTCATGTTTACCTTTTTGCCTTTGATTTTTACTTCTTCATACCAATCTTCGGTCAGGTTGGGGTTTTCAACTGACTGGATTACAAATTCTTGAATCATTTCAGGTTCTGGTGACCCAACAATTTGTCTGACTTTGTATGAATTTGTGTTCTGGGATCTGCAAAGATTAGCAAAATGGTTGAGTTTCTTGCATTTGTTGCATCTCTTTTGATATGCCGGACATTGGTTGATTTTGTGGGATCTACCACAATTTCTGCAGTTTTCTATTATTTTGTGACTTTGGTTAGTGGTGTTTTCTTTCCTCGGCTCTTTTCTATCTTCCCTCTTCTTACTGTTCACCTTTGTCACAGCAACTTGTTGGTCTGAGTCGGATAGTACATGTTTCATTTGGTTTGTGGCATTTTCACATGCTATGCAAATTTGTGTGGCTTTTTCCAGATTAAGGTCAGCCTCACTAAGAAGTCTTTCTCTTATTTCATTGTTAATAATTCCTACTACTATTCGATCTTTAAGTAGTTCATCAGACATGACAGCATATTTGCAGTTTGCTATCTGTAATTTGATCCTAGTCAGAAAATCATTAAATAATTCATCTTCTTTCTGTTTTATCTGATTGAATTTGAATCTTTCAATTGTAGTGTTCAGCTTTGGAGAAAAATAGTTGTTGAACTTGTCTTTTACAATGCTCAGATTATTTTTATCTGCATTATTTAAGTTGAAAGATTTAAAAATATTTTGAGCCTCTCGTCCCATTGCAGCCATAAAGATAGCAACTTGTACCTCTGGTGCTTTACTACTTAATTGGGTAGCAATTTCATACCATTCAAAGCTTTCAAGCCAAGATTCCCAGCCCTCTTTGTTTAGTTCGTTTAGGCCTATTTGTTTTGGAGGTCGAATAGCATTTTCCGCCATGTTGTTGTTATTGTATTTTTTTTTCTTCTAAAAATACACTTATTTCTTCTTGCTTGTAAATTAAATTATTTTGTATATATTTTTACGCAATTTGAATTTTATTTGAACATGCAATTAGAGATGTTCTGAAATACTTTAAGAAATTGGAAATTAATAAATTGTTCTTACCACGTGGTGTTGTTTACAAGCGCCGCTGCCACCATGTAACGTCCTCGTATTTGTTGGTTGACGTTAATCAGCAAGAAGTACTTGGAAGTTTAAAAAGAAAGACTTTATTTCTTTTAGGCTAACATCAGATATAGCATATTAATTATTAGACATATGTTTACATGTCGTATATATTACAATCAGTCAAAAGGCAACTGCACAGAGTATCATCAGTGATAAATATGTGCTCACTGATAATTTACTATATAGGCATGCCAGCTGCCGTTACACATACATAATGCATAAATAGACATATATGCATACAAATACACCTATATACTGGGGCATAATTACACAAAACATAAATACAAACATAAAATCAAACGCGTACATAATGTACATACATACAAAAGAACACACATAGTCATTACACATCTACCCATTTATGAAAACATACACATACATATGAACATACCTCGAATACACATACACACGCAAAACACACATTTAACGAAAGTTAAGGACTCTCCCCGAAGAATATAATTCCCAATCTACCTCAATATTCCATCCGTATTCTTTCCATTGATCACATCTGGAGCTCCAAATCAAGCAAACCTCGCCCCACCAGCTCTCCATCCCTCCCTCCCCCTAATTTGGATAATATAATTTCCTACGTCGTCAATTTAGTTCTGAAATCTGCCTCGATGGCCATTAGAGAATGGAACCAGTACTTTATTTATTGCCGTTCTATTTTATCGCGTTAGAGTGCAATTGATGGGCTGGATGAACTAGTTATCTATACGGAGAGGTTATTTTAGGGAAATATAAAGTGTCATTATTCATTTCTTTCTCTTTGTAAAATAATTCTAAAAGTGATTGTTCTTATTTTTTTATTCTATAAGTAGCTGTATTTCCGTGAGAAGTTATTGAAAACTTCGTTAGAAAAGAGTGCGGAAATTCATGTCTTGAGGCGGAACAATTATATCAAAGAGAGAAGCAGTATATCGTTGAAATATTTATTACTTTTTAATGAATAGAATTGCTTCTACTTTGCAAGGAGTTGCGAGTAAAACAGACTGACTTTATAAAGAGTAATATCTATAGTTATGATAAGTATAAACACATATATATATATATGATGCACTAGCGCGCCATCTGTTATCAAAATTCGAAACTATTTTGAAGGCATAAGATTATTTTTTTGAAAATTAAACAATTTCTACTGGCCTTACTGCAATGGAATAATTAAAGGGAGGGCCTGGCTGATCAGTGGCGAACCCTTTCAGCACATATATATATGCATAGATGGAAATTTTTCCAGGGGGAAATACATCTATAAAAATAAGGTCGCCTCTCCCGTCAAAACAGACGCTAAAACTGAACGTTAAGCGTTGTTGTAGTTTTGTCACCGATCTGAATACGCTAGTTTGCGGAGATGATCAATAGATGACGCGCTTAGTTTCAGCGTCTATTTTGACGGGAGAAGCTACCTTTATTTTATAAATGAATTTACTCCTGGCAAAGTTCCATCTATATATATATATATATAAATATCATTCAGAAAATAGAGCAATCCTTACTTAAATCATTAGATAATAAAAAGGCATATATGTGTGCGCCTACTTATCATAATATAGTCCTATATAAAATATTCAGTTTAATATGACTGCTGATGTGCTTTTATAAAATATATTTACTTTTTTTAAAACAAAAGTTCCTTATAAGTTTAAAATATTGTAACATAGTATTTATTAATTTTATTTATGTAACATAGCATTTATTAATTTTATTATTTTTTATTAACAGAGTGGTCATTTTTATTTTTATATCTTGCGACTCTGTAAATTTCCCTCGTGGCTTATATTTTGTTTACCATTCTTAGTTTTTGTCCTTGCCTGAAATAAATTGTTGTCTTTTCCTGAAGTTTTTGTCTTTCCTAATTTTCCACGTGGCAATATACATTAATGAAGTTAAAATGTAAATATACTAATCGGCCACTTCACAAGTGAATGTGTGTCTAACGAATGTAATTTTACATTAATGTAACTTAGAAAGATTTACAATTACACTTATAAAGCCCTAAATATTAGGAAACGATCAAATAGTCCCAGAATGAAGACTCTGGATGTTAGAAAGGTTTTAGGGTTTTATATTATTTTAGAAATTAATACATACGATTTTAGTAATTGAAAATAGTTTATTTATGCAAAACTATATCTTACCATTTATTTACGAGTAATAATATTGTCACAGTAATGAAGGTGACGAGTCGTTTGGATAGAATAAAATAATAGTTTATTAGATAGCTTTAAATGAGGAATAAGTTTGAGGGATGAAAAGAATTAGCGGTAAACAGCGTTAACTCTCGAGCGCGCGCGCAGAGAATGTAACGTGCGCGCAGAGAATGTAACGTGCTTGCCAAGCTTTACAGTTACAAGCTATGTACATTTTTGGTTATGACATTACTCCCCTTTTCAAAAATAAGCAGCGACCCGCTGCTTAAAAAAAAAAAATCACTCTGAGATCAGTCCTGTGTTTGTTCTTCTGGGCTTCTGTATGGTTTCATCCGCAGGACGTGGACGATGTCTTTGATATTCCGTTGTCGGGGTCTCCTCTCCAAGGCCTCTACTTCATAAGTTACTTCAGACAGTTGTCTCACAACTTTATAGGGGCCGAAGTATCTTTTAAGTAGCTTCTCCGACAGTCCTTGTTTACGCACAGGTGTGTACACCCACACAAGGTCTTCCGCGCAATACTGGACAGGTCTGTGGCTTTTGTCGTATCGAGATTTGTCTTTTTCTTGCGCCTTCAAAATGTTCAAACGGGCCAGCTGGCGTGCGTCCTCGGCATTTGTGACCAAAGACTCCACGTAGTCTTCCAGATTGGCTTCCTCTCTATACGTCAGGATGGTGTCCAATGGGGTCTCGACATCGCGTCCGTGTACAAGATAGAAAGGGCTAAACCCAGTGGTTTCCTGTTTGGCGGTGTTATAGGCAAAAGTTACGTAAGGGAGAACTGAGTCCCAGTTTCTTTGGTCTACGTCAACATACATAGACAGCATGTCACCAAGTGTCTTGTTGAGTCTCTCGGTCAGGCCATTTGTTTGGGGGTGGTAGGCAGAAGTAAAGCGATGTGCGGTTCCACAGAGGTTGTTAATCTCCCGTATTGTGTGAGATATAAACGTTCGACCTCGGTCTGAAATCAATTCTCTGGGGGCTCCATGTTTAAGGATCACGTCTTCTACTAAAAATTTTCCAACTTCTTCCGAACTTCCATTTGGTATGGCTTTGGTCATAGCATACCTTGTTAGATAGTCTGTCGCGACCACGGTCCATTTATTGCCATCGTTCGAGGTAGGGAATCTTCCTAACAAATCTATCCCTATTTTCTGAAAAGGTCGTGCAACCGGCGGAATTGGCACAAGTTGTCCTGGTGGACGTTCGGTAGAACCTTTTCGCCGTTGACATTCTCGACAATGTGCCACATATTGTCGCACAGATCTATGCAAGCCGGGCCAGAAATATTTTCTTCTAATGCGGTCGTATGTTTTTGCAAATCCCAGGTGTCCCGCCATTGGTGCATCGTGGGTTTCACTCAAAATGTCAACCCTCATTTGTTTGGGTACTACTAAGAGCCAAGGTTTGCCCATGGGATCGTAGTTTTTGCGGTAGAGAATCCCGTCGATTATTTTGTATCCACTTTCACTTTTGGAATCAATTTCCTGAATTATTTTTTTGGTCTGGACATCGCTTCTTTGCTCTTTTCCTATGTCGGTAATTGAAGACAATTCTGGTATGTTATCTTCGTTGGATTGGGGGAGAGGACTTCTTGAGAGGCAATCCGCATCTTGGTGTCTTTTACCATTCTTATACACAATAGATATGTCGAACTCTTGAAGTCGCAAGGCCCATCTTGCTAGCCTTCCCGATGGATCCTTTACATTAGCTAGCCAACACAGGGAATGATGGTCGGAGACGACGGTGAAGTGTTTTCCAAACAAATATGGTCTGAACTTGTAAATGGCCCAAACTACAGCCAGGCATTCCCTCTCCGTCGTGGAATAATTTCTTTCTGCGGCGTTAAGGGTTCTTGATGCATAGGCGATAGGCTTTTCTTTTCCTTCTACCAGTTGGGTCAACACTGCTCCGACGCCATATCCACTCGCGTCGGTATGTACAAGTGTCTCAGCATCTTCCTTAAAATGGCCAAGCACAGGATCGGTAGTTAGGGCTGATTTTAATATTTGGAAAGATTGTTCTTGTTCGTTAGACCAAAAGAACTTCACGTTATTCCTCAGGAGGTCGTGTAACGGCTTAGCTTTATTTGCAAAATCCTTCACAAATCGCCTGTAATATGAACACAATCCCATGAAGCTTCTTACTTCATGTGCTGTTTTTGGAGTCGGGAAATTTGTAATTGCTTCAATTTTGTCGGGATCAGGGCGAATGCCGCTTTCTGTAACCAGATGTCCTAAAACTTTGATTTCTCTTGACCCAAAACGGCACTTCTCATGATTAATACACAAGCCCGCTTGCTGGATGCATCTGAGAACTTTCCCTAGGCGTTCAATATGTTCTTTAAAGGATGTAGCATAGACAATTATGTCGTCTAAATAACAAAGACAAATTGTCCATTTCAATCCTGCTAGTAGCTTGTCCATCATTCTTTCGAATGTTGCCGGTGCGTTGCATAGACCGAAGGGCATCACCCGGAACTCATATAAGCCATCAGGGGTGATGAAAGCTGTCTTCTCCCGATCTTCCTCGTCGATTTCTATCTGCCAGTATCCTGTACGTAGGTCCATGCTGGAAAAGAATTTAGCTCCTGTTAAGCTATCCAAAACATCATCATTTCTAGGTAAAGGATACACATCCTTTTTGGTGACCTTGTTAAGCTTTCGGTAGTCTACGCAAAATCTCCAGGACCCATCTTTCTTTTTAACCAAAACTACTGGAGACGACCAAGGACTTTCGGACGGTTGTACAATTCCCATCTTTATCATTTTATCGACTTCACTTTGTATAGCTCGTCTTTCGACAGGAGACACCCGGTATGGTCGTTGTTTAATAGGACGGCTGTCTGAGGTGTCGATTTTATGTTTCACATTGGAGGTTGTACTGAATGATTTTCTCTCAAAATCAAAAACCTCAGAGTACTTTTCTAGACATTCTACAATCATTGACTTCTGTTCTTTATCTAATCTCTCGTCTACCAGAGATAAGATTTGTTGGCGTCTATCCTCACTCTTAATGTTTGATTGAGTTTTATCGTCTTCAGCTGTGTCAACACTGTAGATTCCGCTACTTCCAATTTTCCTCAAGTTTCCTACAAGCATACCAGCTGGGATTATTTGATTCTGAGAAGTCCCATTAGTTATCCATATCTCCCCTCTGCCGTGATGGAAGTTAATTATGGATGATGGTATGACCAATTCTTTTTTTAAGATGAGATCTTTGCTTCCTTCTATCATTAGATCTTTTCCGCCTCGAATATCTTCGTTAATAACCGTGATTTTCTTAATTGAGCGAGCTGGAATAAAACAGTCTTCTAATGCATGTGTAGGCAGATCTTCTTCTAGGCCGTCGTTCACACTTTCCTTCAAATGTATTTCACCTTTTCCACAATCAATCACTGCACTTGTGGCTCGAAAGAAATCAAGACCAAGGATTATGTGATGGCTACATTCAGAGAAGACAACAAAAGTAAAATAAATCTCGAGTTCTTCAATTGACACTTTTAAGTTGCAGCGTCCCAGAGTTTCGATATGCTTTCTATTGGCGACTCTCAATACAGGCCCTTTTTCTGCAAAGAAGGGAATTTTCAAATATCGGCGAAAATTTTCCGAGATTACGGAATAATCGGCTCCAGAATCGACTAAGGCCTCAACATTCTGTCCATTTATGATGATAACAACGTAGTTCCGTTTCATGTTCGCAATTATAATAGGGGGAGGATTTATACTTTCGTCAGCGGCCTTACCTCCAGTCTCGGTCGCTCTCCTTAGTTTCCCTGGCTTAGGCGGCGAGGAGATTGACTGGATCGGCGAGAGGGCGACGGCGTTGCGTTTCGTCTTGAGGGGGATCTTCCACGGCCAGGATAGGGCGACGGGTTTCGAAAGCGGCGATCTACAAACTCAACTTCTTCGGCATTTTGATTGAACCAGGTGTTGTAATTATTGGAGTAGGTCGGCCTCTTTACCCTGGCTTCCTCGAAAACACGCCTTCTGTCTCGGCAATATCGGGCTACATGTCCCGGGCGACCGCAATGGAAACATATTGGAACGTTTTCGTGTGTCCTCCATTCATCAGTTCTTCTCTGTGGTGGTGTCTGGTTGGGTGCCGGTGTACTTTGGTTCAGGAACTGCTGTCGTGGCGTCTGTTTGAATATTTGGGGGTTAGAGTACTGCTGTCGTGGCATTGGCCTTTGAACGGGCTGCGAAATTGCAGAGAGGTTCCTTTCAACTTCCTCTCGAATAATTAGATCCAGGGAAGATGGTTTGAGAGTGGCTGGCTCGGGATTCAATGCATGGTGGATTTCTTCTCGGACGATACGTCTGATGAGGTCCTCCATAGATTCCGATTCTGCTGGGTTGATGGCGGCAGCATTCGGCAGTCTGTCAAAAACTATCCGCGTATTCACACGCTTCTTTTGAGATAGTTCGATTTTTCGACACCACCTTATAAACTCCTCGGTGTTGGCAATTTCAAAGGTTACAATTGCCCTGTAAATTTCCTCAGAGACCCCCTTGACTAAATGAGCAACTTTTTCATTTTCATTCATGTTAGGATTAATTTGCCGACATAAATAGAGAACGTCTTGAATATACGCCTCACTAGACTCTTCCTTTCCTTGGGCCCTGGCTTTTAGTTTTTCTAAAAGTTGATCTTTTTCGCTTGAGTAATGCCCAAAGGCCTGAGACAACATTGTCTCAAAAAGTTCCCATGAGGTTATTTTTTCCTCTACATTCTCGAACCAGACTTTGGCCGTTCCTGAAAGGAAGAAGTAAACATTTGCTAGGCACATGGAACTGTCCCAGCAGTTGTAGCGAGCTACACGATGGTACTCTTTCAACCATTTCTCCGAGCTTTGGCCCGGTTCCCCCGAAAATATAGAAGGGTTTCTAATATGTTTGAAGTGGTACTCACCCTGTGGGGTCTCTCTTCCTTCTTGTTGCATCTTAGAATATTCCAATGGGTTTAATCCTTGGATTCTACGACTTCTTCTTATAGTTTGGGCAGCGAAGGGATGATCCAGCTTGTCTCCACCAGAATGTCACAGTAATGAAGGTGACGAGTCGTTTGGATAGAATAAAATAATAGTTTATTAGATAGCTTTAAATGAGGAATAAGTTTGAGGGATGAAAAGAATTAGCGGTAAACAGCGTTAACTCTCGAGCGCGCGCGCAGAGAATGTAACGTGCGCGCAGAGAATGTAACGTGCTTGCCAAGCTTTACAGTTACAAGCTATGTACATTTTTGGTTATGACAATATATAAGAATAGTGAGGAGTGATAACTATGGAAATATATGATGATATACCACAGAATATTTAAAATAATTATTCAGTGACAATATTATATAAAATATTAAAGTCTAAAATTGAATTCATATATTCAAAACTCCTTCTTGAATTCATGTTTTAGAGTTTTAATTATTATATCAAAACATCTGTAGCAGTGAAGATCTGTGTTTTTCAAAAGTTTCCTTTGGCAGAGGCTTGGTTAGGATATCAGCAACTTGGTCTTGGGTTGGGCAAAACTGAACAGCAACATTTTCTCTTATCTGATCTTTCAAAAAATAATATATCGAACATCTTTATGTTTTGTCTTTCTGTTCATTTGTCCTGTCTTCATTAAAGTCATTGCACTTTGGTTGTCAATATTTAGTTTAGCAAGTATGGTTTCATTTGTAAGTTCTTCAATAAGTGCTTTTATATAAATGAGTTCTTTCACACATTCAGCTTTTACAAAATCCCAAGTTTCATTTTTCTTCAATGAATCTTTTTCTTCCTGTATTGCTTTTACCCAGTTTTCTTTGTCTACTCCGGTTACAGCTTCATTGTATGTTAACAATCCTATTTCTACAGAAACAGAATTCAACACTTCATAATCTTTTAGTCTTTCAGGTCTATTGATATTTTCTCTATTCCTTAACATATATCTTGAATTGGTCGAGTTCTGTGGTTTATCATGGGTATCCAATTCCATTTTAGTGTCTTGACTTTCCTCTATTTCAGAATCCAAATCTTCTCTGTATCTTGGCTGAATGACACTGGTCATTTCATTTGTTAGTTTTCCTGTAAACACCACATCTCTTGCAATTATAATCCTTCTTTTCTGCATGTCCCACAATCTGTATCCATTTCCACTGTATCCGATAAGTGAATATTTTTCACTTTTACTATCCAATTTTTTTAGGTTTCCCAATTTTTTGACATACACTTCACTCCCGAATAATTTTACATTAGAAAGATTAGGCTTTCTTCCAAACCACATCTGTGCTGGTGTTGTTTGTACTGTATTTGAAGGGCTTCTGTTGATTAAATAGGCAGCGACTCTTGTGGCCTCTCCCCACATTTCCTTATTTAATTTGGAATCCAGCAAAAGTGCTCTGGTTTTTTCAATCAGAGTTCGATTCAACCTTTCTGCTTTTCCATTCAATTGTGGAGTATATGGAACTGTAAAATCAAGTATTATTCCTTTCATTTTGCACCATTCTTTAACTTGCGTATTGGCATATTCACCGCC
This sequence comes from Cordylochernes scorpioides, assembly GCA_030710605.1. NCBI lineage: Eukaryota > Metazoa > Arthropoda > Arachnida > Pseudoscorpiones > Chernetidae > Cordylochernes > Cordylochernes scorpioides. The sequence goes on from CP092866.1 coordinate 64,645,742, forward strand.
ATTATCACACCTTAATTTTGACACTTTCGCATTTAAAAATCTTTCTACTTCATTTACATATTCTTTAATATATTCTTTTGCTTCATATTTATTGCTGAGCAAATACACATAACAGAAATGTGTATAATCATCCAAAAATGTCATTATATATTTCTTATTATCATGTGTTAAGGCTTCTATTGGGCCGCACAAATCAGTATGAACAATTTCCAAAGGTCGGGTAGCTCTAGATCTTTCATTTCCAAATGACTTCCTAGTTTGCTTTGCGATGATGCAAATTTCGCACACATCATTTTCCTGTTTTTCCAATTTGTTAAGCTCCATACCATCAACCAAACTTTCAAGTTTTCTTAGATTCTGCATTCCAATGTGTCCCAATTTTCTGTGCCATTCTTGGGTTTTGTTTTCACTTGGTAAGGTAAGGTTCGAGTCATTTTGCTTTGAAAAATGTTGTTCAATATTTACAGCATAAAGTCCATTTTCAAGTTGATCTCCTTCTAGAACTTTTTTTCCATCTTTCAAAATTGTCACTTTATCACCTTTAAAATTTACTTCTCCTCCGTTGTTAACAATTGAGGTCACTGACAAAAGGTTTTCTGATAATTCAGGCACAAATATTACTTCATTTAGGTTACATTGTCTCCCCTTAAATTGTCCTGAAGTTTTTGCTCTCATACCTTCTTCTTTTTTTGTAACATTGATGTTCACATCACACTTTTTTTGATGATCAAGCAACTTTTCTTCATTAATCATGTGACAGGTGGATCCGCTATCAACAATGAAAGTGACTGATGATCTTTTATCATATTCTTCTCTTTGTTCAGCAATGAAAGCAATGGGAGGTTGCTTTTCTTTGTTCCTGAAATAGCAGTCTTTTTCTTTGTGATTAAACTTTTTTCATATTCTGCATTGTTCTTTGTTTACTTTAGCAGCAAGTTTACTGTTGTTCTTAAAGAAACAGTCCTTTTCTTCATGGTTAGTTTTTTTACAAAATTTGCAGAATTTTCTTTGGGTGCAATTTTTAGATATATGTCCTGGTTTATTACAAGTAAAACATACCTTTTGTTTTGTTGCATTCATAGCCACTCGGTCTTCTGGTTGGCTCTGTCTATTTCTTCTTATTTCTTCAGTAGTCAATCTTGATATTAGATTTTCAATAGTTTTTTCATCTTTTCCAGTTGACTCCCAAGCAGTACAAAAATAATTATAATCTTCTGGCAAAATTGTTAAAATCTTTGAAATAACAATATTGTCATCAAAGTTCTGTTTTAGATTATTGAGTTTAAAAGCCAAATTTCTTAAATTACTTATGTTGGCTACAAGGTCTACATTTTTATCAAATTTATAAGTGTGAAATTCTTGTAGGAGCTTACATTTTAATTGTTCATCATCTCTTTCAAATATTCTGCATATGGTGTCATACATTGATTTGGCATTTTCACAATGTATTATGTGTGTTAATATCGTTTTATCGATGCTTAAAATAATATATTTTTGGGCTTTAGCATCTTTTATTATCCATGCGTTTTTTTCTTTTTCATCCTTTTGATCTTTAAAACACAATTTGCCATTTATTGTTTCAATTAAATTATTAGCTTTAAAAATAATGTTAATTTGAAATTTCCAAATATCAAAATTTTCAGAGTCTTTTAATTTATCTATAATCGAAATATCTTCCATAACAGCAGCCATTTTTATTTTTACGATTTTAGATTTTAAGTTTTAACCACGCTTTATGCTGCCACTGTTAGAAAGGTTTTAGGGTTTTATATTATTTTAGAAATTAATACATACGATTTTAGTAATTGAAAATAGTTTATTTATGCAAAACTATATCTTACCATTTATTTACGAGTAATAATATATAAGAATAGTGAGGAGTGATAACTATGGAAATATTAATGATGATATACCACAGAATATTTAAAATAATTATTCAGTGACAATATTATATAAAATATTAAAGTCTAAAATTGAATTCATATATTCAACACTGGACACATCAAATATCTCAAGTTTACAGTTAAAAACAAATAAATATAAAGTTAGCAAACGTAGAAACACCAGTTACCAACATCCTCTCCTTGATCGTGTCCAGGTCATAAAACAGATCTTTGAACCACCCAGAGAATAAGAAAAACTTACAAAACATCACCAACTTATGGAGTAGACTTAATATTCTATCGGATCAAATATATTGTGGGGATCAAAAACAATATATACACTCATTGACAAAACTTAAGAAAGTGGAAAGTCTTTGTTCACACTTGGTTATCTCGTGTGTCTTCAATAAAGGTAATTTGTATCAAATACATTTGTTATTGTTATTGAGTTATTGTCTGAATCCCGATATACATGATAGAAGGCACAACTTCCTTAAGTTTTATAGAATATATAAAGCTTCCACGGCTAAAATTCTTGCAAAACATTTTATTTTCAAGCTTTCGGACTTGTCAGTCCTTCAACTTTAATGATACTCCTATGATACAAAGTGGACTTATTTGAAGACACACAAGAGATAATCAAGTGTGAACCAAGACCTTACACTTCCTTAAGTTTTGTCTATGAATGTATTAAAATATATCTTTTTGTTGAATTTTCTTTATTATTCTGCTTCGTTTTTTTAATGATTTAAGTTTTAAATTTGTTTTCACCGGCAAGAGTGTGGTCACGTCAATCTTTAATTTTATATCAATTTTAAAATAATGATTGGAAATTAGATCTAAGTTATATTTCAATATCTATAAATAAATAAAAGGCATATATTGTATCTAAGTTTATTATTCAACCAATATTTCTAGGGGCAAAACGCCTCTCTTTATCAAGGGTTTTCTTTGATTTAAACTAAATCACGTGGGATCCACTCATGCTATACAAGATCAAAGTAAGAGACTATCTGATGAACACATAGAGAACACATTACCTAATCAATATTTTCTTACTTTGATCTTGTATAGCATGAGTGAATCACATACACACGTGATTTAGTTTAAATCAAAGAAACACCTTGATAAAGAGAGGCATTTTGCCTCTAGAAATATTGGTTGAATAATAAATTCAGATCCAATATATGTGCCTTTTATTTATTCATAGATATTACCATGGGTTGCTCATTCTTTAATATATTTCAATATATGTAAATATCTTTTCACATCTGGAATTTAACATGATTTGAGGAAGAATAAAATACAGGTTTATTCATAGTAGAGTTTATACCTGATTTATAGATTGTGAAAACTGGACTTTGTTTTTTTCTGTATGTCTCAACATTCTATTTGGATATTAAAGAATGGGTTTAGAGAAAAGTTGAGAAATATGTTGACACCACTATCAATAGTATACATTCACGACTTCTGGTTACCTTGGAGAAACACCTGGAGAATACATTTACCTAATCAATAGTTATGGAAACAACACTAGGTTACTGTGTCAGACAACACAACATTGACCATATGTAACCATCTACTATTGAATAAGGTGATACAGCTTTCTATAAGAACCACAACACAAACCAACGGTTTAGACCATCCTTCCACCGACCCCCCTTCACATCTTAATACAAATGCTATATATAATTTATGGAAAACTTGTAAATATATATGTTATATTAAGATATTATTTAAAATGATATGTTAAAATATTTTATTAAAAAAAAATTATATTTCATAGATACAAATACTCTGTTAAATCGGCCGCCAGAGGCCATGCTTCCCCTATAAAATCTCGTTGTTGTTCATCCCCGCTGGTCGGCTCAAACATGTTTGTAATTATGTAAATAATATTTTGTTTCATTTATTCTTACGCCTTAATCCAGGCAGTACTTTAATCTAATTATGTTTTTCATCTGTATTCATTCCTCAGCTCAATAAAGAAATCACGAATCAAGACATTATATTTTATCAAAACTATTTTTATTATTTTACTTTCAAGATTCTAGCCACGACTGCATTACCAATACTATTTAGTACCAAAAAGAACCAACAAATAACTGCATTACTATAATCCTCAACATGATCTAAAATACAGCAGAAAATCTTTTTTTTATTATATATATATATATATATATATAAGATATGAATATTAGTTGAAGATTATAAGATTTATGTTATTATATACTCTCTCCGGTAAAAAAGGTTTGTATATATATATAATACCCGAGAGCTTGAGATAATATAAAATTAAATAAGAAACTCACCCTCGGAAGCGCCGTTTTGTTTATTTATAACTTCAGATCAAAAATAGGAAATACGCGCTTTTATTTTATTTTCACCTATGGTAATATACTATCTTATTCATTGTTATTTTTAGTCATTTTATATTTCACTAGCAATCCTATTTTGCCAAACAAAATTTTCATATTGATATATTTTATATAATTATACGTTGCTTTTATCTTTGTAATTTTTGGCGTTAAATTTTTTTTAGTTTAGAATGCACAGTGTTTGATAATAAAAAAAAAAGGATTTTTGTTCAACACGTTTATTGCTGCTTTTATTTATACATACAAGTGTTTTACATATTATAACAACAACATATTAATATTTGCACAACGAATCACAAGTTTTACGAAGGAGCTTCTTTATTATTAAATAAAGAAGCTCCTTCGTAAAACTTGTGATTCGTTGTGCAATTGTAACAATTATACGGAGTTTACCTATAGAAAAAATATTAATATTTATTGAGTTTCTATAAATTATTATGTTCATGATTGACTTTCACTCAAAATGAATTTAAACTCATAATAAATGTGGAATACCATTTTAAAAGAAATTAGGTATATTTGAATATATTTCTCTTTTTTCTTTTAACTATTTAAGAAAGTATAAAATATTTAAAAATTTTGTTTTTCAAACAGAAATAATGTAATCTATTTTTCTCTCAATATATAATAAGTAGTTAAAATATGTATATAATAATGAATATAAAAATAGTATTTGTTATTAAATTGTTAAGTGATAATCCTGTTGAAGGAATGACAAGTCCGAAAGCTTGATAATAAAAATAATCTAAATATCTAAACTTTAGATCAGCAACAAGGCAAAATATATATTATACGAGGTGTGTTCAAAAAGTATCGCGACCTTTAAATTTTCGCGGGTTACGTATATTCGAATTTCGATCTTTTTGGGGCTTTATGTTGGTACTGATTTTCAATAAGTATATTTTTATTATGTACTAGCCGAATGACCCGGGCAACGCCCGGGTTTTACCCGATTAAATGTTTTTATTTAAATACTATTCGTTACAATTATAAATTGTCACCGTGGATGTCACTTTTGTGAAACGTCCCGCTCCAAACTTTGTGTCTGAGAAGCGATATTTTTATAGAAAGATGATCTGGCTTTTGTTTTCTGCTCAAATGAATGTTTTTCTGTTAGAAATTTGTTCCTGCGTACAAAAAAAAAAATGAACTGGTTCACCCGTGGTCTCTGCTTTTTGGAATTTTTCCCGATATAATTTTGTATCTGATAATCAAACATAATACAGCAATATTGTCATCATCATTTTCGGACTAAAAAACAACTATTTTTGCCCAGAACCTGTCAATTTTATTTTTTATTGGCTAAAAATCCGATAAATATATTTTCCAGATTTTTTTGTCAAAACAGGTTTTACATGTACATTAGGTCAGCTGATATTACCTACCTCCCATCTTCACCGCTAGAGGCGCTGCTTGCAAGCGAAAAGGCTAATTTGCAACGCAATTTGCAAATAACTCGAAGAATATTCGGAATAGAGACCTGATGTTTTCTCTATAGGTTTTTTTCAGATTCTACTTTATATACTGTTAAAATTTCAGTCAGATTAGTTACGTATTGTGAACGTGTATAGCCGACATAGATACACACATACATACATACACTGACTTTTATATATATAGGGATTATTGAACCTTTTTTAAAAATAAATATACCTTTTTAAGGTAGATTTCTCTCTCCACACTAGTAGGTGCCACCTACATTGCAATTTTAATCTTTATATATAATATATACTGAACTTCTCAGCGAGACTTAAAGATAGCAAAGAATTACATTTGGTATTAAGAAATTCATAAACAGATTTATAACCGATACATTAGATTTTATACGTTTTACGCATAAATCCGAGGAGAACTGTTATCTTTAATAGCTATAGAAAAACATTTCACGTTCAAATTAGTGTCTGTGGTAGTTTAGGAAAATAAATTACAGAAAATATTCTAAGAATGAATGGATTAAAAGAGAAATTTGGAAAACAGCTGATTCATCAATCGAAAGTTCGTAGTCATCAGAGCGAACCTTCATAGAATTCCAAACCTAATTTTATCTCAATCCACAGGCAAAGGACTCACGTAAATGCAGGAAGAAAATGTGATATTGGGATATTTTGTTAAAGAAGATGCTTATAACGAAGGGTACACTAGGTGCTATCTTAGTGGCGGGTTTAAATAGATGGTGGAGGATCTAATTGAAGCTATCAATATCCGACTATAGTTGCAAGAGTATCACAAGAAGAAGTTAAGAAGTGTATGTGTTGGTTTCTTAACGTAGAAAGTAATTGAGAAGTAAAAGAATCTGACTATTTAAGCTATAGATGATTCATTCTTCTGTAGAAACATATGAAAAAAATGTGCTTCTTAAATATATAAAGGGTTTCAGGATTAGAAAACCGTCGGACCATTAGAATCATTTTGCTTAAAAGAGTAACACTGCACATTTAAATTCTAGTTTGGGAAACTTAGAAAAAGTCCTCAAATAAGAAATTTTAAAGTGCTAGAGAGATGTATAAATAGAATAACTCAATAAAATAATAGAAAAGTATTGTTGATTGTACAGGCAAAACCTTTTGAGGAGTCCACCACTGATTAGACAGGCCTTCCCAATATTTGTCCCTCAGAGTAAGGACAAAAGAGGAAGCTGTTTTATTTGAAAAAAAAAAAAGAAAAAGATCTGCATGAAATGGTTTCATATTTTGTATACAGATGGCCTAAAATATACCCTGTGTTTAATATGGTGTCAAGTTTTATCTAAGCCATTAGTGGCAGGGCTACATGGTAGCATGCTCTATCAGCATTAGGGTGGGAGATCCAGTACCTGTACACTCAACAAATGCAACGTACATTTTCTTGGCACAGACACCCTGATACCATCTTCTTCAAAGTTTTTCTTCTTTAGCTAAACTACCAATTCTGCGACAAACGACTTCCTCTCGAATTTGCATAATCCACCGCCCAATCAGCCGATCAATTACGGTCGCTATCGATTGGTCCATGACGTCATAGCCAGCTGATGACGTGGCTGTGACGTCACAAGTTTTACAGGAAACTCATTTGAAAATGTTTGAATAAAACTTTTATTTGAATTTGATCGCTGTGTAATATCAGTTTCTATTGGCCTGGTATATTATGGACTCCCCCAATCTCTTCTATATTTGGTAATCTAAGCAAACGACGTAGTTGGAGTCATTTTAGAATTCCAAATAACATCCTGTTCTTTGTTTGGCGGATCGACCAAGAAATTAACTCAGGAGTTATCTAAGCACAACATTCGATTTCGAATTTAATTACATTGTGTTTAAACTTTTAGGATATTTTAGAGAATTATCATCAGATTTAATTTATCCCGGTTTATAAATTATTGAATTTGTCGAAAAAAAGGATAGTAATATATCATTACTTGAACATTATTTAAAAGGCAGCAGACGAAGCAATCAATTGAAAGAACATAAAAAGTGATATAGAATAAAATGGAGAGAATTTAAGGATCATGTTGCAAGAGCAGGCGAAACTTGCTTTTGCAAACAAAATATTATACTTTAGAAATCATAGATTATCGAAAATAGGATAAAATTGATGGGAAATAAAGAAATACTAAAAAACAAAGATGTGGAAACGCATATCATATACTAAAAAAATATAATTTACAGAAATACAAAAGACCAAGAGATTATTGGCCGTAAATATGAAGAAAATAGGGGGGAAAGGGAAATTCACATAGAAGTAAGAAAGAGAATAACATTTCAAGTATATTTTCAAAGAAGAATATGATTCCATATTAATTGAAATAATAAAAAACAGATAAGTATATAGAAATTTACGAGGGAGATGGATTAGGTGAGAAGATACTGGAAATAGAATAAAATGGACCCTGATTGTCTAGGTCCTCCAATATTGAAAATAGAATTGTATAAGTAGTAATGAGAAAATATGGAAATTTTTAACGGAGGAAATAAATCTATAATTGCATTGGGCGCCTCTCCGGTCAAAATAAACATAAAAAATATAGAGTCGAGGCTGACGAGGGCCATTAGCCCAAAACCATGGTCTCTAGGTGGACTCTCTCAGTTTTCCAAAGCTCCCCAGCTTTGTTACTTTGTGGCTTTGTCACCGACCAGAGGCTGCTAGTTTGCGGTGATGGTCAATAGATGGTGTCTGTTTTTGACCTTTATTTTAACGGGAGAGGTGCCCTCTGCTTTTATAGTAAAGATCGAGAGAGGATTCGAAGAGGATAGCACCAGGTGTTGATCAGATACCCAATATTCACTGCAATCTCTAACAGAAAGAGATGAGGAAGGCCAGTCAATATATTCGACCAAATGTTTCTAACAAAGAAGTAGTCAATGACTTTAAGAGAGTAAAGTATTATGAATTCAATCTATCATAAAAACCTGTCGCGTAGAAATTTGAAAACCATAAAATACTTAGATTATACTTTGCCAATCTTTATATATATAATTAGAATTATATATCGTTACATAGTGAGAAAGGTTGATGAAAGCGCTTACTAAAAGATTAATTTGGGTTCTAAAAAATGAGAGGTTAACGATGCAAATATATTAAGCTTGATAATTGTGAAGGATCTACGAATAAACACATCTATATACTTAGCATTGTTAATATTGAAAAATCTCTGATAACGTTAACCAAAAATAACAACAAAAGCTTTTTATTAAGGAAACTCGTCCCATACAGAATTCTACCAGATGGGTAATAATAACAATAACAATAATACAAAGTTCAAAGCATAGAAAATCGGATTTGTTTGTCAAGAAAATGGTTTGGTCAAATATCACGGAACAAGTTAAAACAATGTTTAGCTGATTTTTGTTTCACTAGATGGCGCTATCCCAAATAAAATGCTCATTTGAACTATCAATATATGCTCTTTTTGTTTTATTATCAACATCTGACTTTTTTCTTTTACTTTTTTCATATATATTTAAAAAATCAAATTTAATAAAATATATATTTATATAATAAAATGGGTCCATCCTGCTAACCGCTCACATAAGCATCTTTAGATTTTAAAATCACATCTAGTGAAAATAATAAACTAAACATTAATTCAGTTTATTACATAATATTTGGCCAACCCATTTCTTGATCAATAAAAAAATCCCTACACGTACGCGTTTCGGGCTGTTGTCCCAGGTCAGCGTGGTGCAGACTGTGCCTCAACGTTCCTCACTAGATGGCGCTCTGCCATGTAAAATGCTCATGTGAACGGTCAGGAAATACCTATTTTATATTTTTAATATATATATCAGAAGAGGCACATTTCCCTTTAAAATGAATTAAAACAATCCATTATCTTTTTCGGCCCAGTACAAAACGCAATAGTGGTGATAGAAAATGTAGCATTTCACCAGTTTTTGGCAAATTCTGACACAAATGCCAATATTTATATCTATAAAATGGGCCTCTTTAGGTTAATGAATACTATCTTTCTAAAACTGTATACTATATATCTATATATTTAGATAATAAAAGGGCATATATTGTGGATTGCTTTTAAAGTATTTAAGAACAAGAAAAAGGCATTCCTTATTGTGCAACTGAAAGTTGCTGATGTCTGGCGCCATCTATCGGAATAATTATTTGTCAATATTCTGGTTTGCTGAACGCTAAAGTTTTGTCAAACTCCCCCGTAGTATGTTATGAAATAGAAGCCGCCTCTGTACTGATGAGAGCCAAAGCCCGAAACACAGGTTGCTGGCTTTCTGTCTGAATTTTCCAAAACTGGTGTTGTGGCTCATTCTACATCATCACTAGTAAAGTTCCTTTTACAAAAGTTATGTCGTTCTGATGCACATTCAAAGGGAGAGGTGCCTCTTTTGGTGCATGAATATCATCCTTCGGCAACTTTATGTGGAAATCTTTACTGAAAATCGGCTCTTCCCACTTCACCATCTTAACCCCTGTTTGGTAATGTGGTATTTTGGATAACAATAGTTATGTTTAGATAAATTGTTGTGATATGCAAATAAGGTTTTGCATAGTGGTTATAAATATGTTTGTTTTACTATGTTAATATTATTTATATATATATATATATATATATATATATATATATATATATATATATATTCTTAATTTGTAAATAGTTAGTTCAGTTATATTAGTGTTTGTGAGGCAATAACGGTTTTATCACTTAATGGATCTCGGTGACCTAGAGTAATCGTAAGAACATAGAGACACAACAGGTAAATTCGACTAAATTCATAAACCCTCCCGTAGGATGTTATGATGTCGAAGCCGTCCCTGTACTGATAAGATCCAAAGCCCGAAACCATGGTATACAGGTTGTTGGATTTTTGTATGAATTTTCCTAAATTGCTTTTGTGGCTTATTAAAGGCTTTTACTAGGGTGATACAATAGTGCCATCGTTCCGATGCACATTTAAAGGGAGAGTTGCTTCTTTTGGTACTTGAATATTATTCTCCAGCAACTTTTATATATGCATATATTTTATTTCTATAACCATTGTTTGTGTGGTTAGAATTCAAGGTGTTAGAATTCCCTCCACTTCTATAAATAGGAATTGAAACAATTTTATCGCTCTTCTTTGACACAATTTCTTGATACTTTTTACTGCAATGTTGAAAATACTAGAACTATCTTATCATTAATAGCGAACCCTCAAGGGTATTAACCAATTTAATCTACCAGAGACCTTTCAATTATTTTATTTTTGTAGCCTTTTATCTTATTATATATATAACCTTTGAGGGAACATTTTAGAACGTAAAATTATTTAGAGGAATTCTTAGTGAAAATATTTAAGAAAGTTTTAGACATAGGTTTTGTAGTGTGTAGAAATATATAAAACTATTACATCGAATATATTGAGAGATAACTTTATTTTTTATTTGATTATTATAAAACTCACACGCTATATATCCTGTATATGTGTATAACGAATCAAAAGTTTTTACGAAGGAGTATCTTTTATTATATTTGTGCAAGCTTTCGAACTTTGCAGTTCTTCCACAGGCATGGATAGCACAGAAATACTACCCTGTATATATATCTGCCTGTAAATGTTCACAAACTATATTAAATGTTTTTATGAGATGATATAAAAATCATTTTTCTCGTATTAAAGAGAGAGAGAGATAATAAAAATAAATTTGAATTTATGATGCATTAGCGCGCCATCTGTTATGAAAACTTAAAACTATTATGACGCGTATGAGTCTACCATCAGTATCACTATAAAAGGAAAACCGAAAAATGCAATATAACAACGGTATGGTAGATTAGTCTGGTAAAACCGCTGGGAGGGTTCACCACTGATGAGCCAGGCCCTCCCATTAATTTTTCCATTGCAGTAAGGGCAGTGGAATTTTTTATTTTTTAAAAGAATCATATCGTCTATAATAGTTTCGAAATTTGAATTTACATTTTACAGTGATAATTATACAAAGAAAAAGATACTGTCGTTCATTCACATACATTTACATTAAAAACAAAAAAGGCATTTTCTGACTGTTTGCCTGAGCATCTTTAGATAACAGAGCGCTATCTAGTGGAATAAAAATAAACTAAACTTTGATTCAACTTATTTCATGATGATTGATCAACACCCAGTTTGTTTTGATATAAACATGTGACTTTTTCTATTTTTTAAATATTAATTTTAGGAAAAATATAGCTATATGAACCAATTAATGAGCCCCTCTGGGCTCGAAAATCATATACTTTGGTTAGTAGCCCGTGAAACCATGTTCTCACCCTGAACCAATTATTTATTTAGTTATCGACGTTTTAGTAACTGTCACATTCCTCTGAGAAGAGTGATATAGCGAGTCATTGAAACGTCAGAATTTATATAAATAATTGGTTGATGTGGTTGTGGTTTTACAAAATAACTTCCAACCAACAAATGATCCTCAAAAATATCAATTTTAATATTTATAGTTTTGAGTTATCAATAATATTGAACGACGTTTAAAAAATTTTGCCGCAAATGTTTCTTTTTACAGAACGAAAAATCGTATTTTATTTTAAGGAGAAATAACGATTATTCCTATCCTTAGGGATGAAGTATGAAAGAATAAATTGTAAAGAGTAATGATGAAAGAAAAAATAAAAGTGTCCAGGGATGGGAATCGAACCCACAGTGTTCCGTTTACCGAGCAGATGCCATGTAGGAATAGTTGTTATTTATCCTTAAAATAAATTACGATTTTTCGTTCTGTAAAAAGAAACATTTACGGTAAAACTTGTTATAGCCACATTATATTGTATTATCAATGATATTCAATATATTCTTATAATTAAACAATACTTTTTGATTATGGAAATATATAATATTTAAAACTTCTAAATTATACAAATTGAACTATATTTTATTTATCCACGGTAGTTTAGATAGAGTCTACAGAACTTGGTAAATGATGAATTCTTTACTTTAAACCATTTGGTTTAAACTGGAACTGATCATTTGACATTGTACTCTCAGACCCGCTACAAGTAGGCACCTGAGTTATATATGCTCTGGTTTGTGATCTTCTTGGTTGCATAAGCATAATAAAGAATATCTGAAAATAATATTGGGAGGCCTGGGGTGTTTACTGCAGAATCCATTCAGAGGTTTCGTCATTTTAATCTACCAGAATTCTATTATTGTTTCAGAGACAGAATATATATACCCATCAGTGTAAAGGGTCTCCTAGTGAAAATATCCAAAAGGAAACTTTAAATACAAATAGGAATAAAAAAGACTTTAAAACTGGTGCCAGTTACTTTAGAAATAAAAATATAGCTTTAACACACCTCTCTGATCAGGACAATAGTGTATTTCATTCCTATTTATAAGTGTAAGAAATATGTTAGATGTTAATTCTATATTATTTATACGTAATTCTACTGTCCTAAAAGCTTCATAGTTTGCCTGAATACCATTTCTAAGATTCCACCATTCAGTGCAGCATTTATAAGCAGAATCGTTCAATACAGTATTAGAGCACTAAGAGACGATCTGGTAGATTAAATTGGCGAAAACGCTGGGAGGGTTCACCACTGATGAGCAAAGCCCTCCCAATATATTTTTCATCGCTGTAAGGACAGAAGTTTGATTTTTGTGAAAAAAAAAGAAACATTCGTGCTTTGAATATGTTCATTTCCTATGTTAGATGTTCTATAAATATTTCATTTGAATATATATTTTACATTTATTCAATTTCTATAAACGTGGGGGTTGTTCCGCTTATATAAATAAAACTTAATATTATTTCTTGTTATAACACCAGGAGTTTAGGTTTCCCATATGTTGTTGTTTAGTTAGTAATTAAGTGAGTTTGGAGGTTAAATTTGCATATTTATAATTAATGCATATTTTAAATTTGGTATGTAAATTAATTTGTAAATATTTTGTATAAATTCACATATTAATTTCGTTGGCTGAAAAATAAGACCTCAGAGGTGTAAAGAATAAAATGAAGTTATTTTAGTGTTCTCTTTGTTGTAGGTATTTGAACCTAAACATGAAGAACGTCCAAGGAAATATTTAGGTAAATAGAGATACAAAGATAATCTATTATCTAAATACACCTATCCCCCGATTTACACGGTACTTGTTTTACACGTTTTCGCTTTTACACGGTTTTCCAAATAAGTTTTTTTTTGTTTTTATCGCACTATACTATAATGCGATATTCTACTCTATACTACCTATGTTGAAAAGAATATTGGGAGGATCTGATTCATGAGGGAGCGAACACCTATTCATATTTGACAGTTTAATATACACCTATCCCTCGATTTACACGTTTTTCTCAGGAACGTATCTACCGTGTAAATCGGGGGATAGATGTATAAAGCTAATTTAAACTATCTACTTAATAGAAATATTTTATCAGCATCATTTTGACACTTTTTAACTTATTGCTTGCAATGAGGAATGACTTCTATTTTACATATATTGTATCTAGAGTAAATTGTATTTCGTATATCTACAAGAAAAAAAAAAGACCTAATCCAAATAAATTAATGGTGTGTGACGTTTCTTCAACAGCGTTGTTACCGAAACGTTACACACCATTAATTTATTTGGATTTGGTCTTATTTACTTGTAGCTATAATCTATAATCCAAATTGTGCTTTATCGTATTTCATATATGTAAAATTCTATATAAAAAAGCACCTTTCTATTTAAGCATCATAATAGGTTGAATTTTTGTCTGAGTTTGCCAAAACCGATGTATCGGCTTATTCCTTATCACCACGAGTAAAGTTCTTTACAGGGGTAATATAATTGTTCTAATGCAGGAATGGAGATGTGCCCTTTTTGGTAGAGGATTTTAACCTCCCGTAACTTAATGTAATATTACATTTACGTCTAATGTAAACACGAGGAGAGAATTACATTGAAAACGGAAAAAAAAAGATCCACAGGAATGCGGACGGTGGAATAATTTTGGAGACCCGATGTCAGCAGAATAAACTTCCAACAATTAAATTAGCCTCTTAATGAGTTAATTTCATTAATTAGCGAAATTATTGTTGGGCAGGTTGGCGACCTCTAATGACTCTTAATGGACAACTTGGTGAGATTTCATTAGCATAATCTAGCCCTTTCTAGCACTCAGTACTTTACTGGACTCTCTCCCAGTACCGCAATACTGGCGTTTTTCTCCTCTTTACATCCAAATCTATCCTCGGTCCTACGGTTCTATATTGGTACGGATAGTACCAGGATCGGCTACACGGTTCTATATAGGGACAGAGGGATAGTTTATACGCTCCACGGTTCTATATAGGGACAGAGGGATAGGTTATACACTCCACGGTTCTATATAGGTACGGATAGCACCAGGATAGGCTACACGGTTCTATATAGGGACAGAGGGATAGGTTATGCGCTCCACGGTTCTATATAGGTACGGATAGCGTCAGGATAGGCTACACGGTTCTATATAGGGACAGAGGGATAGGTTATACGCTCCACGGTTCTATATAGGTACGGATAGTACCAGGATAGGCTACACGGTTCTATATAGGGACAGAGGGATAGTTTATACGCTCCAAGGTTCTATAAGGATAGTACCAGGATAGTCTACACGGTTCTATATAGGGACAGAGGGATAGGTTATACGCTCCACGGTTCTATATAGGTACGGATAATACCAGGATAGGCTACACGGTTCTATATAGGGACAGAGGGATAGTTTATACGCTCCACGGTTCTATATAGGTACGGATAATACCAGGATAGGCTACACGGTTCTATATAGGGACAAAGGGATAGTTTATACGCTCCACGGTTTTATAAGGATAGTACCAGGATAGTCTACACGGTTCTATATAGGGACAGAGGGTACCGGGATAGGCTCCACGGTTTTATACAGGGACAGAGGGATACGTTATACGCTCCGTTATAGAACCGTGGATCCTATCCCGGTACCCTATGTCCCTAAATAGAGCAATGGAGCGTATAACTTATCCATCTGTCCCTATATTGAACCGTGGAGCCTATCCCGGTACTCCCTGTCCCTAAATAGAACCGTAGAGCCATTCCCGGTACCCTCTGTCTTTATATAGAGCAACGGAACAGAGGATTGCGTTATACGCTCCATTGTTCTAAATAGGGACAGAGGGATACGTTATACGCTCCATTGCTCTATATAGGGACAGAGGGATACGTTATACGCTCCATTGCTCTATATAGGGACAGAGGGATACGTTATACGCTTCATTGCTCTATATAGGGACAGAGGGATACGTTATACGCTCCATTGCTCTATATAGGGACAGAGGGATACGTTATACGTTCCATTGCTCTATATAGGGACAGAGGGTACCGGGATAGGCTCCACGGTTCTATATAGGGACAGAGGGTATCTTAATAGGCTCCACGGTTCTATAAAGGGAAAGAGGGATACGTTATACGCTCCATTGCTCTATATAGGGACAGAGGGTATCTTAATAGGCTCCACGGTTCTATAAAGGGACAGATGGTACCGGGATAGGCTCCACGGTTCTATAAAGAGACAGATGGATACGGGATAGGCTCAACGGTTCTATAAAGGGACAGAGGGATACGGGATAGGTTCCACGGTTCTATAAAGGGACAGAGGGTACCGGAATAGGCTCCACGATTCTATATTGGAACAGATGGATACGTTATACGGTCCACTGCTCTATATAGGTGCAGAGGGTACCGGGATAAGCTCCGCGGTTCGAATAGGGACAGAGGGTACCGGGATAGGCTTCACGGTTCTATATAGGTACAGATAGTACCAGGATAGTCTACACGGTTCTATATAAGGACAAAGGTTACCGGGATAGGCTCCATGGTTTTATATAGGTACGGAGGTATACGGTATAGGTTCTGCATGTATAGTGTATCTATCCATCTATTAGATATCATACAAAAATTACTAAACACCGTTTATTTAAATAAAACACTATTAAAATTGGTTTTCAATCATAACCATTAAGGAATATTAGCAGTGTTTGTTATGACGAAGTAATTTAAAAAATCAACCAGAAAATATTGAATATTTATTCGAATATATGATTGTTTAACAATGTTAAGATATATAACAACTTGATTTAATTTAATTAAATATAGGAAATTTAATATAACACAAAATATATTTAGGAATTTTCCATGTTAATTCCTGATATTGTAATGTTAAACCCTCTGCCCCGTCTTTCTTAGTCGTTTTGTGAGATTAAATTTCATCGAGATAATATTTTAGCAGATTTATATTCCAAATTAACATTAACATAATGTAGGCGAATTCTTATTATTTAATGAACATAATTTTAATTTCATTATTAGGTTACACAGCCTATTTCCTTTTAGCCTCTATGTTCTTGGACTTTAAAGAATTGAATATTGTATTTTTGTATGGATTATATTGTCTTATTATCCTTACAATTATCTTACATCAAATTTCTATGTAACATGTTTTCAAAGTTGTTTTTTGTGCCAACGTAGAAAAAAATAGAGTGTGGGATATTGAAAGTATACACTAGAAGAAAGTTACAAAAACCCATCCTGAAAAGAGGGGATTTGACTAATGCGACATCCAACACGGCTAATAAAAAAAAAAGAGATTTAAATAATAAATGGCAGGGAATGGCACAGAGTCGGCCCCAAGCGACTGCTGCAGTAAGACAAAAGCCCTCGTCAGGTTGCGCCCCTGAAAAGACCTTAATTGAATAGAAGCTGGATGATTCAGCTTGGGGAGTTACATGATTCAATCCTTTCCATTTTTTTTTGCTGGGCCGTTTTAACCTTGCACAGGGACTTTCGCCCCATTGTCCGCCGTTGTTACATAGCGCCCCGAATCCCATTGTTTATCTAACGACTTATATCGAGGTCAAATTGTGCTACTAAGAATCAGGCCAACTATTCTAAGAACGAAAATTCCGTTTGAATTTCAACAAAGTACAAGATCACGCGAAGTATATTATAATATTCATATATTATTTTTAAAAAAACCTGAATAACTTTAAATAGGTTTAAAGATCGTTTCTCCTGTTAAGATAGACGCTAAAAACTAGACGATATTTATTAACATTCTCTGTAAACAAGAAGACTTAGGTAGGTGACAAAGTCACAACACTGGGTGGATGCTTCTAAGAATACCAAAGTTGGTGTTATGGCTTTGTTACCCACCCAATCTGCAAGTTTGATGATACGGTCAATAGATAACGCTTAGTTTTGTCGTCTAAATTGATGGGTAGCCGACTATTATATTTATAGATCGGTATCTTGCTGGCAAAACTTCCACACACATTTAATTAAATGGTTCAGTTACTTTACATCAAGACTAATGGACAGTATATGTGAAAAATAAATATATCAAGCAAATATAGGCATCAAACCACTTTATTGTTAGTCAAAACACATTAAATAAAGAATATTTAAAAAATGATAAATTCAAGAGGAGATTTACCTTGAAAAATATGGTAATGATTACGAACGATTAGAGAGTTGAGAGCTACGATGGATTGAAACTATTAAACGTATTCAATGTTAAGATTAATACTGGTTCACTTTAATCAGAATATCTCATATAGGTCTGATTAAAAAATATAAAAAGATCAGGAGTTGATATAAAAAATAAAAAAGGAATATCCTGAACGTGTTCACATGAGCATTTCTAGATGATAGAGCGCCATCTAGTGGAACAAAATTAAATTAAATGTTCATTTAACTTGTTCCGTGATATTTGGCCATCCCAATTTTTTTTTTTTTGATTTATCAAGAAATTGGATCGGCCAAAATATCACGAAATAGGTTATATAAACGTTTGTTTTATTCTACTAGATGGAACATTGTAATCCTGATGATATTCATTAAGAACGATATTTATTAAACAAATGAAAGGCTTCCTAATGACCTTATTGATAATTTAAATAAACTGCTGGCCACCTAAATTTAGTAGATAACATGTTGACCAAGTATCAAATGATTAAATTTATAGACTTCTGCGAAGTGTGGTTCCTGCCAGAATCAGTAGCCAGAGTAGCCGCCATTGTTGGAGATCACCGCTGCCACGCGCCTCGGCCTTGATTCAAAGAGACTTTGGATGTGTTCTTGGGGTACAGAAGACCAAGCAGCTACCACATTTTGTCAAAGTTGATCTGGTGAGGAGGCCTAGGATGTAATCTGGGTTAATAGTTGAGCAACCATGGACCACATATTTTCTATCGAGAAAGATCCGTAGAGCGATCCGGCCAGGGAAGCAATTCAATCTGGTGATTGACGAAGAACCTTTGGAAAATGCATGCAACGTGTGGTCGCGCATTATCCTGTCGAAATATAGCTGTGGGCAAGCCCTGAAGGTAAGGAAGAACAACTGGCTGCAACAGCTCGGAGATGTAGCTTTGGCTGTTCAAAGTACCGGCAATGCGTACTAGAGGAGTGCGAGAGTGATATCCAATACTGCCCCACACTAAATACCTGGTGCAGAACCAGTGTGGCGATTAATAACGCAGCTGTTTAGAATCCTCTCTCTACTGTGTCTCCAGACTCGAATCCGACAATCGGGGTGTTTCGGACAGAAGCGTGACTCGTCAGTAAAGACAATTTCATCCCATTCTGCCGTCCACATCCTTCTTTCATCGCACCATGGCGGTGGAGACGTCCGTGGTTCTACGTCAAGGGTAGACGAAGCAATGGACGTCTTGCGGACAGACCACTCTGCTGTAAACGTCGTCGAATGGTACGCGCAGACACTGGATGATGCGTTACAGACTGAATGTGTTGTGCTACGGTTCGTGATGTGACTGAGCAAACTGTCACTGCATTGCACACAATTTTCCTGTCAGCACTTGAAGTGGTGCACTGAGGTGGATGCGATCGAGCAGGTCTGTCCGTCGTACCTTCCTGCATCCAACGCTCACATATCCGCAATAGAGTTGTTTGGTTTCGTCCAAGACGACTACCAATTTCCCTGAAAGATAATCCACAATCTCGGTAGGCCACTATCCTTCCTCTGTCGAACTCGGATACTTGATCAAAAGATGATCGCTGTTTTCTACGAGACATAATTGAACGTTAAAAAAACACAAGAAAAACACAATTTATGAACTTGAAATCGTCGAAATCTCCAAGCCTTAAATAGTTCTTTGAAGTGGAGCCACAGGCGCGCGTGATGTGAGTCTGCCCTGAAATTCTATTCATTTGCATATCTTACCTCCACTAATGCATGTTGTAAATTTCATTTTATTTGCATGCTTATTTCAGGGTGTTGCATTTACGGTGGCCAGCGGTTTAAATTAAGAGAACCTTGCTCATCAGTTGGAAAAGGCCCCAACGGTGTTGGCACTTTAATATTCCAGACAGCTATGATAATAAATATATTGTATTGAGTTATTCTCCTTGTAAACCTGGAGGTTGAATTGGCGCCGTGGATGTCACTATTGTGAAACATCTCGCTCTAAACTTTGCATGTACATTAGGTCAGCTGATATTACCTCCCATCTTCACCGCTAGAGGCGCTGCTCGTGAGCGAAAGGGCAAATTCGCAACACAAATTTGCGAATAACTCGACGAATATTCGAGATAGAGACCTATAAGTTAAGTATACTATAAGTTTTAACAGATTATACTCTATATACTCTTAAAATTTCAGTCAAATTAGTTACGTATTATGGACGTGTATAGAAGACAAACATACATACATACATACATGCACTGACCTTTATATATTTAGGAATAATAATAATAATATAAGAGATTTAAAAATTGTTTTTAAAAAAAATGCATAAGCCGGGATTCGAACCCGGGCCGCCCGCGTGGCAGGCGAGCATTCTACCACTGAACCACCGATGCTTATAAGAAATGGCTATATTTGGGTATTTATTCCATTCACAAAAGCAAACGATGACAGAAATGATTGTTGATGACTCTGATACTTGTATATATGATATATATAGACAATCATCGAGCGGCTCCCTGACCTGCAGGATAGGTCTTTGGGCGAGGCCTAGATGTCGACGTCTTGGCCATCCTGGGGCCCCACAAGTCCTGCATATAAAAGTATTCCCTCAGCCTAGAATGGAGGATGATTCAAGAAGGCTTTACAAGAAGTTCGACAAACAAGCTATTCAAAGCCTATGAAAATGATCACAATCTAGCGAATAATTTACATATTTTAGGGTAAATTAATAATGAATGAATAAATTAATGAATACCTATAATCCTTTTCTACTACACTTAATATTATGCCATTGTTAAAACATTGATTTAGGATAAATAGAATGAAATGGCTGAAATCAATAATACCGAATGGGAGTTGAGATTCAACTTCGTATATCATAACCGTTATAAAATTCTTCAATTAGAGAAGAAGCATTAATGAACTGTAAAAGCATTAATATACATCACTAGGACAAATCCCGAAACATTTTGAACCAACTTCACTCTGACAAATCCCAAAATATTGTTCAATCCACTCATTCGGGAAAATTCCGAGACAATGTTTAAGCCACTTACTCGGGCAAATCCCAAAACAATATTTACCCCACTCACTCGGGCAAATTCCAAGCTAATTTTTGACCCACTCACTCAAGCAAATCCTAAGACAATGTTTAACCATTTACTACGTGCCAATATTCAACCCACTAATTCGGAAATTTCTATGCCAATATTTAACTCGTTGCGCCTGTTGAAGAACGATGTCGTTCGAAAGCTAGCGAAATAAACGTGTTCTACACAATTTGATCTTTTATAATATCGCAATATAGGATTGTTTAACCTTCTCACTCGTGAAATTTCCGAGCCAATGTTAAAACTACCCACTCGGGCAAATCCCGGGCCAATGTTTTACGTATTTACTCTGGCGAATCCCTAGACAATGTTTAAGACAATGTGGCTCCACTTCAAAGCACTATTTAAGGCTTGGAGATTTCGACGATTTCGAGTTCGGCAATTTTGTTTTTCTTGTTCTGATCAATTATGCCTCATAAAAACAGCGATCATCTTTTAATCAAGTATCCGAGTTCGATGAAGGAAGGATAGTGACCTACCGAGATTTTGGGTATTATTTTAGTGAAATCGGTAGTCTTGTTGTACGAAACCGAACAACTGTAATGCGGATATGTGATCGTTGGATTCAGAAAGGTTCGACGGACCGACGTGTCCGATCGAATCCACCTCAGTGCACCACTTCACGAGCTGACAGGAAAATTGTGCGCATGGCAGTGACAGATCGCTCAGTCACATCACGAACCGTAACACAGCACATTCAGTCTGTAACGCATCATCCAGTGTCTACGCATATCATTCGAAGCCATTTACAGCAGAGTGGTCTGTCCGCAAGACGTCCATTGCTTCGTCTACCCTTCACGCAGAACCACAGACGTCTCCGGCGCCAATGGTGCGATGAAAGAATAATGTGGACGGGAGAATGGAATGTAATTATCTTTACTGACGAGTCACGCTTTAATCCGAAACACCCCGATTGTCGGATTTGAGTCTGGAGACACCGTGGATTGAGGATGCTGAACAGCTGCCTTATGGACCGCCACACTGGTCCTTCACCGGGTATTATGGTATGGAGCGGTATTGAATATCACTCTTACATTCCTCTAGTAAGCATTGCCGGTACTTTAAACAGCCAACGCTTCATCTCTGAGGTGTTGGAGCAAGTTGTCCTTCCTTGCCTTTAGTACTGGCGCACAACCATATTTAAATAGGATAAGGCGCGACCACACATGCCATGCATTGTCTAAAGGTTCTTTGTCAATCTCCAGATTGAATTACTTCCCTGGCCGGCTCGCTCTCTGGATTTTTCGCCGATATAAAACATGTGATTCATGGTTGCTCAACCATTGACCCAGATTACATCCCCAGCTGCCACACCAGATCAACTTTGACAACGTATGGAGCTGCTTGATCTGCTGTACCCCAAAAATACATCCAAACTCTTTGAATAAATGCCGAGGCGTGTGGCAGCGGTGATCTCCAACAATGAAGGCTATTCTGTCTACTGATTCTGGCAGGAACCACACTTCACAGAGGTCTATAAATTTCCATTTACAGTTATAATATAAAAGGAAGGATTGAAGGCAACACACCGTACATAGATAATATAGAAGGAGAGATTGAAGGCGACAGACCGTACATAGATAATATAGAAGGAGGAATTGAGGGCAACAGACCGTACATAGATAATATAGAAGGAAGGAATGAAGGCAACACACCGTACATAGATAATATAGAAGGAAGGATTGAAGGCAACACACCGCACATAGATAATATAGAAGGAGAGATTGAAGGCAACAGACCGTACATAGATAATATAGAAGAAGGGATTGAAGGCAACAGACCGTACATAGATAAGATGGAAGGAAGGATTGAAGGCAACAGACCTTACATAGATAGGAAGGAAGGAGAGATTGAGGGCAACAGACCGTACATAGATAATATAGAAGGAGGGATTGAAGGCAACAGACCGTACATAGATAATATAGAAGTAGGGATTGAAGGCAACAGACCGTACATAGATAAGAAGGAAGGAGGGATTGAAGGCAACAGACCGTACATAGATAATATAGAAAGAGGGATTGAAGGCAACAGACCGTACATAGATAATATAGAAGGAGGGATTGAGGCAACAGACCGTACATAGATAATATAGAAGGAGGGATTGAAGGCAACAGACCGTACATAGATAATATAGAAGTAGAGATTGAAGGCAACAGACCGTACATAGATAAGAAGAAAGGAGGGATTGAAGGCAACAGACCGTACATAGATAATATAGAAAGAGGGATTGAA
Source organism: Cordylochernes scorpioides (assembly GCA_030710605.1). Classification (NCBI taxonomy): domain Eukaryota; kingdom Metazoa; phylum Arthropoda; class Arachnida; order Pseudoscorpiones; family Chernetidae; genus Cordylochernes; species Cordylochernes scorpioides. Next base: position 64,669,247 of record CP092866.1, read on the forward strand.
GGCAACAGACCGTACATAGATAATATAGAAGGAGGGATTGAAGGCAACAGACCGTACATAGATAATATAGAAGGAAGGATTGAAGGCAACACACCGTACATAGACAAGAAAGAAGGAGGGATTGAAGGCAACAGACCGTACATAGATAATATAGAAGGAGGGATTGAAGGCAACAGACCGTACATAGATAAGATGGAAGGAGGGATTGAAGGCCACAGACCGTACATAGATAAGATGGAAGGAGGGATTGAAGGCAACAGACCCTACATAGATAAGATGGAAGGAGGGATTGGAGGCAACAGACCGTACATAGATAAGATGGAAGGAGGGATTGGAGGCAACAGACCGTACATAGATAAGACGGAAGGAGGAATTGGAGGCAACAGACCGTACATAGATAATATAGAAGGAGGGATTGAAGGCAACAGACCGTACATAGATAATATAGAAGGAGGGATTGAGGGCAACAGACCGTACATAGATAATATAGAAGGAGGAATTCAAGGCAACAGACCGTACATAGATAAGATGGAAGGAGGGATTGAAAGCAACAGACCGTACATAGATAATATAGAAGGAGGGATTGAGGGCAACACCCCGTTCATAGATAGGATAGAAGGAGGGATTGAAGGCAACAGACCGTACATAGATAATATAGAAGGAGGGATTGAAGGCAACAGACCGTACATAGATAGGATAGAAGGAGGGATTGAAGGCAACAGACCGTACATAGATAAGATGGAAGGAGGGATTGAGGGCAACAGACCGTAAATAGATAAGATGGAAGGAGGGATTGAAGGCAACAGACCGTACATAGATAATATAGAAGGAGGGATTGAAGGCAACAGACCGTACATAGATAGGATAGAAGGAGGGATTGAAGGCAACAGACCGTACATAGATAAGATGGAAGGAGGGATTGAGGGCAACAGACCGTAAATAGATAAGATGGAAGGAGGGATTGGAGGCAACAGACCGTACATAGATAATATAGAAGGAGGGATTGAAGGCAACAGACCGTACATAGATAATATAGAAGGAGGGATTGAAGGCAACAGACCGTACATAGATAGGATAGAAGGAGGGATTGAAGGCAACAGACCGTACATAGATAAGATGGAAGGAGGGATTGAGGGCAACAGACCGTAAATAGATAAGATGGAAGGAGGGATTGGAGGCAACAGACGGTACATAGATAAGATGGAAGGAGACATTAAGGGCAAAACACCATACAGAGATAAGATGATAGAAAGGATTGAAGGCAACAGATCATTAGTAGAAAAATTAGAGGTAGGATTGAAGGCAAAGATACCATATACATATAAGATATAATTAATGATTGAAGCCAACACACACAGACCGTATATAGATAATATGCAAATAAGAAAGGAAGGCAACAGTCCGCGCATATATAAGATGGAGGGAAGAATTGAAGGCAACAGACTGTACAATTAACTAAGGAAATCAATAGTCGGCATCATGGCGAATCGATCAACTTTTACAGCCGATTAAAATCGCCTTAGCGCGGCGCTATCTTCTGGCATGATGGATGGAGCGGCCGGAGATTAATGTTGGGAGATGCAGTAATGTTAAGTATTCCGCCAGACATTCCTCGCTCCGGTTATAATTTGTTTGCAGCGGAATGAATTCTTCTGCCCCAATTTTGTTTTAAAGTGAAGTTAAAAAAGAAAGAGTAATTCATTTGTTGTTGGTGTGTGATGTTTAAATCATGATTGCTGTTGTTGATATTGATTGTGGTTTCGCAATTTATCACTGGAGTTATATTGTTATCTTTCGCTGGTACCCTTGTTGAAGGAGTTAGATAAATGATCGATATATAATATATTGATTTTAGGTAGTTTTGCGAAAGGTGGTATTGCGATGTTAAGCGACCTTTAGAATAGATTGTAAAGTGGAATTAGGTGAATATTTGATAGTTAGTATATTGTTGTTGATTGACTTCTCGAAGGATAGTAATGTTAGGTGACCTATGATAGATGAAATATGGATATTAGGTGACTTTTAGATAGATGTTTTAGTGATGTTAGGTGACTTCTCAATAGATGGTGTAGTGATGTTCGGTGACTTTTCGATAGATGATGTAGTGATGTCAGGTGACTTTTCAATAGATGATGTAGTGATGTCAGGTGACTTTTCAATAGATGATGTAGTGATGTCAGGTTACTTTTCAATAGATGATGTAGTGATGTTTGATGACTTCAATAGATGGTGTAGTGATGTTTAGTGACTTTTCAATAGATGGTGTAGTGATGTTTGGTGAATTTTCGATAGATGTTTTAGTAATGTTAGGTGACTTTTCGATATATGGTGTCGTGGTGTTACGTGACTTTTCAATAGATGTTGAAGTGATGTTTAGTGACTTTTCAATAGATGGTGTAGTGTTGTTAGGTGACTTTTCAATAGATGGTGTAGTGATGTTTAGTGACTTTTTAATATATGGTGTAGTGATGTTAGGTGACTTTTCATAAGATGGTGTAGTGATTTTTGGTGACATTTCAATAGATGGTGTAGTGTGTTTGGTGACTTTTCAATAGATGGTGTAGTAAAGTTAGGTGACTTTTCAATAGATTTTGTAGTGATGTTAGGTGAATTTTCAATAGATTTTATATTAATGTTAAGTAACTTTTCAATAGATGATGTAGTGATGTTAGGTGACTTTTCAATATATTTTGTAGTGATGTCAGTTACCTTCTCGATATATGGTGTAGATATGTTAGATGACTTTTCATTAGATTTTTAGTGATGTTTGGTGACTTTTCGATAGATGGTGTAGTGATGTTAGGTGACTTTTCAATAGATGGTGTAGTGATGTTAGGTGACTTTTCAATAGATGGTATAGTGATGTTAGGTGACTTTTCAATATATGGTTTAGTGATGTTTGGTGAATTTTCAATAGATTTTGAATTAATGTTAAGTAACTTTTTAATAGATGATGTAGTGATCTTAGGTGACTTTTCAATAGATGTTGTAGTGATCTCAGTTGCCTTCTCGATATATGGTGTAGATATGATAGATGACTTTTCATTAGATTTTTAGTGATGTTTGGTGACTTTTCGACAGATGGTGTAGTGATGTTAGGTGACTTTTCAATAAATGGTGTAGTGATGTTTGGTGACTTTTCAATAGATGTTCTAGTGACGTTTGGTGACTTTTCAATAGATGATGTAGTGATGTTAGGTGACTTTTCAATAGATGGTGTAGTGATGTTTGGTGACTTTTCAATAAATGGTGTAGTGATGTTTGGTGACTTTTCAAAAGATGTTCTAGTGACGTTTGGTGACTTTTCAATAGATGATGTAGTGATGTTAGGTGACTTTTCAATAGATGGTGTAGTGATGTTTGGTGACTTTTCAATAAATGGTGTAGTGATGTTTGGTGACTTTTCAATAGATGGTGTAGTGATGTTTGGTGACTTTTCAATAAATGGTGTAGTGATGTTTGGTGACTTTTCAAAAGATGTTCTAGTGACGTTTGGTGACTTTTCAATAGATGATGTAGTGATGTTAGGTGACTTTTCAATAGATGGTGTAGTGATGTTTGGTGACTTTTCAATAAATGGTGTAGTGATGTTTGGTGACTTTTCAATAGATGTTCTAGTGACGTTTGGTGACTTTTAAATAGATGATGTAGTGAAGTTAGGTGACTTCTCATTAGATGTTGTGATTTATTTATTTATTATCATTTACAAAGCACGCGATATCCGTCTTGGATATTTGCATGCATACACAAGTTTGGGAGCTTATTTACAGTAATTATTAATATGATTTTAGTTATTATACAGGGTGTACCAGGTAAATTGGGAATTTCAACAATGGTATTTTAACTGAAATTTTTTGCAAGTAAAAATTAAAATATCCGAATGAAATTTGACACAGTAGTAGATAAAAGGATATAGTTTTTATTTATTCAATGTAGTTTCCATTATTAGCTACAACAGTCTCGAGGCGAGTGCGGAATGAAGCACAGGCCTTGGCGACGATGACCATGTCCATTTGGGTCATCACCGTGTGAACTGCTTTCTTGACAGACTGGATGGTGGTATGAGGAGCTTTGTTGACATCTCTCTCAACAACGCCCCATACATAGTAGTCGAGGGGATTGCAATCTGGAGAATTAGGGGGCCAAATATCAGGACCCCAGTGACTAGGGATGTTAAGTGTCAGCCACGATTGTGTCTTTATTGCCTTATGGGCTGGAGCTGAGTCCTGTTGGAAGACATACTTCCTTCCTGCGGCCACCATGTCCATCCAAGGCTTCACAACGGTCTCCAGAACATTGATGTAGGTGTCAGCGTTCATCCTAAGGCCCTTCTCAAAGAAATGGGGAGGCATGACATCACCTTCACTGCTGATAACGCCAAGGACCATTACGGAGGCAGGAAATTTCGTGTGCATCACGACAGGTATCTCTGAGGGGTCTTTACAGATCCAGCGATCATTCCTGGGATTTACCTTTTGGTCCACGTCAAAGTTCTTTTCGTCAGAGAAGAACCTTAGCATGCCAAAAGAGTCGTGTTTCAGGTTGTTGAGGAGGGCAGCAGCCTTTCCTTTTCTGTTATTCTTCATATTCTCAGTCAGCAACTGACCTTTCCGAAGGGCATAAGACTTGAGACCAAGGTCCTCATGGATAGTTCTGACAATTGTCATAGAGCCAACGTCCATTTCCTTGGCTATGGCCCTCATGCTCTTCCCAGGGTTTCCATCAATCTTCTCCTTGACATTTTGACAAATTCTTCGCCTCTTACCCTGTCCGATCGACGCGAGTGCTTTTTCCTTGTAGCTATCCCCTCTTTGTTACTGTCGGCCTCATCAAACTGCTTCTTGACACGATAAATAGTGGTTTTGGGCAACTTAAGAAAATCCAGTATCTCTTTGGGGCTCCTTCCGGCGCGCAGAGCAACGATGATGGCAGCTCGATTTTCAAATTCTCGGTTACTCTTCATCACTACACTGCGCACACATGTACTGTTGCATTTTACATGAATATGGCTACGTAATGAAAAAAAAAAACAAGTTTTTAATCTCAAGTAGTTTTTGTTTTATGGACTGTCAAAGTTAGTCCCAATTTACCTGGTACACCCTGTAAATAGAAATTATTAACGTATTTGTCAATTAGTTAACGATTTAATTACCCTATAATGAATATTAGTGAACATCACAGATAAGAACAGAAATTTAGAGCTATTTACAGCATATAACTATATACCAGTTATTACAGCCCAGGCTATCTATTACTAAAAAACATTCTACAAAATCTATTAAAATTTATATACATATATATATTATTAACTATTTGATTTAAACTATTTATATTTATTTGATTTATAACTCTCAAGTCCTCTACAAGTCGACAGTTGGTTAGAATATGTACAGGAATTTTCTTCTTCTGCACCACAAGAGCATTTAGGCGAATCCGTCTTTCTGACATTGTACAAATATGATCTACAGTTACCGTGTCCAGTAAAATATTGAACATTAAAAAAATTTGGCTTGACATATTTGGGTATTTGGGAATCAGTGAAAAAGGACTTGAAAATGGTATTAGTCTTCTCATAGTATTTCTGCAATTTTTCCCTTATATAATTAGAAATTTTATTCCTACTTGAAGAGTCAAATCGATTGTAATTTATTACAGTTTTCAACATGTTAGATTCAATATATTCACTAAGTTTTGGGACTTGTGCAAGTATGTGTGTACAATCCGATGATGTTGTACTGTAGGCCTGTATACAATGTTTTAAAATATAATATTGAAGAGAATTTAGCTTGTCCTTAGACTTTTTTTTATGAATGGATACCATATTGAATAACCATAAGTAATTGTACTTCGATATAATGTCTTATACAATATCAGTCTTCGTCTAAAGTCTAAACCCCATGCTTTCTTTGTTAGGCCAAATAGGTATCCACTAGCTCTAGTTACTTTTATGATCATTTCATTAACGTGATGCGTAAAGTCCAGTTTGCTTCTGACTCGGTGATTTTTAATAGTCACTCCTTGGATCTTAAGTTCTTCAACCGGTTTAAATAACTTGCTACCTGAGACTATTATATCGCTATTGCATTTATATAAATATAATATTTTTGTTTTTTTTCATCTGACAATTTTAATTTACGACTTTCACACCACGTATTGATTTTTCTTAATACATTATCAATTGTCTTTCTTAGTTGTTCAGGAGTTTTATTCCAACATATTAATGTAATGTCATCTGCATATCCTATTGTTTCACAATTATCATCCAGGTTATTATTCAGTATCTCATTAATAAGAATGTTCCATGATGTGGGAGACAGTGGTCCTCCCTGTGGACATCCTTTACTTAGTTTCTTATTAATTTCAGTTGAAGAATATCTAAATCTTACTCTTCTATTATCAAAGTATGATTGTAGAAGTTTTATCATTGAAGCCTGCACACCATCTTCATCTAGCCTTTTCATCAAGGCCGGCCACCATGCATTATCAAACGCTGCACTAATATCAACTGCAATTATTGCTGCATATTCTCTTGTTTTATGTTCTAACGCAATTTTTATTATTTCAGTTAGTGCAGTAATGGTAGATTTCGATCTTCTAAAGCCATGTTGTCGATCACTTAGTAAATTAAAATCATAATATTTTATTATTCTATTATTAATTATTTTTTCAAATATTTTAGAAATGTTAGAATTAAGACATAAAGTAAGAAAAAGGCCTCTCCTTATCGTGCAACTGAAAGTTGCTGATGGCTTGCGCCATCTATCGGAATAAATATCAACTATTCTCGTCGATTTCTAAATATTCCAGAATTGGCCAAATACCCCTTCTTGATTAATCAAGAAAAGCTAACCACGGACGCGTTTCGGGCTATTGGCCCTCATCAGCGTGGTGCAAGGGCCAACAGCCCGAAACGCGTCCGTGGTTAGCTTTTCTTGATTAATCAAAAAGGGGTATTTGGCCAATTCTGGAATAATTAGAAATCAACGAGAATAGTTGATATTTATTCCGATAGATGGCGCAAGGCATCAGCAACTTTCAGTGGCACGATAAAGAGAGGCCTTTTTCTTAATTTATGCACCTTATCCCAGTACAATATCACATTTGTACTATTTTTTCACATTAAGACATAAAGGTCTATAATTTTTATAGTTATTAGAATCTGTTTTTCCAGGTTTCGGAATAATTATTGCCTCTGCTCTTTTCCATTCAGCAGGATAGTATTGTAGGTCTAAACATTTTTGAAATAGTTTCACCAATATAGGAGCTATAAATTGTTCAGTGTGCTTTATCATGTTGTTAGAGATATTCTCTATTCCGGGAGATTTCTTTGGATTTAATTTGTCAATTAAGTCGTTAACTTCAGTAATCATAACCTTCGGTTTTTCTTTATTAAGTAGTTTTAAATTATAATTTCTTATACTTTTATGGGTGTTTGTATCTTCTTCACATTTATCATCTGGAAATAAGTTATTCAATAATTCCTCACCCTTCTGCAAACATTCCATGTCAGTATTACCCTCCAAAATTTGCATATTTCTCTTCCGATTAGATCCACTTTTGATGTTTTTATACACCTTATATAAATTTCCATAAGGGTTGTTCGATCTGTTTTCCTCCAGAAAAATTCTCCAGGATGCTTTCCTAGCTTTTTCTATTTCCCGTAAATACTTATTTCGTATGCTTTTATAGTATTGTTTAATATGATTAGGGCAATTTTTGTTTCTATAGTAACAGTTTCTAAGATAATGACAGTGATCCTTTAGAAGCTGTAAATTCGTATTCCACCACTTATTACTAATATTATTTTTTGTTGTCATATTATTATTTACTTTAAGTGAATTATGTGCTGCCTCAATCAGTATGTTCGTAAGTTCTTTTACCGTTTGATCAATCATTTCTGGTGTATCCACTATGTCTAGTAAGTTTTCAATTTTTTCTTGTTCAGTACTGTTAATTCTCTGACTAAAACTTAACCAGTTTGCATTTTTCTCATTAAATTTCCAAGTGGAATAATATTTTTCTGAACTAAATGCTAATAGCTACATGATCTGAAATTTGCGATATCTGCTGTGTCTTCCAATTTCTGATCGCCGCAATTGCCTGTTTATTTGTTAGTGTGAGATCAATCACACTTGCATCACGACACGTGGAAGTTTTCTTATTATGGATAGTTAAGTTTATTTCATCTATGATAGGGATCAGTCTATGTCCATTATAATTTTTCCTAATATCATAGATGTTGTGATGATGTTTGGTGACTTTTCAATAGATTATATAGTAATGTTAAGTGACTGTTCAATAGATTATATAGTAATGTAAGTTGTATTTTTAATAGATGCCATAAAGATGTGAAGTTGGTGTTTGATATATTTTATTTTGATTATAATGTGAGTCTACGAAATATTATATATGTGTATGGATGTTAAGTGGTTCATCAACATATAGTACTTTCATGCGGATATTATGTAGGAATTCAGCAGAAATATGTTCACATAATAATATTCGACAGATGGTACATGTATGTAGATTTTAGGTGGGATTTCAAAATGTGGTACATGTGTGTATGTTAGGTGTGCCTTCTACATATGCTACATGAGTGTGATGGTTAGATGGGTCTTCTACATATGCTACATGAGTGTGATGGTTAGGTGGGTCTTCTACATATGCTACATAAGTGTGGATGTTAAGTGGGTCTTCTACATATGCTACATGAGTGTGGATGTTAGGTGTGTCTTCTACATATGCTACATGAGTGTGGATGTTAGGTGTGTCTTCTACATATGCTACATGAGTGTGGATGTTAGGTGTGTCTTCTACATATGCTACATGAGTGTGGATGTTAGGTGTGTCTTCTACATATGCTACATGAGTGTGGATGTTAGGTGTGTCTTCTACATATGCTACATGAGTGTGGATGTTAGGTGGGTCTTCTACATATGCTACATGAGTGTGGATGTTAGGTGGGTCTTCTACATATGCTACATGAGTGTGGATGTTAGGTGTGTCTTCTACATATGCTACATGAGTGTGGATGTTAGGTGTGTCTTCTACATATGCTACATGAGTGTGGATGTTAGGTGTGTCTTCTACATATGCTACATGAGTGTGGATGTTAGGTGTGTCTTCTACATATGCTACATGAGTGTGGATGTTAGGTGGGTCTTCTACATATGCTACATGAGTGTGGATGTTAGGTGTGTCTTCTACATATGCTACATGAGTGTGGATGTTAAGTGGGTCTTCAAAATATGGTACCATCTCATTTCAAATTAAAATGTTCCCTGGAATTTTTAAAAATATAAATTCACTAAAGTTTTTTCTGGCTATTTATAATGAAAGTTCCTATTCGTAAAATTAGATCCATCAACCTTTGAATCACATCAACTACTTTTCCTACCATCTTACTCACGAGGACAATGCTAATATTTAAATTATTTTTAAAAATAAATGTTTACATTTTTTTACGATTTTTGTTTAAATACGATTTCAATAGATTAATTATCATTTAATTCTATATTTTTGAATATTTATTTTACTTTTTAACATTTCAAGATAAACTTTGACTACGTTACGGTCTTTTTATAGACATTTTTGTATTTTAACAAAACTTTCTTTCACTTTTTTAAAAATCTGTTGCCGTATCACAATTTCCTCTTCTATCTTATATATAGATACGGTATTTTGCCTCCGATATTTCTTCCATCTTATATTTTGTACGGTCTATTGCTACTAATATTTTCGTTTATCTTATATATGTGCGTCTGTTTCCTTCAGTCTTTTATTTTTAAAAATGTTTGCTCGGTCTGCTTTCGCGTTCAAAATATCTTTCTATAATTTGATCATAACATTGCTCGATTTGTTTTACAAGCTGATACTCGTCACCAAGTTCTGATAATTCAATGAAATCCCCGTGATCTGAATAAATTCAATCCCAGTTATGACTAATAAGAGATATAACCCAAAAATGGTTTTCTGACTTTTCCAAAGCTGGCTGAGAGGCTCTTTAGACCAGCTTGATTCTATCCTATTACAGAAAAGGGCACTCTATGATATATGGGTTTGCCTCTTGCTTGATGGGAGTGTTCTCTTCTTCAAGAGAATAATATCAAGGTACAATATATTTTCTCGATCGTTAATATCCTGAAGTTCTATTCTTTACTTTCAAGATATTCAATATTCGAACTTAAAATACTATTCCATTCTATTTACCATATACTACTCTCGGTAATTTTATTTTAATTCTTAGTTTGTTGAATCATCGGATAAAGGTAATCCAGACTCGCATATAGAATATCCTAAAACTCACGACTGCCCAGAAGTCAAATATATAATATATTTTAGAATTTATTTGAATAGAGTATTCAGTGCTTTTGAATTCAATTACCTCAATAATATTTGGATTTCATACTTTTTATTTTTATTACATAAATAGCCTTTGGTAGGATCCCTCGAATCAAGTAGCGCCCAAGGATGAGTAGGTTAAGAAGAGATTGCTTGATTTGTTTGTGAAGTTTATTCATTAATACAAGGTTGGGTAAATAAGTAATGCACAATCATCGAAAAATAAAATATAGGACACAAACCATAAAGATGAAACCCTGTATATAAGAATACCTAACAATTGGTATTATATCAGTATGATTCAATATATTCACCTTCCCTCTGTACACCAGCGTTCTTTCCTACTCACAAAACCACTTTGGGAAAATGCTACATCTTGCTTTCTGAACCACCTTCTAACCTCATGGAATATCATTTCATCATTTTCAAATGTTTTACCGCGTAGATAATTCTTTAATTTATGAAACATGTAGAAGTCGGAAGGAGCCAGGTCAGGATTGTAATCTGGGTGAGGCATCAAAGTCCATCCATATCTTGAAATATGAGCCAATGTCTGTTGCGCGGTGTGAGGTCTCACATTGTCCTGATGAAATTTGATTTGACAGTCTTATAGGCCCGGCCATTTTGTTGAAATGGCTCTTTTTAGCTTTATTAATGATTTACAATATCTTTCCTTGTTGATGGAAGTATTTTTTCAAGCATGTCCATGAATATGAGCCCATCTTGTCCCAAAAGATCGCGATCATGATTTTGTCTTTGGAAAGGTAAAACCTTTGTTTTTACTTGACTGGAGGCATTTTATGGGTCCATTGCATTGATTGAAAATTAAATTGAAATTTAAATTGAATTTAAAAGGCCTCAGAAGCTGGTCCTGGATAAGTTTCGATGAGGTCTAAACAAATTACTTTCCGAGTTTGCATCATTTCTCGTGTTAGAAGGTTTGATACCTATTTTGAGCACAATCTTCGATAGCCAAGATGTAAAAGTAGTTTATGAACATTTCATTTAGATATTGCAAGTTTTTCACAGTTGATATGACGTTTTCGATTTGGCAATTGAAATTATCCGGTTATTCTTGACAATTTCCTCAACAAGAGCCAAATATTGGTCTGTTCTGACAGTTGAAGGTTTACCTGGCCTCTCTTTGTCATGAATATCAAAATCACCTTTCTGGAAGCACTGAACCCATATCTGTATAGTGATTATATCCAATGTTTCGTTTCCATATACTGGCTGAAGTTTTGAGTGAATTGTTTTGGCTGAAATGTCACCGGACTTAAAGAGGAACTCAGTCACCGACCGTTGTCGGATTCTTGTGTTCACATTAGGCTACATATCTGAATAAATACAGAAGACAAATCAATTTTGATTGCAGATATGAATATCAGTGTGTTTTATTTACCACAAAACATGTATTTTATGAAAATAAATCATTCATATATTTTATAGGGGTGTTGTGCATTACTTATTGACCCAACCTGGTATATTTTATAATATACTGGTACGATATCCGCTAGAGCTCAATATTTCTCGATAAAAATGCGTGAAACCCTACAGAGATGAAGCTAAAGATTTCTATTTATTGTAAAATAGTCATAAATAGGAGATAGTTATAAATGCATAAACTTGTTGCTTTGTGTCTAATATCGATATGCAATAAGCGAAACTGGCCATTAAACTCTACAGTCAGAAGGATCTTCGACGCCATTTTACACATGTCTAGGCTAGTTCATCCTGTCAATATTGGAAGTATACCTCCTCTTCTCTACTGCTGACTTCGCGGATGTCATAACACCGACATGTAGGAGGAATCGCTGTCACTGCGGATTCTCGTTACGTTGTCCACTCTCACATAGCTACTGCCCAGCCATGTTGTCTTGCTCAGTTAACCCAGCCTGGACAGCTACAGGATCCTTCGTCTTCAGAATAATCGTTCCTGTCACACTACTGCCAGCCGAATCAGCTTGGACTGTTATCATGGCTTTCCCTGCCCCACTCTAGTATGTCAATATTTCTTTGAGGGAGGTGCGAGTGAAGAGTCACTCAAAACCCTCTCTTAAAAAAATAACTTCAATCATCACTTCAATGCTAGTCTCCCTAAATTAAATTTGCTGTACTGTTTTAATACGTTTTTCCTAAACGCATCTCCATAAAATGGAATAAAGAAATAAACCTAAATTAACACCCTGTTGTTTTTGTATTAATTTTATTAATTAACATTAAAAAAAATTAATAATTGACGCAGTAATTAGTGTGATCTCTTAGTGAATATCAAAAGAGACGATACCTGGTCACCCTTTTTTTCTATTATTAAAATGCCTTTATCACATTTTTAAACTCTTTTCTATTCAAGTAGAGTAATTCGGCCGTTTCATCTTATTATTCAACGAATGACTACAAATTGATCTACTTCATTTGTAGATTCTATCCATCCTCTCCTTTAGGTACTGATTTGGCCTGTTCGGAGAATGGTTGTTCTTTGACAATTTTATTGTGAATATCTTCTATATCAATAGGGTATTAAAATTGGATCAGAGGGGAGATATAATATCCATGAGCCAAAAGGTCTCTTTTCCTTTTTTATATAAATTAATCAGAGGAATTATAAGGTTGTACCAAAGGTTCGCGTTTTTCTTAAAACGTTTATTTCCTTATTACTTAGCGAATAATATTTTAATATACGAATACATAATAATACAAAATACAGCTACCTTATACCTAATACAAACACTTTATACATAACGACAAATAATATTATGGCGTATAATATTTGTATTTCAATTTCTGCAAGTGTTTATGAACTTTTGGGACAACCTTAGGTAGAGATGTGGTACAAACCGTAGATTTTCGATAGCAATGATTCGGGATCGAATCCTGTATCAGACACCTTTTTTTCTGTAAAAAACTCTTCAAACACCACCGAATCATGCAAATGTTCAACTCCACCAGTGAGTGAAAGTAACCAAACGGGACTAAGTATCAAACTCGAACTGCTCTCTACATATATAGACAAGTAGTGATACTTGCATTGAAAGCAGTCGCTAAACTACCCACCATGAATATTATAGCATGAACCATTTGTACTAGGGATACTTTTGAATAAAAATGAATAAAAACAATATTTTTTTGTATGAATTTTCCACTGTATTGTAGCTATTTTTTCGATCTGAATAAATGTGTCTTGTGGAGAAATGCATGGCTCGATATATTTGTTCAAAGGGCGAAGCTATATTTTTGCTTCTATACAAATATAGGCATTAAGACAATAGCAACCATCTTCCTTGATAGGATAATTGAATGCTGGCATGCGACATCTCTCTATACAAATATCACTTTTCATAATACAAGATAAAGTTGTGAAAAGCGTTTTAAAAACTACAAAATATTTTCTCACAATAAGATTCTTTTCAAGATAATATATAAAATAAAATGAAAGAAACTCATTGTGAGAAATATATTTATAGTTTTCAAACAAATATCACTCTAATATATTCGGTTTCATATTATTTTCCAGGATTACAAAAATTCAACGATTAGTTGAAATTCATTACGACAGATGGCGTTCAATTTTTCAGTTACACGATCAAAAAAAAGCTTTTTTTAAAATTGTGTAACTACCTGATCCCTGTATAATTTATCTTTTATACTATTTCAGTTCATTTATATATTTTATATTTCATACACACATACAGCTCTATTAAGACCACCATTCTTATACAGATTCACCACAGGAAGAAAGCATAGATGGAGCTCCTATACTCCAGGCAGCACAGAGCCCAACAGCCTCTAGGTCCGACGTATGTCCAGTGGCCACAGAATCCATCGTGCATAGGTTAGCGTATCACTAAAAAGGTGAGTATTATATATACTATATTTATGTATTTATTTTGTACTATTGAAGAATAAAATATTGACTTATTTTATATAAACCAATATTGGTCATAATCAATAAATTCACTGAAAATCAGTTTTTAACATCCATGCTCTCTCTCCATATGAAAACATTTGAAGGATAATTTTAACCTATTCTCTATTTGTTTATTACAGCATTACTACACGTTAATCTTACACAAAACAACGCCAGGACACTTATTTTGAATATAAAATATTAAAAATGGAATATATATTTACATATATTCTATGAAAACTATTAAAAACAGTTTTTAAGAAAGGTTTATACATTTTATAATTTAGAAAGAAACATTTTCTATAACTCTGTAGTAAAAACTTTCTAATAATATATTCCTTCAAGATATATCGAAAGTTTTAAAATATCTAATATATATTCTTCATAGAATATTCTTTTTTATAAAAAAGACGTTTTGGCAAATTTGACTTTTGACAAAGTACCTTATTTTTCAAAAACATTATTTGATCAGGGTGATAGATCGTGCTTTCAACTTTTTTGAATTTTGTTCTTCTTCAATGTTTAGAGATAGGAGAGCTCTCTGTATAGGATTGCTATATAATATCCATGGACTGCACTATAATATTTTGTCTTTATTTATAAGTACACATGGTACAGGCAATGATAATCATGTGGTAATTTATAATACAATATAATGCGGCTTATGATTGTAAAATGACATTTGAAAATTATCCCCCATGTGTTTCTTTTAAACGAAAAATCGAAATTTTCAATTATCATTACTCTTCACAATTTATCTTTTCATACTTCATCCCTAAGGTTGGAAATAATGTTATTTCTCCTTAAAAATACATTTCGAATTTTAGTTTAAAAGGAACACATGTGGGATAATTTTCAAATGTAGTTTTACAATGATCATATGTTTTTTTATATGAAGATGTAGAGGGTAATGAATACCTATATACTGTGAGTACATTACATATTTACATATATAGCAGGTAGATCATTTCACACACTTATAAGTAAACCAAGCCTCGTTTAGTTACTCGTACATGGGAATTAACGAGTTTTATTATATGAAGACTAAAGAAATTTAGGTATTTTCAGATAAATATCAGTGCGGATTTAGAACTCAATTTCTATCGGTTTAATGGTAAACTAATGTGAGCTTTCTTTCACAAAATACTGTTTTATAAATGAATAATAGCACAAAATACAATATATTGCCACTATATTATATTTGCATAGTTTTTATATATCTTTTTTCAAATTTTTCTGTAAATTTTCTTGTAATAATTTTTATTTTAATAGATAGCCAAAATTGAATTTATAAAAAAAGCTTATTTTGACATGCAGAGTGAATTAAAATATACAGTTATCAGCGTCATAATCAAGCAACAATTCTTAATTCTGTCACCGTTTGCTTTGTGAATGGAATAAATACCCAAATATGGCCATTTCTCATAACCATCGGTGGTTCAGTGGTAGAATGCTCGCCTGCCACGCGGGCGGCCCGGGTTCGATTCCCGGCCGATGCTTTTTTTTTTTTTTTACAATTTTTAAAACTCATTTATATATTATACATGAATGACATCCACGGCGCCAATTTATAATTGTAACGAATAGTATTTGAATGAAAGCATTTAATCGGGTAAAACCCGGGTCATTCGGCTAGTAAAGTATATATAGAAAACTGCGCTTCCCATGATTGTTATTGGTAGCACTAATCCTAGTACCTATTTGACAAGATAGATCCGTGACAATATAAATGTCACACTACCGCACAAAAGGAATTCATAAATCTCTATAGAATTTGATGGAGAGGGAAAATTAATAATTTATTTAGGTGTTTTATTTCTTACAGAGATTGGATGTCAACTGTTCCATATCACTCAGGCGGCAATCAGAAGCCTTTCAACAATTGTCAACTTTATTTTTTGTTTCTCCATATTTGACATGGACTTTGTTTGTAACAAGAAACTTCTGAGATATTTTTTGTATCAGTGGAGATTTCCAAGTACCATGAATCTCTAAGTATTACTGAAGCCTTGTTAATATTATCGGATGTTTGTTAGTTCACTATAGTATAACTAGAACCATAGAATCTTTGTTAGTATCACTGGGGAGTCTAACTAGTATAACTGTATCTTTGTTACAATCGCTAGAATTTAACTAGTGAATCAGAGTATTTGTTAGGATTACCAATCAATGAGCCAAACCCATCAGCCACGTATAAACATTAGAATAATAAATATTTAGATCCAAGATAAGCGCTTCATAATTAATGTACCCCATATAGATTACGTCATATTCCACGTATGCAGAATATATAGATGAGCGCTATTGCATTATAATTAATATATGTTATTTATATCAGTGAAATATATAACAGGGACTACTGATTACGTTTCGATATCACTGTTGTTTGACTATAACCACTGGATTTGTGTAATTATCCCTTGATTTTGAATAATACCACTGTTCTCTTTCAATATATCAAGTCATTGAACCGTTGTTAGTGTCCTTGATAGTTTTCAGTGTCATTGAATCCTTGTTAGTGTTATTGCACTATTGTTAGCCAAAAGATATGCATTTTTCTATTATCCTAGTGCCGACCGCAAAGTTTGTTATGAATGAATTTGTTTATTGTTTGCGCGGAAGAGAATTGATTGATACAAATATTTAGATGTAATTACACTAACCTAAAACTTATTACAATAGTTTGCTTGAATACCATTTCTAAAATTCTACCCTTCAGTGCCAGCATATAAAAGCAGAATGATCCAATACAGTAATAGAGCTCTAAAGAAGCGGTCTGTTAGATTAAATTGACGAAACCGCTGGGAGGGGTTCACCAATGATGAGCTAAGCCCATCCAATATTATTTCATCGCAGTAAGAACAGTAGAAAAGTTTGATATATATTTTTTGAAAAGAAACATCCCTGTCTTAATGTTTTCATATGATGTATAGATGGGGCGTTATTACTTTATATAAAGCAATTTTCCACAACACCAATTTTGTAAATTTCAGAAATATTCCAACATGTATACCATGGTTCAGGGCTAAGGTTTCCATTATATATATGGCCTTACTACATTGGAGAATTAATTAATTCTCGTTTTAATTAAGGGGGAGCGGAGATGTATATGAATTCTCCCATGATATCATACATAGATACTCTTTGTCTCTTTTGGGAATGGTCTTTATTGGTAGGTTGGCTGAGCTCAAGTATTTTATACTTTTAATGTGTGTGGGCTTTCTCTAACAAGATGGGTTGCTATTTAGAGGACATGCTGTAATGACAAAGACTTTAATGGAATATTAATTATCGAGTTTTGTTTTGAATTATGTTTAGTTTTTATAACGTCTAATGTTAGTCTCGTGATTGAAATATTCTTTTCTTTTGTATCATGTTGTCTGTGGAGGAATCTGTAAAAGGGTATTGCTTGATTATTATACATACATATATAGATATTGTTGCACCAGGTTGTGGCTTGGCAGATTCTTCAGCCTTGATTCTCTCCTGCGCCGTGTCTTGCATCTTACCAGAGAGTGTTTCAACCATCCTATAAATTTATATAAGGGAATATTGAGATAACTCTACTTTAAGTAGTCTCCAGAATAATTTATTTATTTCTCACATCAAAGAGAGCAGTGTAGTCACACAGTGTACCTAAATACGAATGGTGATTTTATAATACATAAATATGGTTATATATATTCTGTTCAATAAAATAAATAAATATGAAAATAAATTTGAATTTGGAATATATGAAATATAATATTACAAATGAGAATAAAATAGGTGCATTAATATATAGATATTGTTGCACCAGGTTGTGGCTTGGCAGATTATTCAGCCTTGATTCTCTCCTGCGCCGCGTCTTGCATCTTACCAGAGAGTGTTTCAACCATCCTATAAATTCTTTTCTTCTCCAATGGTTACAGTTGGGTAAGTAACGAGTGTATATTCTGTGTGATTTTAGTATTGCCCTTCTGAATTGCTTCTAGAGCGGATATGGGGTCGCGGTATATTAAAATTCTTTCTGCTTGATGCAGGGATGGTTGGTTAAGGCATACATCAAGGGCTTTCCAGATAGCTGTCAGTTCACAATTGATGTGATTAACCATGATACAACAATATTAAAAAAGGAATATCCTGACCATGCTCGCATGAGCATTTTAAATGGCAGAACGCGGTCAAGATATGTCTTGTTTGTTTTTAATATCTACACCTGATCTTTTTATATTTTAAAATTATTTTTACACATAAAATAAAATAAAAATAATAAAAAATAAAATGATAATAATAATAAAGGTCAGGTGTTGGTATAGAAATTAAAAAAAAAATTGTGCTCTTGGTCAGGATATGCCTTTTTTGATTTTGACATATATATAGTTTTCAAAAAGTATGCAAATATTTCTCCTTAAATGCTATTACCGAATATTCCTTAAAATTGGCTACAATCTTAGCGCTGAATACAAATATTAGAGAACTATCTAATATATATAATTGCCTTATTCTGTCTGTGTGAAGTTCACTGTGTGAAGTTCACGGATAGAATTTGGTCAGAATGGATAAAATAAAAAAATGTCAAGGGATGGGAATCGAACCCACGACCTTCCGCTTACAGGGCAGATGCCATGACCACTAGGCTACCCTGGACATATTTTACCGTTCATAAAGTTAATATATGATGCCAATATATATAATAATTGTATAAACGAATGCAAGACAAAATCACCGCGAATGTTTCTTTTTTTTTAAGGCAATTTCTTTTTAAGGCAATTATGCAGTTTTCTATTTAGTCAATATACCTAAGTTCATGTTGCAAATGTAATTATCTCTATCGATTTAGTAGGTGAAATGCAAAAAAAAAATCGACATGATGAAATCTTCATGAAAATTCACATTTTTATTTTTATATTTTCAAGACACACACAGTTTGGGGCGGGACGTTTCACAAGAGAGACATCCACGGCGCCAATTTATAATTGTAACGAATAGTATTTTAATTAAAACATTTTAAAAACACACAGTTTGGAACAGGACGTTTCACAAGAGTGACATCCTTGGCGCCAATTTATGATTGTAACGAATAGTATTTGAATTAAAACGTTTTTAAAATATATACGCACTCGGGTAAAACCCGGGCGTTGCCCGGGCAATTCGTCTAGTCTAATATATTAACCTAGCTAAACAGCTGAGAGATTCCATCACTGATCAGCCTTCCTATATATTTCTGTCGAAATATAAATATAGTAGAAGCTTGGTTTAAAAAAATATTTGGCGCCAAATGATTTTCTTCCATTTTCAAATTATATTTTTATTTGAGAAGCCGCGACGATGGTAAGAATACTCCATTAAATATATAAGCAGTATGCACATATACAGTCGACTCTCGATAATTTGAAACACGTTAATTTGAACCTCTCGATAATTTGAAATGTTTCTCGGTCCCTCGAAAAATACTCGATAAATTGAATAAAATCAATATTAATTGGTCCCCTCGGGAATTTGAAGTTGAAGGAATCGTATCTTACTACAAATAAACATTTGTGAATAACTGTACAAACGTTTAAAATAATAAATCACGAATTTTAAGATAAAACTATTTTTTGAGAAAGGGAAAGATATAAAGATCCTAATAAATTTATTAATTTGAAAACACTCGCAGTAAGTCACTTATTTAATCATGTATCAACATAATATGTATTAATATATCCCGGAACTGCTGAAACTTCAAACTTTTGTTTACATGATTTTTCTCACATTCCCTCTTAGTTGTTTAAACTCTTGTTATTTTGAACTATTGATAAATTGAAATTGTTCTCTGGTCCCCCTTGAGTATCAAATTATTGAGAATAGATTGTATCTACTTATATATTTGCCTTATTCTGTCTGTTTGTCTGTATGTCTGAAGCTCACGGATAGAATGCGCGCCCATTGGCTGCCAGCGAACACGTGGCCTCCCTGTCCCCCTCTAGACAACCCTGTTATCAGCTGTGCGATACATACACCTGTCTATAGCGGCCACTCTAGACAACCCTGTTATCAGCTGTGTGATACATACACCTGTCTATAGCGGCCACTCTAGACAACCCTGTTATCATCAGTGTGTTACATTCACCTGTCTATACAGACCACCCTGTCTATAGCGGTCACTTTAGGCCACCCTGTTATCAGCAGTGTGATACATACACCTGTCTATACAGACCACCCTGTCTATAGCGACCACTCTAGACAACCCTGTTATCAGCAGTGTGATACATACACATGTCTATACAGACCACCCTGTCTATAGCGACCACTCTAGACAACCCTGTTATCAGCTGCCTGTCTATACAGACCACCCTGTCTATAGCGGTCACTTTAGGCCACCCTGTTATCAGCAGTGTGATACATACACCTGTCTATACAGACCACCCTGTCTATAGCGACCACTCTAGACAACCCTGTTATCATCAGTGTGTTACATTCACCTGTCTATACAGACCACCCTGTCTATAGCGGTCACCTTAGGCAACCATGTTATCAGCAGTGTGATACATCCACCTGTCTACACAGACCACCCTGTCTATAGCGGTCACTCTAGGCAACCCTGTTATCAGCAGTGTGATGCATACACCTGTCTATACAGACCACCCTGTCTGTAGCGGCCACTCTAGACAACCCTGTTATCAGCTGTGTGATACATACACCTGTCTATACAGACCACCCTGTCAATAGCGACCACCCAAGACAACGGTTTTAAAATATATTCGCACTCGGGTAAACCCCGGGCGTTGCCCGGGCCATTCGTCTAGTTAATATATATTGGCGTTCCGGAGGATTAGGTTGGCGAAAAAGCTGGTAATGTTACTCACTGATGTGCCAAGGTTTATAATTTTTATCATTTCAAGTTAACTAAATATAGAAATCGATATTTATTGTAGAAAATTAGTGATTAGAACTTCGTCAACAGACATATTGTCTGAACATTTCATTAGTGACAGCAAGGCAGATATCCAAAGTGAGCATCAGTAAGAAAGGTCCAAGAAGACTCCCTCCTTGTCTAGAAAAGAACTCTCTCGAATTGGAGGAGCCTTCCTCATTCCTAATTACTCTTTATTTCCTTTTATACGATGCATTAACGTGCTATCTTTTATAAGAAATTTGAACTATTCTTGACGTGTATGATTATTTTAAAAATAAATCAATTTTCTACTTCCCTTACTGCAATGATAAAATAATGGGAGGGCCTTGCCCATTAGTGGTGAACCATTCAAGTGTTTTCATTAGTTTAATCTACCATTTTGATGTAATATTGTATTTCTCGGTTTTACTTTTATACTGATACTGTTGCTAGACGCTTGGAATGGGTATTTTAAGAAGAATCATTATATTATGATGCATTAGCGCGCCATCCTTTATGAAAATTCGAAACTATTATAGACGCATATGATTATTTCAAAGATAAAAACATTTCTATTGCCCTTATGCAATTGAAAAATTAATGGCCCTCCCATTAATTTTTTAATTGCATAAGGGCATTAGAAATTGTTTTAATTTTTAAAAAATCATCCCCGTCTAATATAGTTTTGAATTTTCAAAAAAGAATCATAAGCGACAAAAATAGTTTATATTTCCTTTTATCTAAATTATTACTATAATTATTGACTAGGAGTCACTAAAGTTGTTTACATTGTCTAAAGTTGAGTGAGTATGTATATATACAGGGTGATCCAAAAGTCCCGCACTATTTTAAAAATTAATAACTCCGCGAATATTTGCGCTAGAGCAATGCGGTAAACACCATTGTGTTCAGGATGCAATGGGAATTTTTATGGCAAATAATGAAAATTCGAAATTGATTTTAATTACAATTTTATTCGCCAGATTGCGCACTACCAGAATCAGAGATTCAGCGGCCAAATTGTTTGATAAATTGAAAAATATAACTGATCGACACGTATTTTTCCTTTTTGAATACCAGGAAAGAACCCTAATAATATCAAATAACAAATTAATAAAACACCACTTCTCCAAAAGTATGAAGAATTGGTTAACGATTTTTTAAATACAATCAGAGATATGTAAAATAGGTAAATGCAAATTAAAACATGTAGCAAAAAAATTGATATTTTAGATACGGTTTGTTTCCGAAGATAATAAACTTCTAATATTTTTAATTCAACTCTCTCTCATACTGTACCCAATTTTAAAAAATGTGTCCCCTCAAATAAAAATATTTTTCAAATCGACCTTTTGCGTTGAAAAACGTGGTAGTAAAATCATTTTGTATTATTTATTTGCACAAAATATCTGAAGTTATTGGTGTACAGAAAATATTCCTTATGCTATTTCTTCTAATGAGAGAAAAGCGGAAAACTAAACATAAGGGGAAAAATTGTGTATACCAGTGTTATTCGAGAAGTTATAACACTCTGCACGATATTATATGTGAGCAAATGACAAACAAAATATTACTGTTCACAAAAACAAAAAAGTCAAGATGTGAGGACAGCATTCATTATCCCCATAATCTAACACAAAGAGCTGCAAAATATTGGTATAATAATACATGGCAGCTTATATAACACATGAGGTAACTGCCTTCTCTCTTGTATTAGGTCACAATCCTTGCTCAATGTGGCACCCTTCATTCTCAATCACCGCCTGCAGACAATAAATGACAGAATGGTCAGCATTAAATAACATATCTGTTGAAATTAATAAAACGTGCCATCTGATAGAAGCCTTCAACATGGCCAATGTGGTAGGCCAGCATCGAAAAACACACGATTTAATGTACCCCTATAAACAAAAATCGCAAGGCGTCAAGTCTGGTGATCTTGGAGGCCACTGGTATATAAAGTGGCGACTTATCACACGATTTTCAACGAACGTATTCTTCAGCAATTGTTTGGCACCTCGGGAGATATGAGGAGGTCCTCCAACTTTCATGAATGTTATTTCGCTTAGTGCTTTTTCCCTGCAATATGGGAATACCCTTTTTTCTCAAAAGTTGAACATAACGTTCACCAGTTACAAAAACGGGTTTAAAAGTTCTTCCATTGATTTTTCAAAGAAAAATGGCCCAATAATAAAAAAGGAAGTGAACCCACACAAAACTGTAACTCTAGGCTGATAAAGTGGCATTTCTGTAAAATTCTTAGGGTTTTCTGTTGCCCAAAAGCGGCTGTTTTGAATGTTAAATTCTCCGTTTAGAGAAAAGTGAGCATCATCTGTCCACAGAACATTCGACAGCCAGTTTTCATCAATATCAATTTTCCGGAAAACCCATGCAGCGAATTCTTGACGCATCTCAAAATCGTCAACTTTCAGCTTGTGAAATCTTTGAATTTTGTATGGGTACACACAATAGAAACATTAAGTGAAGCCTCTTCGGATATCACAATCATACTCGGCGATTTTAACGCCAAAAGTTCAACTTGGGGATCATCTGTCCTGGATAACAAAGGTCACCGACCTCGACCTTACACCATTAAATAAGGGAGAGAACACCTATCTATCCAAGTCCACAGGCACAGAATCCGCAATAGACATCACAGCGATAAATTTCAACATCGCACCCACAACACAATGGAAAATCCTGAGAGGTGCAATCAGGGACCACAGACCAATTTTAACAACCCTAAACTTCAAAATTGAGAATGTCCAACAGAATTAAAGAACATGGAACTTTAGGAAAGCCGACTTGAAAAAAATTCACAGAAAAGCTTGAAGAACTGTGCAACGAAAATTGAATTACAGAAAGCTTGACAAAAACTTGGAAAACTTCTCTTCGAATATATCAAAAGCTGCAAAAGCATCGATACCTAGAAGGAGACGTTAGACCTGTGGATACCTTACTGGAAGGACCACAACATCGAGGCAATGATTGCAGAGAGAGACAATATCAGTGAACTTCTTTAAAAAATAAAACAGAAGAAAAGAGAAAGTAACACATTGAAATTAGTCACAAAATAGAACAAGAAATTTGGATATGCAAACAAGAGAAAAATGGCAGAATTCTGCGAAAAAATGGATCTAAGAAAGGACAACCAACACTGTAATATGATTAGAGTGTTAGATAACAATCAAAACTAACACCAATCCTCCAATACTCTAACCGATATGAATAGAACAGCGAGAACGAGAACAAACAGATGGCTGACATAATTGCTGAATATCTTTCAAGCACTTCCATACTCAACTATACAAATGAAGACAGGACTCTAAAAAATAATATAAACCAGTTAGTTAAACAAGCAAGAAACTTCCATCAACAAGATATTTTCTCGAGAGACTTCACACTGAATGAGCTAAACTCATCAATAAAAAAATCCAAGAGGTCACCAAGAGATAATCTAATCTTTGGTCAAATGATTAAACACTTTGAAGACAAAGCTAATAAACAACTCCTACGAATACTGAACATTTCATGGTAAACTGGTAAACTACCAAAGAATTGGAAGATATCAATTACTGTGCCAAAACTGAAACCAAACAAAGATGCCAAGGAATCCAAGAACTATCGGCCAATTGATCTCACCAGCATACTTTGTAAAATAACAGAACGAATTATCCACTCTAGGCTCATAGTCTGGCTCACTAACAATAATAAAATAAACTTCTACCAAACTGCCTATAGATCCCAGCACTGTACGACTGATCAACTGTTCTACTTCTGTCAATCAATAATAGATTCTTTCCAGGAAAAACCGCCAAAGAAGATCACGGCTATATTCCTTGATATGACTTCAGCTTTTGATCGAGTGTGGAGGGAGAAATTACGTGAAAAGCTGCACAACATCGGAGTAAGAGGAGAAACCTTAACCTGGATTGCAGACTTCTTAAGGGGAAGAAAGTTAAAGGTTTGGGTCAATGGAGAATTTTCCAAGGAAGGAAGAACATGGGCTGGTGTACCTCAAGGATCTGTGCTCAGTCCTCTACTCTATCTGCTATATATTAACGACATCCATCCTTACCTCACTGAAGACACAAAGGTTGCCCGTTATGCAGACGATATAGCCATATGGCACACAAGTAGCAGCATAGAAAAATCGTTAAAAATACTGAACACATCAATGAGAGGACTGGAGAAGTGGGCAATGTAACTCCAAATGACCATAAACCCAATAAAACCAAACCTATGCGTCTTCTCCACTGACAAGGAAAAAGGCATAAATATAACCACAAAATAAGCATAAACAAACAAATAATTGATAAAATTAGAAATCCAAAATACCTAGGTGTGATACTCCCTCCTGGATCTTTCCAGTTGGTCTCGAGGACCACGCCATCACCATCTCCTAAGCGGCGAAGTACGCGATCTACGTATTCATCGTAGATCGCAAAATGCGTGGTGTCGCTGGAGACCCACTGGCGATTCTCCACCAAACTCTGCAGCGCTGGCAGAGGCGCCATATTCATTGTACATAGTGTATATAATGCATATTATCTTTTTTAAATAGTGCAGACTGTGCACTCTGTATGTATTGACAAGATGTCAATAAAATTATTTTAACTGTCATTGATGAGGAATTGGAATTTTCAAAGCACATAATTAGCACTTCAAATAGAGCTACCAGAAAACTAAACATTCTGAGATGGCTATGTGGAACAAATTGGGGAGAAAAACCCAGAATTCTCAGAACAACATATATCACCTTAATAAGGCCGATAATGGAATATGCAACACCGGTCTGGGCTCCCTCAAGCTCATCACTAAAAGTAAGACTAGACAGTGTTCAAACAAAAGCGGCCAAATTAATCACTGGTGCTGTTTCATCCACCAACAATTTGAAAATTCAGAGAGAATGTGTTCTAGACCTACTCGCTCGAAAGCAGAAGATAAAATAAAAACAACTTGGATCGGCACTTCGGAAACGAGGGACCAGAGGACGAGATCTCTCTGACCACTTGTGGTTTGGTGGATCCGCCCTTTTCTGAGAATGAGGTGAAACTGACGGCTTTCAAGTTCGGGAAAAGGAAATCTCCTGGTCCCGAAGGGATCGATAACACGGTCGTGAAAGCCCTGGTAAGAATGCACCCATCACTTCTTGCCAGGTTTTTCAATAGGTGCCTGGACACTGGTACTTTTCCTGAGGCATGGAAGTTTGCCCGAGTAGTGCTTCTCGAAAAGTCTGGTAGAAAGGGTAATTCTCCTAATGATTATAGTCCGCTTTCTTTACTAGCGTGTCTAGGTAAGGTCCTGGATAGCCTACTAGCTCAGCGACTAAAGCACTGGCTAGAGAGTAATGAGCTCCTTTCCTCTTTCCAACATGGTTTTAGGGAAGGGAACTCCACAACCACGGCTCTGAACGAGGTGTTAGAGAGGGTTGAGATGGGCTTAAATGAGGGTGCTTGGGTTCTTCTCGTGGCCCTGGACATTGAAGGCGCGTTCAACTCCATGAGCTGGAACAAGCTGATGAAATTTGATGGACATGGGTTGTCCTGATAATTTGTGCAGCTTGATTCGTGACTTCCTGAGGGATAGACGGATTAGCCTCAGTTTTGGTGGGCGGAAGTTGGTAAGAAACTGTGCTAGGGGTTGCCCCCAGGGCTCTTGCTGCGGACCTATTCTGTGGAATAACCTGGTAAACACCGTTTTCCAGGAAGAGCTCCCTGAGGGAGCCTGGTTGGTTCTCTATGCTGACGACCAGTTCCTCATCATTGAGGCTGCTTCGAGAGCTAGGGCTGAGAAGTGTGTTGAAGCTTCTCTCCAAATCCTATCGAACTGGGCCCATGACTCTGGCCTTAAGTTCAATGTCTCCAAAACTAAAGCCCTCAGCTTTAAGCCTAGGGACATATGAACTAAAAGGAAAGGGATCAAATGGGAGCACAAGCCGGCTATCCGGATGAAAGGACGGAGGGTAGCGTTGGTCAATAGGATGACCATTCTGGGGGTGGTCATTAATGACAAGATGGGTTGGCAATACCAGGCGGAGGAGATGATGGCGAGAGGCAGGGAGGCGTTGTGCAGGCCTGTCCTAGTAGGCTCTCAATAGGGGGGGGGAAAGGAGGGTACTATTTTTAGGAACCTCTGCCTCTCCTGTGTCGAGCCAATCCTGCTATAACAGGGATCAGAAGGTGGCAAAAACTCTAGAGGGGGATATCGCACTACCAGCAGTGAGGCCTTTTTGGTCCTCGCTGGGCTTATTCCCCTGGGATTGAAACTAGAGGAGGAGACCATCAGACAGAAGATCTATGAGAACAGGGAAGAAGCCCTGGGACTTGAAGCGGGTGCCCTGGAATGAAAGAGGGACCCAAGGAAGCCTCCGCAGTGGTTGCCAAAGTGGAATTGGAGTCCTGGAGGGCCGACAGGGATTGGCACGGAGGTTTTCACTGATGGTAGTAAGTCTGGAACCAATACTGGAGCTGGAGTAGTGATTTTCACTAATGGAGAGCTGATCTTCCAAGAAAGCTTAACACTCAGAGTGGACGAATTGGTCTTTTCAGCCGAGCTGGTTGCGATCAGGGTAGCCCTCAGAGTGTGTGCCGAGAAGAACTTCAGCCCGGACCGCCTCTATTCAGATTGTATGTCGGCCCTCGTCGCCATCAATCTGGTGAAAGGGCAACTCGCGCATCAAATAATCTAGGAGCTGGAGATGATAACGCGGGCTTCGGAGCTCCATTGGGTTAGGGGACACAGCCTCATCGAAGGTAATGAGTTCGCAGACAGGCTCGCTAAGGCAGGATGCTTTAGAGGTAGATCACTGAGGACCCCAGTGACCAAGAAAGAAGTTTATAGGAGGATCAGGGGGCACGTCCAGGACTTATGGTTGGACAGATGGAGGAACAGTGTGAAGGGGAGAGAGGTATTCAATGGGGTAACAACACCCAAGTACCTCTGTAAGGTAATGACCCACAAACTCATTAGGGTAGTTCGGGACATGGGCTCTTCCCCAAGTTTCCACAGATTTAAAATTAAGAGAAACCCTGATTGCGTCTATGGAGAAAGGGATGTGGATGCACGCCACTACGTCTTGAATTGTCCAAGGGTAGTGGGTGTGCAGGAAGAGAGAAGGAGGGCGAGGGGCGCGATCGAGAGTAAGCTGCTGAGAAACCACAGCAAGCTTCTTGAGAAAGCCTACGACGTGGCAGCTGAGCTTTTCCTCAGCTGTGAGTGAACAGAGTCGGGGGCCGCCTCCCGCGGTCCCTGCTGGACACAGTAGATAGTTTCCTCTTTTGCTGTGTTTAAAGGCCACCGGTATAGAAATCCTTCCAGACACGTTGTCTGGGAGGTGGTGTTTCCAGGTACAATGTCCAAGCTCTAGCTTGGATACCGTTACTTGGCTTATGAGTTGAACAGAATAGCAGCGAAGGGCATGCTTCGCATGCCGGCTTGTGGACCGAAAGGTCTGGGTGGCCATCTGCTTCTAGGGTGCACCAACTGTGCTTAGGTGGATCCTCCAGTTCTTGTTTATTTTTGTTTTGGCTACTGTTTCTATTTCTTTAAAGTAAGTTTATTTTTCTGAGGCAAGGGTTCTTTTGTGCCTTTTTTCGCTAGCGCATCAGCAGCTTCATTGCCTTCAATGCTAATATGTAAGGGTATCCATTTAAGGTGAATTTTTGAGGTATTGAGAGTTTTTGGAGATACCAATTATGTTCCTGCTTACTTTGTCTCTAAGTTCCCTTGTGTGACTCAAGTGTTGTATGGCACTTCTACTATCAGTAAGAATCCATATATCGTGATGTTTAGTGTTTCTGATGAATTTTAAGGCTTCATAGATGGCTATAAGTTCTGATCTGAAGACTGAGCAAAAATCTGGGTTTCTTCTGTTCATTTTCTCAATGCCATTTGTGGTTTTGATGACACCCACTGCCAGTGTGTCCTAGCTCGTCTCTGCTACCATCGGTATAGATAGTTATTACATTTTTAGGAATTTTATATTAATTATTTCTAATGATAATTGTTTTAAGTATTCTGGTTTTTCGTATTGTTTGTTGGTGGGTTCATTTAAAGTGGCATTAAAAATAACATTTTGTTAGTGATTCGCATGGAGATATTATTTCTGCTAAATAATATTTTTCCACTCTATATTTTAAAAATCCATTTCTTTTGGCCAGGTGAAAGGGCCTTCTTTTTTTGAGTCTTATATTGGATTCCCAATTAAGTATGTAATTTAAAGTTCTATGGAGCAGCAACACTAACTTGGAAAAAAAGCTGAAGGAGATTTGAACAAGACTCTTCTCCACCTAGAATAATTTGCTAATAAACATAAATTAGAATTTAACCCTCAAAAATCTGAAACCTGTGTTTTTACTACCGATAAGAAACTATACAAAATAAGACCAAATATTATTCTGAAAGAACAACAATTGCAATATAATAAAGTTCTGTAAGTTCTGATCTGAAGACTGAGCAAAAATCTGGGTTTCTTCTGTTCATTTTCTCAATGCCATTTGTGGTTTTGATGAGACAGCCACTGCCAGTGTGTCCTAGCTCGTCTCTGCTACCATCGGTATAGATAGTTATTACATTTTTAGGAATTTTATATTAATTATTTCTAATGATAATTGTTTTAAGTATTCTGGTTTTTCGTATTGTTTGTTGGTGGGTTCATTTAAAGTGGCATTAAAAATAACATTTTGTTAGTGATTCGCATGGAGATATTATTTCTGCTAAATAAAATTTTTCCACTTTATATTTTAAAAATCCATTTCTTTTGGCCAGGTGGAAAGGGCCTTCTTTTTTTGAGTCTTATATTGGATTCCCAATTAAGTATGTAATTTAAAGTTCTGTGTTTGTTTTCATAACTCTTGATTTTGTTTATATATTTTGGCAGATTGTAGCTTCTTCTATCCTTTAAGGGCATAATGTCTGCCTCGTAAAGTACAATATTATTAGGGCAGGTATTTCGAAGACCTGTAATAATTCTAGTTGCATTTAGTTGTATCCTTTCCAGTGATTTTAGATTTGTTTCAGATGCTGTACCATAGATTTGATATCCATATTCCAAGATAGGTCTCATTAGAGATGTGTAAGTTAATATTAGTGTTGTTGCTTCAGAGCACCCCACTCTTCCTTAAATATATTTCAAGATTTTTAGTCGGTCTCTTCCTTTTCTAACAACTCCTTCATTATGTTTACTGGAGTAAATTTCTGGATCCAGAGTGTAGCCGAGATATTTAGGATGTTTATTATATTGCAATTGTTGTTCTTTCAGAATAATATTTGGTCTTATTTTGTATAGTTTTTTATCGGTAGTAAAAAGATAGGTTTCAGATTTTTGGGGGTTAAATTCTAATTTATGTTTATTAGCAAATTATTCTAGGTGGAGAAGAGTCTTGTTCAAATCTCCTTCAGCTTTTTTTCCAAGTTAGTGTTGCTGCTCCATAGAATAATGTCATCAGCGAAATAAATAGGGTGAAGAGAGTTGGGCTAAGGACTGATCCTTGTGGTAATCCTTGGTACATTTTGAAGGTTTTAGATAGAGTGTCATTATATTTGACCCTGATGTATATATTTTTATATAAGAGAATCATTTATCCAAGTTATGGCTTTTCCATTAATTTTGAAATGTTTGTATAATTTTGTAATTAACTTGTTTTTCCATACCTTATCAAAAGCTTGTGTAAGGTCTAAAAAAAGCAGCTATTGTGTGGTTAGTTGGTTTTCTGTTTTGTGCATCATTTACCTTTAGTGTGAAAAATAAGAGTTGGTCTATTGTCCCATGTCCTTTCCTAAATCCTTATTGTTCTTCTGGTAAGAGATTTCTTGTGTCGGGATGGTAGGTGAGTCGCCAGAGTATAATTTTTTCCATTAATTTTCAGCAAATACTTGTGAGGGAGATAGATCAGTAGTGTTTTGGGTCATCAGCAGTTTTGTCAATTTTTTTAATGGAATTATTGTTGCATTTTTACAGTCTTGAGGCAATTTTCAGTTTTCAAGGAGTTATTGAAAATATTAAGAAGTCTTTCTTTGCCAATTTTGCCCAAGTTTGATATCATTCGGCCATGGATTCCATCTGGCCTAGGAGTCTTGTTTAGGTCAGTGTTTTCTAATGCATAAGCTATCTCTTTCATATTGATTTTTTCATGGAAAATATTATGAGTGCTGGTGACATTTTTACAGTCATGAATAATTATTCGGGCCTTTGTTTCAACCTTGATTGTATTACTTATTCGATATGAATTACCTAAAGATTGACAGCAATTTTGTCATTAGTTGCTGGTGTACCATCTGTATTCTTAATCATATTAGTTTTTTCGGTTTGTGACTGGATCTGTCAATTTGTTTTGCCAAATTCCAAAGTTTTGTATTTGGGTTTCTTGGGTTCAGGTTTTCACAAGTTTGTTTCCATTTTTCCCTTTTCACATTTACGTATAATCTTTTTATTTTTGCATTCACAATATTCAGTTCAGTTCTAAAATTTGTTTGGTTTTGGGTGCTCTTTTTTGTAGTTCATTTCTTTCAGTTATAAGTGTTTGAAATATTTTGCCCGGTGTGTATAATTTGGAATCCATTTCTTAATATTACCTCTTGGTATTGAAACTGTGGCTGCTTTAATAATGGTGTTTTTGAAAGATATCCAATTAGACTTTTTGAAGTTCCAGAATTTTTCTTAATTGAGCAGGTTTTAGTCTTGGTGCTAATTTCTATCAAATTAGGCAAATGATCACTTCCAATACCTTTTAATATTTGCTATTTGCATTTGCGGAAAATGTCAGGATAGTAAAAACTTATATCAAGGGCTTGTGCAGTATTATAGCTGTAGGAATGATGGGTAGGATTCCATCATTTAAGCACATGATGGCATTGTCGTCAAATATGTTTGAAAGTATTTTGCCTCTTGGGTTTGGCGTGGAACATCCCCATAGTTGATGTTTGGCATTAAGGTCACCTACAATAAGAGTTGTCTGTAAAAAATTGAGCCATTGTTCCATCGTCAATAAGTTTATTGTTTGGAGGGTGATACATATTGTATATGTTGATGGCTTTGTTTTGATTGAGGTAGACTTTGATATCTTGGGCTTCGAGGTCTAATGTGTTTGAAATATTAACGGCTATGTCCTCATAGTACAAATTATTGATTAAAAATGCTAGGCCACCCCCTTTAACAGCATATATAGATGGATCTTCAGACCTTACCCTGAGTTATGGAGAGGGGCCGGAATTAACATAATACTGCAAGATGGAACGCACATCAAAATCAAAGAAGGAGCAGGACAGATTTCGTCAAACTTCACTTGTGAACTGACAGCTATCTGGAAAGCCCTTGATGTATGCCTTAACCAACCATCCCTGCATCAAGCAGAAGGAAATTTAATATACAGCGACTCCATATCTGCTCTAGAAGCAATTCAGAAGGGCAATACTAAAATCACACAGAAAATACACTCGTTACTAACCCAACTGGAACCATTGGAGAATAACTGCATTCTACAATGGATCCCTGCCCATGCTGGGATCGGGGGTAATGAAATGGCATTTGAATTGGCAAAGGAAGCCAGAAAGTTGAGCCAAAGGAAAGAACAAATGTCATTATTTGACGCTGATTCTTTGTCAAAATACAAGATAATTAAACAATAAATAAGAAAAGATCAAAATGCGAAATAAACTCTGAGAGAAAAATGACAAAAACTATAAACAAGACTTAGAACAAAACACTATAAAGGAATGACAATACATCCAGATGGCACAATAACCTATAGGGCATGCAACAATTGTCCTGGTGTGAAACTTACACCTACCCACATATTCTCAGCCTTGCAGAAATTTGACATAGACCCAGAGCAGCAGCTTTACACACCCAAGATAGTGGACATTGCTGCTGCTTTGATGGAGATGCATGGATACATCTGAGGCTATTTATTGGACACGACAACAATACCGGCATTCCAGAGTAAAATAAATTATCAGAGATATATACATATTTTTCAAATGCATTAAAATAAATATAATCGATACTGAGAGAGAGAGTTAAATTGAAAATATTAGAAATTTATTAACTTCGGAAACACAAACCGTATCTAAAATATCATTTTTTTTTGCTACATTTTTGTTAATTTGCATTTACCTATTTTACATATCTCTGATTGTATTTAAAAATTGTTAACCAATTCTTCATACTTTTGGCGAAGTGGTGTTTTATTAATTTGTCATTTGATGTTATTAGGGTTCTTTCCTGGTATTCAAAAAGGAAAAATACGTGTCGATCAGTTATATTTTTCAATTTATCAAACAATTTGGTCGCTCAATCTCTGATTCTGGTAGTGCGCCATCTGGCGAATAAAATTGTAACTAAAATCAATTTCGACTTTTTCATTATTTGCCATAAAAATTCCCATTGCATCCTGAACACAATGGTGTTTACCGCATTGCTCTAGCGCAAATATTCGCGGAGTTATTAATTTTTAAAATAGTGCGGGACTTTTGGATCACCCTGTATATAACGGAGAGATAACAGAGGGTTATCCTTCGAAGAGCGCTGAACAAACCCACCTCCCGGGGCCAATCAAATATCTACAAGTTAAAGGACTTCAATTTCTGAGATTAACTTCAATAATGTTTTCGAGATTCTATTAATCTAACTGCGACTTTAATCATTTATCTCCGGGTTTATAGTAACTGCCGTTTGTGGGAATTTGGCTTTCATTATTGATGGATGATAATACTAGAGAAACTAGAATTGTGTTTGTTGGATGGGTTCCATGATATACATCACACGGATTCTTGTTTTTATTGTTACTTGGCGAATAATATTATTAAGGCGAATACATAATAATACATAATACTATTACCTTATACATAATACAAATACATTATTTATAACGGGGGATAATATTGGTATTTCACTTTTTGCAAGTGTTTACGAACTTTTGGGACAACCATGTATTAAAATGGAATATAGGTTTGACCTTCACTTGTTTATATCTTGTCTGTTCATTTCAAAAAGCATTATCAAAGCACAAATGGTTCTTTTACACATAAAACAAACTTTTACTGTCCTTATTGCAATTTAAAAATATTGAAAGCGCTCAGCTCTTCAATGGTGAACCCTCCCAGCGGTTTCACCAATATACTCTAACAGACCGCGCTTTTCAGAGTCTAATATTGTATTGGATCATTCTACCTATATATGCTACACTGAAGGGTGGAATCCAAGAAATGGGTTTCAAACAAATTATGGACATAAGGACAGTAAAATTACATATACAGTTAGGACAGTAGAAGTCTGTTTTACCTCTATTACATTATTGATTTAAATTCGGTAATCTCTTATGATGTAATGGCTCGATATAATTTATTAACACTATCTTCTCTGATTGTTTTTCTTCAAATAAACAATATAATGTAATGCCAAAAATAAAAATCTGTTTGAAATTTGGTAATATATTGTGTTGTAATGGCTCAATATAATTTCATACTACTCTATTAAATTCCTGATTTATTGGTCTTCAATTGTACAATATATGTTTGAACTATTATTACAGTCCTAATATATTGTACATTCGGTAATGTATTGTAATGGTTAAATATAAATTCATACTGAATATGAAGATTCGCCGGACATTTTTGTAGGGAAGAAATAAAAGCTAACGGCAACGAGTTTCTTTATTTTCAATATGATTTTAACCACGTTAATTTCTTGTTTTGAATATACATAATGGTTCACAATTTATAATCATACTACTATATTATAGTCCATATTGCGAAGCAATGGTACAATATACGAGGGCCATCCAATAAATAAGTTTCCCTATTTTTTTTTCTGCGAACAACACGTTGTAAAAATTAGTTAGTATAGATGAAATGGTCACTAGGATGCGTTGGAAGCTGGTGACCTTCAAAATCACGCTAACTCGTACGCGCAAGTCCGTAGCGCTTCAGTTTCCATGGAGCTACCACTGGTGAACGTGTATACTTGCGAACTCCTTTCTGTAATTCGTTTTTTCACGGCGAAAAATTAAACTGCGGTCAATATTCATCGCAATTCAGTGTCAGTGTATGGTGAAGAATGTATGAGCATCCAAATGGTTCGCCGATGGCGTTCATGGTTCTTAGAAGGATGTCAAAACGTGCATGATGACGAGCGAAGCGGCAGCCCCGTTACTGCTACGGACAATGCAGCCGTTGCTGTTGTTCGGAATGTGGTGGAAGTAGATCGCCGCGTCACCATTGACGAAATAATAATTCGACTGCCTCCTGGAATCGAAATTAGACGCTCTTCGATTGGAACAATCATGTCAGATGTTTTGGATTTTCGCAAAGTCTGCGCAAGATGGGTCGCAAGATTGCTCTTGGAAAATCACAAGCAACAACGGATGGAGGCAGCCCGAGTTTTCCTGGAAATGCATCAAAGAGAGGGAGATCAACTGTTTTCCCGTATTGTCACTGGAGATGAAAGCTGGGTGCATCATTCAACTCCAGAAACAAAACGACAAAGCATGGTGTGGAAGAAGCCTGAAAAAAGTGCACCAAAAAAGGCGAAGGTCACAATCTCTGCAGGCAAAGTTATGGCTATGGAAAACTTCAAATGGGAAATTTTCACACATCCACCTCATTCTCCGGAACTTGCCCCAAGCGACTTCCATCTTTATCCAGCACTCAAGTGGCACCTTGGAGGCAAGCACTTTGCGAATGATGACGAAGTGAAGGCGGAGGCGAACCACTGGCTACTAAGACAGGACACGGCTTGGTACAACAGTGGTATCTAAAAATTGCTACAACGGTACCAAAAATGTTTGAACAGAAATGGTGATTATTTAGAAAAGTAGTCTATGAGTTGTATAATGAAAATAAAATAACTGCATAATTGTAAATAATGTGGTTTATTTGATTGACAATTGATATAATATTCTGTTATTTTGAAATTGTTGTGTAAATTTGTTGTAATGGTTTAATATAATTACATACTGACTGTCTATTATTGTACATTAATCTCTATTGCATGTAGAAGACTTAAAACACAATTATTATAGAGTAAAGTAACAACAATGATATTATATTTGCATATATAGGTTCAGACATCAGTCCGGAGTAGGTGCTGGTCCCCAAGGAGACAATAGGAATCCATTCTAAATTCCTCAGTCTCCATAGCGACCGTGCACGGCATCCTGGCACCACGGCCACGTGGAATTTCCTACCTTGCCGCTAGAGTGGAGATTTCGCAGTAGTAGATTCAAAATTGAAACATTTCTACTTCTACCTTTCTATTGGAGAATTTCCTATTGAAATAAGTAAAATACTGATAAGACCTTCCTAATAAAAGGCCATTCCTCCCAAAAGATTTTCAATTTATCGAATAATTTCAATTATATCTTGATCCTGGGAGTTATATATAGCTCAAATATATTATAGTGCTGGCGATTAATGATAAAATTAGATTATGTGCGTGTGTTTACAGATATTTTATTAGCTTTAAAAGTTTTAACCCATTTTATTTTATTTTGATTGTTGAGAAATTTTATTGTTCATAATTTCTATTTTAACCCTGATTATAGTCCTTTTCACCTTTGCTCAAAGTAAATAAAAACATGATCATACCCTCCATCGAAGAAATCAACAAAAGGGTAAAGATAAATTTGAACATAAACGGGTTTAATATATACAATACTCTAGGCACACTCAGGGACATTGCAACACGAAACAAAGTGATAAACTTCCTTCCCCCAAGCCAAATGAGACGAAAATGTCGAATATTGTTTACTGAATAGACTGCTTCGAATATAATAAAACGTACAAAGGAGAATAAACATACCCTGGAGAAAGGAATAAAGGATTAAAAGGTATAAGAAACTCATCAATACTCTAGGCACTATTAGGAAAATTTCAACAAGAAACAAAGTAATGACCTTCTTCCTCCAAGCCGATTGAGACTGAAATTTCGAATATTGAATACAGAATAGACTTCAACGACTACAATAAAACCGACATATGGGTAAAACGTACCCTAGAGGAAAAAATAAAGGTTTACAATGATTGAAAGGTATATAAGAAATTCATCAATAACACTAGGCACACTTAGGAAATTTGCAACAAGAAACAAAGTAATGAACCCTATCCCCTTAAGCCAAATAAAACGGAAATGGCTGATATGGTAGTATTTGATATGAAATTGTATGCAGAATAGACTTCGACGACTGCAATAAAACGTACATAGGAGAAAATACGTACCCTGGAGATAATAATAAAGGTATACAAGGATTGAAAAGTATAAGAAAATCATCAATACTCTAGGCAGAGTCAGGAACTTTGCAACAAGAAACAAAGTAATGAACCCTATCCCCTTAAGTCAAATGAAACGTAAATGGCGGATATTGTATACAGTATAGACTATCACGAATAAAATAAAACGTATATAGGAGAAAACAGGTAATATGATGATAAGAATAAAGGTATACAAGGATTGAAAGGTATATGAAACTTTTCGAACATAGGCTTACATAAACTGAATATCAGAATCATAACGTCGATTGGGAAGGAACATACATTCTGCACAGAGGATTCAAAGATAAATTGGAAAGGCTGTCTTGGAGGGAAGGGAATCTGAGAAATACCACGATAATTTCCTAAACAACAAAAGTCCCAATAGAGTACAAACATTTAATTGAGAAAATAGGATGATGACCTGGATTAAAGGAGGAAAGGAAAGAGAGCAAATAGTTTTATTCTTATATATTTTCTTTTATTTTTATTTTAACTTCTCACTCTTTTACTTTATTTTTAGCAATAGGAACTCTTATTTTGAGGCATATCAAACCTAATTTGTACATATTTGCATACTTTTATCAGTTCTAACTATGCATATGTATTTAAACTTATATATTTTTATATATTCTTTTGTATATAACGCTGGACCTTTTTTTCAATGTATATATATACTGGAGAATAGATCGGCAAAATACATTACTTCACTAATTAGATTTCTATCTTTATTTTAAATTGCGAAAATGGGTTGCCGAAGCGTCAAAAGAACGAAATATATTTTATAAAAAAGTTGATGTGATCTTCAAATTGAATTAATCAAATTCCAAATTTTAATTATAGTAATTACATTTTACAATAGGACAGCGACATATGTAAACATATATATATTCATATATATATGTTATAAGAACAAATGAGATTTGACTTTCTGCTTGATCATGTTGAGGATAATGGTAATGCAGTCGTGGTTAAAAATCTTGAAACAATAATAATAGTTTTGATCAGAGATTTCTTTATTTGAGCTAAGGAATATATATGAAAAACATAATTTGGTAAAAGTAATGCCTGGCTTAAGGCGAGTAGAATAAGGAAAAAAGGATTATTCACATAATGTACAAAAGTTTTGAGCCGGCCATCGGGAAAGAACAACAATGAGTTTTTAAAGGGGAAGAGTGACCTCTGGCGGTCGATTTTTCAGAGTATTTGAATCTATGAAATTATAATTTAAAATAAAATAATATTTTTATATAATATATATATTAACATATTTATATATTTATTTATATGCCTTATGCATTGTTAGAAAAAAATTATATATAAAAAAGCATTAGCAAAATATGCTATATATGAAATTTAGGCAGCAGATAGATAAGTATAGGTTTTCGCAGCGCTAAAACATCCATTCAATTTCTTATTAAAATATATAGAAATATACAAATTTACACTTGAGAAATCAGAAATATTTATTCGCCCTTGTCCCTGGTATATAATTCATAAAAATAAGAGCGAAATTTTCAAAAGCTAACCTTTCAGATAAGAGAGCAGCCAATGATTTACAGATTAGATGCCCCCGTACAGCTCAAGTCTCTCTCTCTCACTTTCAAGTTTACAGAAACCTTCAAATATTTTCCAAATGCAAACCCAAGGCTTTTCCTCATTTCTTATCTCCACTCAATCATATTAAGGTATCAAGCTTGTAAAGCTTGAGATTTTTGATGGTGTCTACCGGGGACGAGTAGAGCTCATCAATGGATGAGTCAAAACAGCCAATAACCCAATAGTTGAAGGACTAAATTTCCCCTGCCACAAAACTATATATTTCTCACAATCGAGGAAAAATTATCAACCTTTTGGCCAATCATCAACTAATATAATTTGAAAT
Source organism: Cordylochernes scorpioides (assembly GCA_030710605.1). Classification (NCBI taxonomy): domain Eukaryota; kingdom Metazoa; phylum Arthropoda; class Arachnida; order Pseudoscorpiones; family Chernetidae; genus Cordylochernes; species Cordylochernes scorpioides. The sequence goes on from CP092866.1 coordinate 64,708,484, forward strand.
CATCTATTCAAATAAAAGAAACTTGCGATACACCTTTATGAAGATTTCTAAAAACCTTATGCAATACGTTTCTTTCAACAATCAAATAAATATATATAAATTCACAAAGAAATAACAATTCTATCAAGTTTTAAAATAGTTTCCGTGATAAATCGGCTATTATTAAAACCTTCTATATGATATATAATAAGCTAATAGTTGTGAATTAATGTTTAGAGAGAAAGGTTTACACTTATATGATCCCAACATTTCCTCAATACACGAATTATTTCAAATTTTCATATTATATAGGCCAAATAGCAAAATTCAAACAGTCTGAAGAGTAGATTAGTCATAATGTTAGAAGGGTTAATCAATGATAAACAGTTTTTCCGACATATTTTCTCATTACTTCAGGTCTTTAAAATAATAATCCTAAAACCTTTTCGTTGATATTAAAATTCAACATTACAAAATGAAAATGCAATATGTAGGAACAGTTTGATATAGGTTACAGGGTTTCTCTGAAAACCATTAGTTTAGAAGGAAGCACGCTTTACAGGCGTTAGTGCTGGCCGCACATGGATACCCAGAAACTATTGATACAGTCCTGTGAAATCGGAGCCGCCTCTATACTGGTGAAGGCTTAAGTCTGAAATCATGGTATACAAATATGGTTTTTGTTTGAAATTTCCTAAATTGGTGTTTTGGTAAATTATTTTTCACCGTCATTACCTTTTGTACTGGGATGATAAATTCATTGTTTTAATGCATTTTTAAGCGGAGATGTGAATATTTATGTGAGTAATTTCAGCATATGTATACCATTCTCTCGCATATCTATGTTGTACAATTCCCTGAAATTCAGCCTTGTCACTTCAACAGCTTAAACACCTTTTTGGTAAATTCGACCGAGTTAATAACCCTTATCATAGGATGTTATGAAATCGAAGCCGTCCCTGTACGGAAGAGGGCTAAAGCCCGAACCCAAGGTATACAGGTTGGTTTTTGTTAGAGTTTTACTAACCTGGTGTAGTGTGTGTTTCTTATTATTTTTACCGCCATATAAATATATTGTTTCAAAGCATTTCAAAAGAAGTAGGTGTGTTACTTTTGGTATACATGTTTTTATGCATATATATTCACAAAATATTTTTAAAGATTTATTTTTTAATATTACAACATCGTAATTGTGCACATACACCCATATATCTTCAAAAATACACACAGATATATTTACATATTGCTCTAAAACATCAAAATATATTTATATAACTCTACGAATTTATATGTACATATTATATATATAATAAAAGTCCTTTCGCAATATGTTTCTTTATTAACTTTAACGTCGACTTTATATTATGAACAAAACTTAAGGAAGTAGAAATTCTTTGAGTTTTTTTTTTTTTGAAGAGGAGACAGAAGCATATTTGTTCACAATTGGTTTTCTCGTGTGTCTTCAATAAAGGTCACTGTGTATTAAATATCTACCAGAGTTATTGTATAAATCCTTATATACATGCAATATTGTACAAATTCTTAAGTTTTGTTCATGGATATATATATTTGTAAATATTTTCATATTTCAATAACAGATATATATTCATTTATATTTACATAGCTTAACAATATCGATATATGCAAATATATTTGCATATTTCTTCAAAATCCATACACACATAGAGGGAAAATATTGAAGAACGACAGCTGGTGCCTTGCAACAATCACCCCTTGTCTATCATCGTTTGCCAGAAATTTAAATTAACCCCCTCCCCTTCTCGTCATCCATATTAAAAAGTGACTACACGCCCGGTCCGTAGTCAAGTTTAACAAGTTTAATTAAGAAATGACTCAGTGAAAAAGAAATTTTAAATTAATGGCCTTATCTCCTCTCACTGAGTAAACATCCTATAGAGACATTTTGACTGGATTTTCTATTTTGTGCCTATGAGTTACGGAAGCCATTTCTTTGATTAAAACTCCCGTCTGATGAATATTAATGGACACTGTGTTATAAGATAAAATAACAATTCAATAAATTAATCCCTTGTATTTAATTAAAGAATAAAATTAAACCATCTAAGGATGAGTTTCTTCTTAGAATATATTTAATATCTCGAGCTTTTTTTCTGGATAGAAGACTCTTCGACAGAAGAAATATATTAAAATTGACTTAAAATATTAATAGAATATTCAAAACTTTATTTGAATTATCATGACGGAACTCCCTGTGACCCACAACAACGCGAAAGATCTTTTTTTTCAAATTATAATTTCTAATATTGTGTTTTATATATTTTCCAAAATGAGAGCGCCTTCTGTTTTACTGTAGACCTGAGGAGATAATTCATATTTAGCTAAATCGGGTTTTGGTTCTGAAAAATATTTTTCATAGACTTTTGGGAGGCCTTTTCTTTTGTTAAGGCTATTGTATGTTCTTGACATAATAACTCCATGACTGGTCTCTGCGACTTAATGGGGATGCTAGAGTAATGGATTCGCCTTTCGGATAAGTTGAAGGTGTGGCCTGTTTTACCTATATGTTGGAATACCGAGGATTTGTTACAATGGTTATTATTATTATAGCTTAGGTTTGAATATTCTGGTTTTTACATATCTACCAGGTTCACCTATAAATTTAATCTTGGAGTTTTTACATTCTATGGAGTATATGGCATTATTTCTATTGTATGAATACTCATTTATATTTGTTTTTGTTATGGAATTTGCTATTAATTAATCTATATTTGTGATAGTTACTATAAAAGGTTTTTATGCCATATTTTTGAGATGGCGTGCTATTGAGCTGGATATTGATGAAAAGGAAATATTGCCTATTGACTTGTGGATTAAAATTTCGCCTCTGTGAAAATATTGTGAAAATGTCTGAAAATGAATGATAAGAGATATCCTTGACTTTTTATTTAGCTGAAATATTCTGAGAAATTTTTGTTCGTTTTAAAGTTTTGGAAGGAACAATGGGTATGAATGTGTTTAGTTAAGGCTTTTACTGTTTTTACTTTGTATTTGAGAGAGAAATGGTGGGTTAAAATTAGATAAATTTAGGGTTGGACGATGGCTTGTAATACACGGGTGTTTAAAACTGTTGTTGCATGCGAATGAATTTTATATCTAGGAACGGAAGGCTATTCGTTTCCTTTTCACACATACTGAGACAGAGCTGGACTGCCAACAATCAAATACAATCCTGTTACACCTATATGAGGTGTGATGATTCAGTGTCGGGATTTCAGCAACCACAAACTATATAATGATCACCACAAGATGTATGCTTGTTTAGTGCCGGTCTTAAAAGCCCAAATTTATCATGATGATATCATGACTGTTCCAGTTCTGGACCATCATCAACCAATTACTACCCTGTTACAGCGACATGACGTATTCTGGTCCAGTAGACAAAATTTGCATAGTTGCCGCCAATAGGCGACTTTACATTGTTGGCAGTTTCCTGCATTTATATCGAGAATTCGTTCTGAAAATTAACTTTCGTAGATATCTCTGCACTGGTTGGAGGTGCGAAGCTGTACCTGATCAGCTTTCAAAGAGCTATCAGCCCGTACCAAATTTGGCATGCCTGCCAACAGTTATCCACCCGCTAGGGCTGAAAAACGGCGGAGCTCGAGAAAAGCGTGGCCGCTCGCTCGAGTGTGTGTGTTGTCCAGTAGGGGGGTCTTATAGAACAATATACATCCTCGTGGCCACTATATGATGCATATTGCTCCAGTACTTGTCTTATAAAACAGCATACGACAGCTTGGCCACTGTACGTTGGTTCAATGATAACAGCCACAATACAATCCAAGACAAGATGGTCCAATGATGGAATGCCAATGATACCCAGCCATTGCGATGCGGGCGCCGCCGTGGCCACGAATCAAATTAGGGATCGCCGTCTGCCACCAATTGGATTATGGGAGGTCAATATTGACGTGACGTCACATCCGGAGATTCGATTCCAAATTCTTGGAATGGCCGGACAATTTCCGGCGTGGAGCGGCGTCAGATTGTCGCACAGAGGTAGATAACTCTGTTATCACGTCAGTAGGTCGTGTGGACATTCTTGGATAACCTGTGCACACAATGGTGGGAAACTAAATAATGACAAGAAACATGTAGATGTGTAGACATTCTTGGATAACCTATGTCACACAATGGTGGGAAACTAAATAATGAAAAGAAACATGTAGATGTGTAGACATTCTTGGATAACCTATGTCACACAATGGTGGGAAACTAAATAATGACAAGAAACATGTAGATGTGTAGGCATTCTTGGATAACTTATGCCACACAATGGTGGGAAACTAAATAATGACAAGAAACATGTAGATGTGTAGACATTCTAGGATACCCTATGTCACACAATGGTAGGAAACTAAATAATGACAAGGAACATGTAGATGTGTAGACATTCTTGGATAACCTGTGTCACACAATGGTGGGAAACTAAATAATGACAAGGAACATGTAGATGTGTAGACATTCTTGGATAACCTATTCCACACAATGGTGAGAAACTGAATAATGACAAGGAACATGTAGATGTGTAGACATTCTTGGATAACCTGTGTCACACAATGGTGGGAAACTAAATAATGACATGAAACATGTAGATGTGTAGACATTCTGGGATAACTTATGCCAAACACACAGTGGTATGAAACTTGATTATAATAACACAGATGTAGGTATGTACGATTTATTAGGTAGAGGAATTTTTGTGCTATTAACCTCATTATCATAGCAGATATTCAGATGTGTTCCATGTAAATGAATAGGTTATCATGGTTAGGAGAAAGGTGTCTAGATATTCTCAGAAAAAGTAAATTTGTCTGGTAAAATCTTTCAAATCGATAGTAGTGAAGATATCTAGTGAAGATGAGTTGAGGAATTATTTTTTGCCCATAAATAGAAACCCTAATTATTACAGATTTCAATAAAATATGTAGAGAGCTGGATATAATATATAAATATGATAAACATATATAAATATATAATACATATTAAATATATATATATATGAAAAAGCACTCTGGACATTTTAATCTCTCTCATTTTGTAAATTTCTTCAAAATCTACTAAATAATTAATAAAAACATAGCATGATAATTTTTATGCCAATTTAAGACATATATTTTGTTTTATTTTGAAATATATATGTCGTATTCTCGTTAACCTTCCACTAATACGGGAGAAATATATCCCTCCCAGCTAGACAGTCAAACCGGGCCTACTACCCGGCTTTTTTGCAGAAGATGGCCAGGCGGCTTCTTATTTGTTAAAGAAGACAAGACATATGATGGATTTAAGAAACAAGAAGCTCCAAAATAAAAAACGATAAATATAAAGTGGTTCTTAAACCATGCGTAAGTTCAGGTGTGCATAAGGCTTAACAGAAAGTTGGCGAAAATCCTGAAGAAGATGGGATACTCATCAGTGTGGAATCGGGACTGGATTGTTAGTCCCACTGCTGTCCGATAAATCTGTCAACTGTCAACTCTCTGCTGACCGTGAACCCGAGGGTCATCTGATGATCTCGACCAATCAGATGGTGATGAATTAATTCATAGCAAAATGGGGCTGACATAACGTTTGGATGGTGTAGAAGCATTTTATTCTAGTTGTGCACTCGTGTGTTTCACACCCAATTAATTTAACCGACTTACTTTCTGTCTTTGAGTCACAGAATTCTGAATCATATTTTAACTTTATTCATTCATTTGTTACAGATGGAAATTTATATTATATTTAATATATTGTGGAGTATATAATATATTTTATAAGGTAAGGGCACAATTAAATTATTTACAACCCTAAGAAGTGGTTGAAGTGGGATGTTTTGCAGGTTAGGGCCAGGTGTAACATGAGATTACGTTTATAAATTGGGGAAATATATATTTAGATAAAAAAAATGAAAAGATTGAATTGAATAAAAGATGTAATTCAATATTTTTATTCAATCCTAAATATGCCTTTTTATTATCTAAAGATATAAATATGGATTGCTCTATTTTTAAAACGATATACTTAGTCTAGCCATAAATATTGTTACAAAACCAAATCAGTGATAAAAATTTTAATTTGTCCGCGTGAAGTATTCAAAATACAGTAGTTGTTATTTGAATATCTCGTGCACACGTGTTTAGAAAAAAAATAGGAATATATTTGTTTTTAGATAATGGATTGGGGTGTTAAAGAAAACCGTATAGCTGTAATAGCCTTACACAAGGTAGGCCAAAGTCCTTCATCCATTTTCAAACTTTTACAAAATTTGAATATTACGCGTCAATTTGTTTATCGAATCATTGAAAGGTTGAACAAGGCTGGCACTATTAATGACCTTGAGAGATCTGGTCAACCGCACGTGCAATGAACGCAAGCAGTAAAAAAGCCATTCGCGAAATAATTTGTCGAAATCCACGCCGCAAACAAAAGATCGTAGCAAAGCAGATGAATTTAGCTCCAAGAACCGTTTCCAGGATAATAAACGAAGACCTTGGACTGAGAGCTTTCAAACGACGCACAGGTCATTTGATAACCCCTGCTCTTAGAGATATTAAAAGGGTTAGATCAAAAATGTTGTTGGTGCAGCATGATGGTCGGTGGCATGAGAGAATCCTTTTCACAGACGAGAAATTTTCACTGTCGAGGAAAATATTAATCGTCAGAATGATAGGATATATGCTCGTAGCTCTCTAGAAGCCTCTTTGAAAGTCAGAAGACTTGAAAAAGTCGCCATCCTTCTTCTGTCATGGTTTGGTGGGGGTTAGCTACCAAGGTGTAACAGATCTCCACTTCTGTGCCAAAGGGGTAAAAAATACAGCTAAAAACTATAAATAAGACATTTTGGAACAAATAGTAAAGCCTCTGAATACAAAAATGTTCAATGGAGAACATTGGATATTTCAACAAGATTCAGCTCCTGCTCACAAAGCTAAGTCAACTCAACAATGGTTGGAGACGAATGTTCCGGAGTTCATAAAGGCCAATGAATGGCCCTCTGGAAGCCCTGTGGAACCCCCTTGATTACAGTTTGTGGACATATTTAGAGGAGAAGGTGTGCTATAAAAGATATCATAATTTGGATAAATTGAAATCAGCATTGGTGAGAGCAATGAAAGAAATACCCTTAGAAAAGGTGCGTGCCGCCATAGATCAGTGGCCCGAACGTTTGAGATCCTGTGTCAAAAATAAGGGAGAACATTTCGAATGATTGTATATTTTTAAAATCTATGTTCTATCGGCTAATAAAATATGTATTTATATTCCATTCGTTTTTGTTCTTAATCATTTAATTTATAAAATTGTTTGTAACAGAATTTATGGCTAGACTGTGTATATATGTTATTTAAAAAAAAAAAAAAGAGTTTTCTGCTGATTTTGGTATGTTGAGTGGGTTGTTTGCAGTCGTGGGAAAAATATTGGAAATATAATAAAAATATTATATTTCCTGTAGAAGGGCGTATGTGCCCGAAAGCTAGTATTATATTCGTTCTAATAAAAGATACGCAGCCCTTGATGCTTTGTTTTATTCATTTATAATAAAAATAATAGTTTTGATCAGTGATTTCTTTAATTGAGCTTAAGGACTATATAAAAAACATAATTTGATGAAAGTACTGCCTGGCTTAAGGCGTAAAAATAAAAAAATTAAAGGTTATTTACATAATGTACAAAATTTTGAGTCGGCCCTCCGGAAACCCAACAATCGGCTTTATATAGGGAAGGCGTGGTCTCTGGCGGTCGATTTAGCAGAGTATTTGAATCTATGAAATATAATCCTAAATAAAATAATATTTTAATATAAAACATATATATATATATATTTTGACGTCTATTTTGACGGGAGAGGCGACCTTTGTCTCTTTAAATCAATATCCTCCCGGCAAAATTTCCATCTATATTTTAGCCATAGATTTGGCCCAGCCACTTTGCCAGCTAAACACCTCTTTGGCAGATTGTCAAAATTCCATTAGATCCCGTGTGGATCTCATGGAATAAAGTCCGTCCTAGACTGACGAGGGCCATTAGCCCGAAACCATGGCCTCTAGGTGGACGCTTTTCAGTTTGCCAAAGCTGGTGTTGTGGCTTTGTTACCGACCCGAGGCCGCTAGTTGCCGCGAAGGTCAATAGATGGCGTCTGGTTTTAGACGTCTATTTTGATGGGAGAGGCGACCCCTGTCTCTTTAGATTAATATCTTCCCGGCAAAATTTCCATCTATATATATATATAGAGAGAGAGAGAGAGAGAGATAGAGAGTCAAAAGGCGATCCATCAATTAAGATTATATAAAAGGGCGTACCTGGATCTGTAAGAGAAAAAAAAAGCATTTTATTTCTCAAAATATTTCGAGAGATTGTTCCCTCTTTATAAGTTTACTGTACAATAAATTGATAAAAAGGGAGCAATCTCTCGAAATATTTTGAGAATTATTTTTTTCTTTTCAGATCCAGGTACGCCCTTTTATATAAATATATATATTGTTTGTTTGTAGTATATATAATCAAATTACTGAATATATGTATTTACGTCTTGATGCATTATTTCAATTGTACCAAGAGGTACTCAATCTAAACATGCCTAAGTCAATATGTATTTGGGGGCATTCTAGCTGTTTAGTTATTTTGATACAGACTAAAATCACAAGCTTTGTTTCAACTCTTCTATATTTCTATAGAAAAAATAAGAATAAAACAGATAAATTCTCTAAGTTACTGCCAAAATTCTTTCTATAAGATTTCGAATATTTATATCTTCTCTCATTATCAAAATATTAAATAAAATATAAAATAAATTCCACACAGTTCCATTGGCAATATCTCACGACATAAAAAGTATAGAAATGGGTCAGGTTAGGAATTTCTGGACACGAAGTAGCAATAGCAGTCGACCGAATTCCTTGTCTTCTGCCAAATGACCTTCAAATAACCCCAATAAAGGAAGACGACAATAAAAGAAACGATAAAAAGAAACAACGACGTTTCTCAAGCGATAAAACCTTCTTGACGTAGAATCCTTCCATTGGTCGATTGTTCTTTCCACTTTTAATTTGCATAGCCATTCGTTGATATTATTCAATCAAATATGCCTCTTTATCCGAATTCTTTATATGAATGATTATATTAGAGAGAGAGAGAGAGAGAGTGTGGGGAATAATAATTTATGTAAAGTGTAAAATATACTTTTCAATCAGTAAACTTCAATATGTCGAAATATCAAATTCGAATTGTTATTTTCAGATAGAAAACCATTCTTCTAAACATTATACGCTGACTTCTAGGTATATATTAATTGATCCAAACATCAAACCTCGATGTAATTAAGGTAAATATTCATCCAGTCAAACATTAAACCTCTTTTTATTCATGTAAATATTCATAATCCAAACATTACACTCGGCATTATTTAGGTAATTATTCATTAAGTCAAACAAGTTTTTCAAGTAAATATTTATTGATAAAAAAAAAACTCAAAGTTTTCTCTCTATCTCATTCAAACAAATATTTATTAATTCCAACATTAAACTCGACGTTATTCAGCTAAATATTCATCGATCCAAACATTAAAACTCAAAATCATTCGAGTAACTGTGGGATGGTTACGTGCGTGTGGGTGTGGCTTGTGGATAGGTCGCTGATAAAATTATAATTATTTTTATAAAATAAATTTATTTATTTAAAGCCAGAAATATATATATAGAGAGGAATGAAGTAACGGCCGCTGGAAGCAAGTCTTGTTGTTGAGCGATGCGCGTGGCAAGAGTTTCCGAGAAGCCGCCCGCGCATGCGTAGTGAGGCCGCCACACTACAGTCCGTATGTGTAGGGAAGCTTTGTCCCAGTTCGCGCTCGCTGAAGCAAAGTGTGGTCGGCACATAACTATTAATCAATCCTAAAATTGAAACCTTTCTACGTCTTTCAGATAAATATTCGTTAAAATAAACTTTAAAATTCGACGTCGTCAGGTAAATATTAATGATCCAAATATTGCACCTCAACTTCAGGTAAAAATATTAATTTGTTCAAATCTTAAAACTACGACCTCTCTCATTCATATATCCATTTTTCCAAACCTCGACGTCATCCAGTTAAATATTCATCCATATAAACATTGAAACATAGATGTCATTAGGTAAATATTTATTTAGCCAAAATCAAATACATCATTCAACTGTCTATCAGATAAATTGATATTTATCCAAACATTGAACGTTTACTTTTATTCAGATAAATGAGTATTGGCACACAAACATCAAATGTTGACTGTAATTGAAATAAATTAATATATACACAAACATGAACGTTGTGACTTCAGATAAATATTTTACCTAAAAATAATAAACGTTTACTGTCATTTAGATAAATTTTTATTGACTCAAATATTAAACGTTGACTTTATATATATAATTGAGATAAATTAATATTTACTTCAACATAAACGTTGTGACTTTAATTCATAAAAATATTTGACTCAAAAACATTGAACGTTGACTCTAAACGTTGAATTTAATTGAGATAAATTAATATTTACTCAAACATAAACGTTGTGTCTTTAATCCACATAAATATTTCACCCCAAAAACATTGAACATTGACTGTCATTCAGATAAAGAGTTATGGAATCGAACATTAAACGTTGACTGTCATTCAGATAATAGGGTGTCAAACTAAATATTGAACACGTTGTGATTGTCAATTAGATAAATATATATTTTAACTATTTTTAACGCTTATCATTCTTAAAAATAATCAAATTTCTACTGCCCTTACTGAAATTGTAAAATAATATATTTATATTTGTTTCTACTGTCCTCAAAGCTTATGTCCTTATTTCATTTAAAAGACACTTTCTACAAGAGTCTAACTTCAGTATCAGTATAAAAGGAAAACTGAAAAATGTAATATAACAGCGGTATATGATAGATTAAACTGCCGAACCGTTAGGAGGGTTCACGACTGATGAGCCATCCCATTATTTTATTATTGCAGTAAGGGAAGTAGAAAATTGATTTATTTTTAAAATAATCATACCGTGATAAATAGTTCAAAATTTTCATAACAGATGGCGCGCTAATGCATTATATAAATTTACCTTAACAACAAACGTTGACTGCCAATCAGACAAATTGATATTTACCCAAACGGTAAACGTTTATTCTAATTCAGATATATAAATATTTACATTAAACGTTGACTTCCGTTCAGATAATTAGTTATTGACCAAATTATTAAACGTTGACTAACACAAAAATAGGCATTGACCCATATATTGTACATTGGTATTATTGAGAATAGTGTTTTTATTTATTCATACAATAACTATTAATGTCATTTTAGAAAATAGTTATTTATCCTAATATTAAACATCTCTATATCATTCTTATTAACATTTATTAAAGTGCACAAAACCTCGCTATCATTCAGGTAAAGGTTAAATACTTCAATCATCAAATTTAGACCTTCTCATTTAGGATATTTTATACATATGTCTCTTACGAAAGAGAAACATGCCTATCGCAGCATGGGAGGGTAGTTTTTATTTTATACTTTGAATGTAGGTGTATACTTTTAATTTTTTTTATTTATATCAGTTATGTATAGCATATTTAGGAGTAGATATGAATATAATAATGCTATGCGAAGTTGTTATTGTTTAGAGAGAGTTATTGTATAAGATTAAATATATAAAATAAAATTTAGTAATTGTGGAATGGTATATTAATAAATTATATTTAGAATAGTCGTCTTCTAAAGTAAAGTTTTATTCTATGATATATTTGAAATTTAAACACACACACCCTGGCGAGCGGCCACGCTATTTCTTAGCTCCGCCGTTTTCCGCCTTTGGCGATGTGAAACTGTTGGCAGGTATGCCAAAAATGGCTGATAGTCCTTTAGAAGCTGCATGTGTGCCTGATAGGCACAGCTTCGAGCCTCAAGAAAGTTATGAGATTTTTGCGAAAATTTGATTTTTCAAAATAAATTCTCTTCTGAAATGAAGGAAATTGAAAATTGTGTAAATTCGCCCGCAGGCGAGAGATATGCGAATTTTACCGCGTCGAGCGGCATCGCAACCAAGATGCCTTCAACAGCGCTGTACAAGTCCAAAAGATCTGGGCGGACTTAGTGGAGTAGAAGATCCGGAAATTGGGGGGCGGCTACACCGTGATGCAAAGTAAGAAAAGGCGCCGCGGCTCGGGAGCACCAGGCATCACCGCGGCGCAGTCCAACAGCGCCGGAACCACCGGATCTACTCGGCGACAGCGATCGTCGGGAGGATGGACACCGCGGGTGCAGCATTTTCTACATTTTTTTTTTATTGATATTTTTTATTATCCCTATTACACGTTGTACAGGCCATGATAATCATGGTGGGTAGAAATAGGTGACTGCTTTTACTGTGAGGGCACCACATGTCAACACATGTGAAAAGAAGTCTGACTGCACTTACAAATGTGCCAGAGCCCCGTTTGGTTACTTGCACTCGCTGGTGGGGTTGAAATTTTGCAAGAATCGGGGGCCATTGGAGCATTTCTTTTTAAATCATAAATGAGTGCCTAATGCGGGAATCGAACCCGGGTCGTAACGGTGGAAAAACCAACGATTTAGATCATCCTTCCACCGACCCCCTTATTGAAATTTGACTTAGCTGAGTTTTTAATGGGTGGTAGTCTTACAGTCTTCAGTAGAACGGTGTAGAGCACGCGCAATAAAATAGAATTGATCGCTAGTGGCATCTACAATACACAACTACGTTAAAAAAAAATTTGGCTGAGAAACAGAATAAAACAGAAGACCGTAAAACTAATGCCGACCGTTCGGTTTATTGGAATAAATATAAAATGCCCGCGCGGCCGACTCAATTTTAACCCCCCCTCCCTCAAAAAGGAATTTTAAATATTTCGAGATTTAATCATATTTTGTTTGTTAAATGAATTCTAGAAAAGCCATTTGTATTGAAATAGCTTTGGGGAAAAACATATATACGGCTTCCCCCATCTTCTCTGCCAAAATATTCTCTTATTTTTTATTGTTATTAAACTTTGGGAAGGGGAAATACTTCCTGTTGTGCGGTAGATGGTATTGTGTCGTGTTTGATAGTTGTTATCAAAGTTATACTTCTTTCACGGTAACGCCAGACACAATAGGATCACTGGGATGTTCGGATGGCGGCATAAGTTCAAGTGTTGTAAACCCCTAACTGGATTGAGTACTTTTGGGGGTCGGTAGAAGGATGTTCTAAACCGTTGGTTTTCGACCGCTACGACCCGGGATCGTATCCATTTGACACTTTTTTTCTGATTTAAAAAAATGCTCCAATAGCCCCCGATTCTTGCAAAATTCCAATCCCACCAGCGAGTGCAAGTAACCAAACGGGGCTATGGCACATTTGTAAATGCAAAGTCTAAATGTTTTTCACATGTGTTGACATGTGGTACACTTACAGTAAAAGCAGTCGCTTACTTCTACCCACCATGATTATCATGGCGTATACTACGTGTAGTAGGGATAATAAAAAAAATACATATTTCAAGGGTAATAAAAAACATCAATATTCGTGAGCGTCCATTCTTTCATTATAAACGAACACAAAACAAACTTAGGTTTTGGAGGAGTCTACTTAATCTAATACTAAAAAAGATAGCATGAGGCATCTAGCTTCTTTGTTGTGTGCTTCAAATTAAAAGACTCCGCTGAAATCTGAGCTTTTTTGCGTTCGTTCACAATAAATTATATAATAATAAGAGCATCATTTAATAGTTCTGCTATATTTTTATTTTACCAGTTACTCCCTACCAAACTTCAGTTAGAAATAACGGGTACTACACCTATATATATACCCGTAAGAGCAAGTAATCAATCGGGAAATGGCAAATTCTGAGTTCCGAAGTAGAATTGTTTCTAAATGAGAAAAGAAGTGTGTGCACCTAGAGTATGCCCAATCTCTACCTCAGGTATTATGAATATTATGGCTTGTATCTCCAAACTTAGGAAGAGGTCAAACAAATGTCACAGGTCTCTGAAGATGAGTTTCTTTTATTTTAGATGAGACTCACCCCAGTAAAAACCTCTCTTGAATTGGATCTAACATCAGGATGACTAAATTGAGATGATGTTTCGTGTGAGATGTCTACATATTTGGGAGAAAGGTTTGTGATTTGTGTTTTCCAAACGTCATCCATTGTGAAAATAGGTGCAGTGGACATGTTTTTGAATCGTTATAATTGTTTAAGTTGCCTTCGTGTACAGGGAGTTCTAATGAAAATCACTCGTTGCATTTTCAGACATTTGAGTTTGAATGAGGTGATTCTTCAACTTCAAAATTTATTGAATAAATTCAGAATATTTTTGATTGCAATTCTTTAAAAATTTCGAAGTTCGATGACTTTGAGGAATATTCTGCCACCCCCCGTATATATTGAATCATATGTGTTTTTCAACCTATCATTTGGAAATTTATCTTTGTAACTTATTCACATATTCTATCATAGAAAGAGTTATTTTATATAAATAATGATGAGACAAAAATATTTACACAAAATTTAGAATAAAGATAGAGGCTACCTGACCGGCACACATACAAAATTCTTAAAATTAAAAATACTTCCTCTATGTTTACGATATTCAATTTTGGTCCCGAATATATCTGGCCGAAGTATCTTTAATTTTGAGAAACATTTTTAATGTACAGAAATAGTTATCACTTAAAGGAAATATTAAATTTTACAAACTTCGGATACAAAATCAGCCACTAACGTTCCAATAGATATTAGTAAGAACCAATACTCCGGTAGAGGGCGGTCAACATCCTAATGGAATATCTAGCACAAAGGGGACCGAATGAAAGCCGGGATAAGCTCTTGACCTCGTTTTTCTAATGAAGAAGGACATTCTCTTATCCCTGGGCTGAGGAATCTCTGAAAAAATCGGAAAAACCAAATGTATTTGACCAACGGCATAGATACAAGAATTCACTGGCAAATCTCGCCTGTATCAAGTACTGCTGGGAAAAATATATTTGTACAGAATATACAATCTAAATTGGAGTCATAAAAATAAACAACCTTTGCTATGCTAGTAACACCACAATATTCTAGCATAAGACAAAGAATCCCTAAAAGAGATTATTGAGAATGTTGAAAAATAAAGTATAAATTTAGGTTTAAAACTGAATATCAGAAATAGATCAAGATTTAACTTATATAAAGCTAGGAAATTCGCCAATATATTACACAGCTGATTACTTCATATGATCCATGTTTGATAAAATGGGAGGTTGCTCAGAGGAAGTAAAAAGAAGAATAGCACTAGAAAGGGACGTAATGGTGAAATTGGACAAGATTATGGAATATAGAAACATTCATTTAAGACAAAGAAGAGAATTGTAGAGGTATTAGTATTATCTATTGACACTTATGAATGTGAAAGCTGTACTCTTATAAAAGAAGTAAGAAAAGAATTGTAAAAATTGAAGATTTTGAAATGTGCCACACGCATAACACACATGGAAAGATATAAATAGACAGATATTTCATTCTCAAATGAAATTAATTCTGGAAGACCCTCGAATTCCGAATATGTGTACAAAGAATGAACTAATTCGACACATAATGAGAGAAAATGGATTTGAGAAGATGTTTATGTTGGGAAAATTTAAAGTAAGAGAGAAAGACCTGCAATGAGCTGACAAGAAAGGTGGTCATGAAAGCTATCGGTAGATTACTATATGAGCTGTGAGTGACTGTCACTAACAGTCCAAATTGAAGAATATTTGTCCATATAGTCACCAGAAGTCGAATTCGACTTAATATACTGTAACATCAAGATTCAAAAATATTGGTACATACATGTGCTTTTCACGCGTTCTTTCTGATACGTATTTACGCACGTGGTGCCATCTACTTACCGAAAGATGAACTACCTTTGAGCAAGCAACCTCCATTCTGGTCTCTACTTAAATTCATATAAATTCCTGACCACACCTAGCCTCTTGGTGTCTATACGGTTTGAGAACTGGGTTTGCGACTAGAGCTACGATCAAATATTTGTAAGAAATACTACTGTCTTCAAATAAAATGTCTATAGTATACTGAAATATCCTAACCGAAAAATTATAAAAATATGCCGAATATCGAATCAGATTAACTCAATCCAGTATTAGTAACTGGCTAGTAGATTAAACAAGCAAAACCACTGGGAGGGTTTACCTCACTGATGAACAAGGCCCTTCAAATATTTTAATCTCGTAGTAAAGAAAAAGGAACATTTTTAATTTGGAAATAGAAAAATTGCGTTGAATAGTTTTCATTCTTTATAAACACCAACAGGGTGTTTAAAAGAGGCACATTGATAAATAAACGAGAAGATATGCTAGCCAATGTATGTAGATAAGGTTTAATTTGCATAAGCGAGAGGCGGCAGCATGATGACAAATAGCTGGATGACACAAATGTCCCGGCGACAATAAAGATTGTCCGGGCGCAGGACAAGATTTACGGCTCCCAGTTGGGGACAAATAATATTCGGCGGAGATTTAGGGGACAGATCTCGGTCCTTCCTTGCGGCAAAACACCGGACAGCATATCTTGTAAATTGTCATGCGCCATCAACTGATGGTGCATCGGGGATGATGCCACTTGAATCTCCTCCTCCATTCACCACTTTACATATATCTGTTGTACGTATTTATTACATATATTTATATTTGATCATATAGGTGTGTGAAATAAAGAAAAAAGAAAATAAAAGGTCAGGTTTTGATATTTAAAAAAAAGTCCTATCCTGACCACTTACTTGAGCATTATAGAAGGCTGAGCGCCATTTCTTTTCAAAATTTTCAATATATATTCAATTAATAATCTATATTAAAGAGAAAATTTTTCTATTTTAAATCTTAGGTTCAACTTGTAACTATACATATTCCGGCTAATTTCGAGGTATCAATATAGTCAAAGGGCTTCAAGCCAAAGGAACAAAAGGTAACCTATTGTCATTGAATATTGACCGAACTGTAGAAAATAAGGATAAACATAAGATGCCTCAAAAAATTCTTTGCACATTTTCTAGTTAAACTCTGAAGTATGTTCATTGTACTTTTGCTTAGCAGAAGTTGTAATTAGCACAGCAAATTTACTCAGTGCATGGTGGGAATATTTTAAGAAATTTATTCAGCTCAATTTTAATCCCTAAAATAAAATAAGTTCCATTTGTTCTTAATGAGAGCCGAAATATTGGGACTACCTTCCTCATTGGTGATATTTCCGTCGCATTAAGGACAGTAAGAAAACATGTTTTATTTTGAAATGTAAAATAACGCTGAACACTTTCTTCTATATTGAAGGAACGTTAGTATTTTTAAATAGGTAAGAATCGCTCACCCATGCCCTTGCAGCTCAGTGGAGTTCGAAGATGTCCTCCAATAAGGTTGGACATTAAGCACAATGATACAATCACCGAACTAGAGGATTAGAACGCCATTTCTAATCTATAAGAGATTCTATGTTTTATACTTATATGTTTTATTTAACCAAAAGAGAGGCACCACTCCCGTAAATTGTACATAAGAACAACTCACCGTGCATCAACATGGACCCAGAGCAGCAGCTTTACACACCCAATATAGTGGACATTGCGACTGCTGTGATAGAGATGCACGGGGACATCTGAGGCTCTTCATTGGACACGACAGCAACAAATAATACTTATACCAGAACAGCAGCTTTACACACCCAATATAGTGGACATTGCGACTGCTGTGATAGAGATGCATGGAGACATCTGAGGCTCTTCATTGGACACGACTACAACAACTGTGCATAACCCAAGTAGAAACGTTCACAAGTGATGATAAGCAATTAGCCACAAGATAAAGGTTTTGGAAAATTCAGACAAAAACAAAACCTGTATCAACTGTAGACAAATGTCTAGTACAGGGGTCTGCAAACTGAGGCTCTTTGGATGTGAAGCTCTTCATATAGTTCCATACGTAAATATTATTTATGTGAGTGCTATTTATTGTTGGCAAGAAACATTTTGTGGCTTTTTAAAAACTTTGAAATTTTATAAATTGTAATTTTTGACTCTTTCGACTCAATATTTTGCCGACCCCTAGTCTAGTACAATCTGGAATTACTGATCTTACCTTGAATTTGTGATATGAAAAACGAATATGTTTAATAGCTATGGCAAAATTTTATTATTTTCTCAAATTTAACGATTCTATTCATGATATATTAAAAATGAAATTATTCATTATAGGTATATTTTATATCAATATTTTCTCTCTTTTCTCCTCATAGTAATATTCTTTATGTATATGCAAATAGAAATCAACATAACAGATAACAATAATTATTTTTATCCAAATTTCATTTTTAGTTATAATTTAAGAATACATTTATTAGAATAGCTTTTTAATA
>CP092866.1:64727003-64768498 GCA_030710605.1 Cordylochernes scorpioides
GAGAATTCCCATTATATCTTGATCCCGGTATATATATAACTCAAATTTATTATAGTGTTGGGGATTAATAAATAAAGTAGATTGTGCATGAGTGTTTACTGGATCTTTATACACTTTTCACGCTTTTTTTACTTATTTTCTATTTTAATTGTAACGAAAGTATTATTCATCATTTCTATTTTGACCTTTTTTATTTCCTGATTATAGTCCATTTCATATTTGCATAAGTAAATAAAAATATCATTATACCCTCCATCGAATAAATCAACAAAAGGATAAAGATAAATTTGAACATAAACGGGTTCAATATTTACAACACTCTAAGCACACTCAGGGACATTGCAACAAGAAACAAAGTAATGAACTTCCTTCCCCCAAGCCAAATGAGATGAAAATGTCGAATATTGTTTACAGAATAGACTGCTTCGAATATAATAAAACGTACATAAGATAAAAAAAACATACCTTGGAGAAATGAATAAAAGATTGAAAGGTATATGAAACTATTCAATACACTCTAAGCCCTATTAGGAATATTCCAACAAGAAACAAAGTAATGGCCCTATCCTCCCAAGCCAAATGAGACTGAAATTTCGGATATTGTATACTGAATAGACTTCCACGACTACAATAAAACGTACATAGTTGATGAACGTACACTGGAGAGAAGAATAAGGGCATACAAGGATTGAAAGGTATAATAAAATCATAAATACTCTAGGCAGAGTCAGGAACATTGCAACAAAAAACAAAGTAATGAACCGTATCCCCTTAAGCCAAATGAAACGGAAATGGCTGAAATTCCGTATTCGATATGAAATTGTATATAGATTAGACTACCGCGACTGCAATAAAACGTACAAGAAGATGAACGTACACTGGAGATAAGAATAAAGGTATACAAAGATTGTAAAGTATAAGAAACTCATCAATACTCTAGGCAGAGTCAGGAACATTGCGAACAGAAACAAAGTAATAAACAGACAAATGAAACGTAAATGGCGGATATCGTATACAGACTTCCACGAATGCAATGAAACGTATATAGGAGAAAACATGTATTCTGAAGATAAGAATAAAGGTATACAAGGATTGAAAGGTATATGAAACTTTTCGAACATAGGCTTACATAAACTGGATATCAGAATCATAACACAAATTGGGAGGGAGGATTCTGCACAGAGGATTCCAAAATAAATTCTAAAAGCTGTATTGGAGGCATGTGAATCTGAGAAATACCACAATAATTTCATAAACAAGAAAAGTCCCAATAGAGAACAAACATTTAATTGAGAAAATAGGATGATGACCTGGATTAAAGGAGAAAAGGGAGGAGAGCAAATAGTTTTATTCTTATATATTCTCTTTTATTCTTCCTTCTCACTCTTTTACTTTATTTTTGGCAATAGGAACTCCAATTTTGAGGCATATCAAACTTACTTTGTACATATTTACATACAGTTCTAACTATGCATATGTATTTAAACATATATATTTTATACCTTCTTTTGTACGTGTATATAACGCTTGACTTTTTTCCCCTATGTATATATATATATATATATATATATATATATATATATATATATATACTGGAGAATAGATCGGCAAAATACATTACTTCTTTAATTAGATTTCTCTCTTTATTTAAAAGTGCGAGAATGGGTCGCCGACACGTCAAAGGTACGATATATATTTTATAAAAAAGTTGATGTGATCTTCAAATTGAATTAATCAAATTCCAACCTTCAATTATAGTACCTACATTTTACAATAAGGCAGCGACATATGTAAACATAAATTTATATTTTTGAACGTATTTATATCTTTATTCATGTGCCTGTATGCGTTTGAAGAAAAATATATAAAAATAATATAGTTGTAATATATGTGCAATATATGAAATTTAGGCAGCAGATAGATTAGAAAAATAACCTTGCGCAGCGCTAAACCCTCCATTAAATTTCTTATCAATATATATAGAAATATACAATTTTACACCTGTTTGAGAAATTGTAAATATGAATTTGCGCTTGTCCCTGGTCTATAATTCATAAAAATAAGGGCAAAAATTCAAAAATTAACTTTTTAGATAAGAAAGTAGCCAATGATTTACAAATTAAATACCCCCGTACAGTTCTATTCTCTCTCTCTTTCAAGTTTGCAGAAACCTTCAAAAAATTAACAAATGCAAACCCAAGTCTTCTTCTTATTTCTTATCTCCACTCAATCATATTAAGGTATCAAGCTTGCAAAGCTTGAGATTTTTGATGGTTTCTGCCGGGGACGAGTAGAGCTCATCAATGGATGAGTCAATACAGTCAATAACCGAATAGTTAAAGGACCAAATTTCCCCTGCCACAAAACTATATATTTGTCACAATCGAGGAAAAATTATCAACCTTTTGGTCAATCATCAACTAATATAATTTGACATCATCTATTCAAATAAAATAAACTTGCGATATACCTTTATGAAGATTTCTAAAACCTTAGGCAATACGTTTCTTTCAACAATCAAATAAATATATATAAATTCACTATGAAATAACAATACTATCAAGTTTTGAAATAGTTTCCGTGATAAATCGGCTATTATCAAAACATTCTATATGATATATAATAAGCTAATAGTTGTGAATTAATGTTTAGAGAGAAAGGTTTACACTTATATGATCACAACATTTTCCTCAATACACAAAGTCTTTCAAATTTCATATTATATAGGCCAAATAGCAAAATTCAAACAGTCTGAAGAGTAAATTAGTCAAAATGTTAGAAGGGTTAATCAATGATAAACAGTTTTTCCGACATATTTTCTCATTAATTCAGGTATTTAAAATAATCCTAAAACCTTTTCGTTAATATAAAAATTCAACAGTACAAAATGAAAATGCAATATGTAGGAGCAGTTTGATATAGGTTACAGGGTTTCTCTGAAAACCGTTAGTTTAGAAGGAAGCACGCTTTACAGGCGTTAGTGCTGGCCGCACATGGATATCCAAAAACTATTGATACAGTCCTGTGAAATCGGAGCCTCTCCTCTATACTGGTGAAGGCTTAACTCTGAAATCATGGTATACAAATATGGTTTCTGTCTGAAATTTCCTAAACTGGGGTTTTGGTGAATTCTTTTTCACCGTCATTACCTTTTGTACTGGGATGATAAATTCATTGTTTTAATGCATTTTTAAGCGGAGATGTGAATATTTATGTGAGTAATTTCAGCATATGTATACCATTCTCTCGCATATCTATGTTGTACAATTCCCTGAAATTCAGCCTTGCTACTTCAACAGCTTAAACACTTTTTTGGTAAATTCGACCAAGTTCATAACACTTCTCATAGGATGTTATGAAATCATGAAATCGAAGCCGCCCCTGTACTGAAGAGGGCCAAAGCCCGAACCCAAGGTATACAGGTTGGGTTTTGTTAGAATTTTACTAACCTGGTGTAGTGTGTGTTTCTTATTATTTTTACCGCCATATAAATATATTGTTTCAAAGCATTTCAAAAGGAAGAGGAGTGTTACTTTTGGTATACACATTTTTATGCATATATTTTCACAAAATATTTAAATAGATTTTTTTTAATATTACAACATCGTAATTGTGCACATACACCCATATATCTTTGAAAACACACACACACAGATATATTTACCTATTGCTCTAAAACATCAAAATATATTTATATAACTCTACGAATTTATATGTACATATTATATATATAATACAAGTCCTTTCGCAATATGTTTCTTTATTAACTTCAACGTCGACTTTATATTATGAACAAAACTTAAGGAAGTAGAAATTCTTTTGAGTTGTCTGATTTTCTTTTGAAGGAGACAGAAGCATATTTGTTCACAATTGGTTATCTCGTGTGTCTTCAAATATCTATCAGAGTTATTGTCTAAATCCTTATATACATGCAAAATTGTACAAATTCTTAAGTTTTGTTCATGGGTGTATATATTTGTATATATTTTCATATTTCAATAACAGATATATATTCATTTATATTTACATAGCTTAACATTATCGATATATGCAAATATATTTGCATATTTCTTCAAAATCCATACACATATAGAGGGAAAATATTGAAGAACGACAGCTGGTGCCTTGCAACAATCACCCCTTGTCTATCATCGTTTGCCAGAAATTTAAATTAACCCCCTCCCCTTCTCGTCATCCATATTAAAAAGTGACTACACGCCCGGTCCGTAGTCAAGTTTAACAAGTTTAATTAAGAAATGACTCAGTGAAAAAGAAATTTTAAATTAATGGCCTTATCTCCTCTCACTGAGTAAACATCCTATAGAGACATTTTGACTGGATTTTCTATTTTGTGCCTATGAGTTACGGGAGCCATTTCTTTGATTAAAACTCTCGTCTGATGAATATTAATGGACAGTGTTTTATAAGATAAAAGAACAATTCAATAAATTAATCCCTTGTATTTAATTAAAGAAGAAAATTAAACCATCTAAGGATGAGTTTCTTCTTAGAATATATTTAATATCTCGAGCTTTTTTTCTGGATAGAAGACTCTTCGACAGAAGAAATATATTAAAATTGACTTAAAATAATAATAGAATATTTAAACCATTATTTGAAATTTGAATTATCATGACGGAATTCTCTGTGAGAGGGACCCAAAACAACGCGATCTGATAGATATTTTTGTTTTTCAAATTATAATTTCGTATATTGTTGATTGTGTTTTATATATTTTCCAAAATGAGAGCGCCTTCTGTTTTACTGTAGACCTGTGGAGATAATTTTATATTTAGGTAAATCGGGTTTTGGTTCTGAAAAAATATTTTTCATAGACTTTTGGAAGGCCTTTTCTTTTGTTAAGGCTATTGTATGTTCTTGACATAAATAACTCCATGAGTGGTCTCTGCGACTTAATGGGGACTTTAGAGTAAAGGATTCGCCTTTCGGATAAGTTAAAGGTGTGGCCTATTTTACTTATATGTTGGAAGACCGAGGATTTGTTATTATTATTATTATTATAGCTTAGATTTGAATATTCTAGTTTTTACATATCTTCCAGGCCCGCCTATAAATTTAATCTTGGATTTTTTGCATTCTATGGAGTATATGGCATTATTTCTATTGTATGGATACTCATTTATATTTGTTTCCGTTATGGAATTTGCTATTAATTAATCTATATTTGTGGTAGTTATTATAAAAGGTTTTTATACCATATTTTTGAGATGGCGTGCTATTGAGCTGGATATTGATGAAAAGGAAATAATGCCCATTGACTTGTAAATTAAAATTCCGCCTCTGTGAAAATATTGTGGAAATGTCTAAAAATGAATGATAAGAGATATCCTTAACTTTTGATTTAGCTGAAATATTCTGAGATATTTTTGTTCGTTTTAAAGTTTTGGAAGGAACAATGGGTATGAAGTTGTTTAGTTGAGCTTTTACTGTTTTTACTTTGTGTCTGAGAAGGCAATATGAGTAAATTTAGATAAGGTTAGGGTTGAAGGATGGGTTGGTGTTTTGAACTGTTGTTGCATGATAATGAAATTTATATCTAGAAACGAAAGGCTATTTTTCGTTTTATTTTCACACATACTGAAACAGTGCTGGACCGCCAACAATTAGATACAATCCTGTTACACCTATATGAGGTGTGCTGATTCAGAGTGGGGATTTCAGCAACCTCAAACGATATAATAATCACCACAAGATGTATGCTTGTTTAGTGCCGGTCGTAAAAACCCAAATTTATCATAATGATATCATGACTGTTCCAGTTCTGGACCATCATCAACCAAATACTATCCTGTTACAGCGACATGACGTATTCTGGTCCAGTAGGCAAAATTTGCATAGTTGCAGCCAATAGGCGAATTCACATTGTTGGCAGTTTCCTGCATTTCTATCGAGAATTCATTCTGAAAATTAACTTTCGCAGATATCTCTGCACTGGTTGGAGGTGCGAAGCTGTACCTGATCAGCTTTCAAAGGGCTACCAGCCCGTACCAAATTTGGCATGCCTGCCAACAGTTATCCTCCCGCCAGGGCGGAAAAACGGCAGAGCTCGAGAAAAGCGTAGCCGCTCGCTCGAGTGTGTGTGTGCCCAGTAGGGGGGTCTCACAAAACAATATACAACCTAGTGGCTACTATATGATGCATTATGGTTTGGTACGTGTCTTATAAAACAGCATACGACAGCTTGGCCACTGTACGTTGGTTCAATGACAACAGCCACAATACAATCCAAGACAAGATGGTCCAATGATGGAATGCCAATGATACCCAGCCATTGCGATGCGGGCGCCGCCGTGGCCACGAATCAAATTAGGGATCGCCGTCTGCCACCAATTGGATTATGGGAGGTCAATATTGACGTGACGTCACATCCGGAGATTCGATTCCAAATTCTTGGAATGGCCGGACAATTTCCGGCGTGGAGCGGCGTCAGATTGTCGCACAGAGGTAGATAACTCTGTTATCACGACAGTAGGTCGTGTGGACATTCTTGGATAACCTATGTCACACAATGGTGGGAAACTAAATAATGACAAGAAACATGTAGATGTGTAGACATTCTTGGATAACCTATGTCACACAATGGTGGGAAAGTAAATAAAGACAAGGAACATGTAGATGTGTAGACATTCTTTGATAACCTGTGTCACACAATGGTGGGAAACTAAATAATGACAAGGAACATGTAGATGTGTAGACATTCTTGGATAACCTATGTCACACAATGGTGGGAAACTAAATAATGACAAGAAACATGTAGATGTGTAGACATTCTTGGATAACCTATGCCACACAATAGTGGGAAACTAAATAATGACAAGAAACATGTAGATGTGTAGACATTCTGGGATAACCTATGCCACACAATGGTGGGAAACTAAATAATGACAAGAAACATGTAGATGTGAAGACATTCTTGGATAACCTATGCCACACAATGGTGGGAAACTAAATAATGACAAGAAACATGTAGATGTGTAGACATTCTGGGATAACTTATGCCACACAATAGTGGGAAACTAAATAATGACAAGAAACATGTAGATGTGTAGACATTCTTGGATAACCTATGCCACACAATGGTGGGAAACTAAATAATGACAAGAAACATGTAGATGTGTAGACATTCTGGGATAACTTATGCCACACAATGGTGGGAAACTAAATAATGACAAGAAACATGTAGATGTGTAGACATTCTTGGATAACTTATGTCAAACACACAGTGGTATGGAACTTGATTATAATAACAGACATGTAGGTATGTACGATTTATTAGGTAGAGGAATTTTTGTGCTATTAACTTCATTATCAGAGCAGATATTCAGATGTGTTTCATGTAAATGAATCAGTTATCATGGTTAGGAGAAAGATGTGTAGATATTCTTAGAAAAAGTAAATTTGTCTGGTAAAATCTTTCAAATCGATAGTAGTGAAGATATCTAGTGAAGATGAGTAGAGGAATTTTTTTTTGCCCATAAATAGAAACCCTAATTATTACAGAATTCGATAAAATATGTAGAGAGCTGGATATATTATATAAATATGATAAACATATATAAATATATATTAAATAGATATATATATTAGATAGCACTCTGGACATTTTAATATTTCTCATTTTGCAATTTTACACAAAATCTAATAGATAATTAATACAAACATAGCATGATAATTTTTATGTCAATTTATAGCATATATTTTGTTGTATATATATGTATACATTAAAAAACGAAAGAAAAAAATAAAAGATAAAAAGATCAGGTGTTGAAATCATATTAAAAATGGCATATCCTGACCAGGCGCACATGTGCTTTACAGAAGGCAGAGCGCCATCTGGTGGAACAGAAATCAACTAAACATTGATTTAGACTGTTCCCTGATATTTGGCCAACCCAATTTCGTGATAAATCAAGAAAAGCCATCCACGAACGCGTTTCGCGTTTTTGGCGCTCGTCAGCGTGGAGTAGGCTGAACCACTGCGACCAAAAAATATTTTTTGGTCCCAGTAGCTTCCTGAAAAACCAAGAAATGGGTATTTAAGGCCAAACTTGCGTAAATACGCTTAGCACATTAAAAAACGAAAGAAAAAATAAAAGATTAAAAGATCAGTTGTTGAAATCATATATGTCATAATCTCGTTAACCATCCAATAATACGGGAGAAATATATCTCTCTCTCCCAGCTAAACAGGCAATCCAGACCTACCACCTGGTGTTTTCTTTTTGCAGTCGATGGCCAGGCGGTTTCTTATTTGTTAGAGAAGACAAGAAACACACGATGGATTTTGTAAACAAGAAGCTCCAAAAAAACGATAAAAATAAGGTGGTTCTCAAATTATGCGTAAGTTCAGGTGTGCATAAGGTTTGAAGGGAAGTTGGCGAAAGGTTCTGAAGAAGATGGGAGACTCATCAGTGTGAAGTCGGGATTGGATTGTTAGTCCTACTGCTCTGCACTGAATCTGTCAACTGTCAACTGTCTGCTGACCATCTGGCCTGGACCCGAGGGTCATCTGATGATCTCGAACAATCAGATGGTGATGAATTAATTCATAGCAAAATGGGGCTGACATGAGGTTTGGATGGTATAGAAGCATTTAATTCTAGCTGTGCAATCGTGTGTTTCAACACCCAGTTAATTTAACCGACTTACTTTCTGTCTTTGTGTCAGAATTCTGAATCATATTTTAACTTTATTCATGCATTTGTTACAGATATAGAAATTTATATTATATACAATATATTGTGGGGTATATATATAGAATATTTTCTATAAGGTAATGGCACAATTGAATCATTGACAACCCTAAGAAGTGGTTGAAGTGGGACGTTTTGCAGGGTAGGGCCACAGGTGTAACATGAGATAACGTTTATAAATTGGGGACATATATATTTAGATAATAAAAAGGAAAATATTGGATGGAATAAAAATGTTATTCAATATTTTTATTCAATTCTAAATATGCTTTTTTATTATCTAAAGATATAAATATGGATTGCTCTATTTTTAAAACGATATATATATATTGTAGCGTAGAAATCAATCAAGCCTTGAAATATCCTAAGATGTAAAAGTATTTATTGATGACGTCACAGCGACGAGTCGACAATTATTAACAAGTCAGCCCCACCATCTACAGCTAAGGAATCTTAAGCAAGCAAGCAAAGAAATATTTTAAAGATGATTTCACAAATACAGAGATATTTTTATAATCTGTTGAATATATCTTCATTGAATAATATTAAATTAAATAATAAAATATTTCTTCGTCACATAGCCCCCTCCTATAGAGAGCATCGACCCGATGCTCAGCAGGAGACTTACGTCGTCAGTCTTAAGAACTAGTACTATGGCCAGGGATATTTTCAGGTGACTGCGGTGGATGTCTTCTTTCAGTTGAGATATCTTCTTCATGAGGACTTGGTAGGTCTATGTTTACGTCAAGGTAGATTTTTCTCATTTCTACTGTGGTCGGCAAGGGGGGATTTTATAACTTTGCGGCCTCACCTCCAATGTAGTCTATCATATAGTTTTAATGGCGGGGCGTCCAGCTAGATCTTCTAGCAGGTGAGAAATGTTGTCTGTTTCGACCGCGATATGAAGTAGGGCTTCGGTAGCGAGTGAAAGTTTTCCTCGATGATTCGTCATTGGGGTCCTGAGATTCAGCTCGAGAGTTGTAGGATACCATTGCGTCTTGCTTTCTTTGGAAATAGTCATTTCTCCTTTCCTCTTTGTGTCTCTTCCTGTCACGGCAATAGCGGACGACGTGACCTGGGCGTCCGCAGTAGAAACAGATTGGCCTTCCCTCAGTTGTACGCCAATCATTGGTGTCGCGTCTTCCTCCTTGTTTTGGGTATCGAGGTTCAGGGTACGGTCTTATAGTTTCGGCCTCATATCTAGTATTTGGTTCCGGCCTGGTTGCTTGAAGGGGACTTATTGTAGGTTTTGATCTAGGTGCCAAGGTCTTTACAATCTCTTCCCTCACTAAATCTTCAATGACAGCGATTTTATGCTCCTCTTGAGGAGAGTCCAATGCTTGCTTTATCTCTTCACGAACAATTTTTCGGATCAGCGATGACAGATCTTCTCCGTCATCCTGGTCACAGAGAGAGGCTACATTTGGTAGACGCTCGTACTTGGTTGGAGTAACTCGCCTACAGCGGAGCGCTTCGACACGGCGACATTCTGTAATGAATTGCTCGGTGCTCTGTACATCCCTCGGTAGGAGTGCTTGATAAAGCTCCTCAGCTATCCCCTTCATGAGGTGGGAGATTTTATCTTCCTCGCTCATTTGAGGATCAGCCTCTTTGCAAAAGCACAGGACATCCTGGATGTAAAATTCGGTACTTTCGCCTTTTAATTGTGCCCGTGTTTTAAGTTTCTTCTCCGCTTGCAATTTTGAATTTTCTTTTTTTCCGAACACATTCTCTAATTGAGATGCGAATTCCTTCCAAGTCTGGATGCTTTCTTCGTTGTTCTCAAACCATTTGAGAGCAGTTCCAGACAGATAAAAATAAACTTTAGTAAGACAAAGGGTTTCGTCCCAATGATTGTACCTTGCCAGTATTTATTGATGACGTCACAGCGACGAGTCGACAATTATTAACAAGTCAGCCCCACCATCTACAGCTAGGGAATCTTAAGCAAGCAAGCAAAGAAATATTTTAAAGATGATTTCACAAATACAGAGATATTTTTATAATCTGTTGAATATATTTTCATTGAATAATATTAAATTAAATAATAAAATATTTCTTCGTCACAATATTATATAAAAGGGCGTACCTGGATCTGTAAAGAAAAAAAAACTCAAGATATATATATATATATATATATATGTTATAATAAAAGAGTTTTCTGCTGATTTTGGTATGTGCATGTGATTTTGTTGTTTGCACTCGTGGGAATAATATTGGAAATATAATAAAAATAATAGTTTTGATCAGTGATTTCTTTAATTGAGCTTAAGGACTATATAAAAAACATAATTTGATTAAAGTACTGCCTGGCTTAAGGCGTAAAAATAAAAAAAAAATAAAAATGTTATTTACATAATGTACAAAAGTTTGAGCCGGCCCTCCGGAAACCCAACAATCGGCTTTATATAGGGAAGGCGTGATCTCTGGCGGTCGATTTAGCAGAGTATTTGAATCTATGAAATATAATCCTAAACAAAATAATATTTCAATAGAACATATATATATATATATATAAAGAGACAAGGGTCGCCTCTCCCGTCAAAGGACGTCTCTTTTGATCAATTTCCTCCCGGCAAAATTTCCATCTATATTTTAGGCATAGATTTGGCCCAGCCACTTTGCCAGCTAAACACCGCTTTGGCAGATTGTCAAAATATCATTAGATCCCGTGTCGATCTCATGGAATAAAGTCCGTCCTAGACTGACGAGGGCCATTAGCCCGAAACCATGGCCTCTAGGTGGACGCTTTTCAGTTTGCCAAAGCTGGTGTTGTGGCTTATTCAACGACCCGAGGCCGCTAGTTGCGGCGACGGTCAATAGATGGCGTCTGGTTTTAGACGTCTATTTTGATGGGAGAGGCGACCCTTGTCTCTTTAGATCAATATCCTCCCGGCAAAATTTCCATCTATATATATATATATATATTTAGAGAGAGAGAGAGAGAGCCGAAAGGCGATCCATCAATTAAGAGTATATAAAAGGGCGTACCTGGATCTGTAAAGAAAAAAAAACATTTTATTTCTCAAAATATTTCGAGAGATTGTTCCCTCTTTATAAGTTTACTGTGCAATAAATTGATAAAGAGGGAGAAATCTCTCAAAATATTTTGAGAATTATTTTTTTCTTTTCAGATCCAGGTAAGCCCTTTTATATAATATATATATATTGTTTGTTTGTAGTATATATATTCAAATTAGTGAATATAAATATTCACGTCTCGATACATTATTTCAATTGTACCAAGAGGTACTCAATCTAAACACATCTAAGTCAATATGTATTTGGGGGCATTTAGAGCGGTTTAGTTATTTTGATACAGACTAAAATGACAAGCTCTGTTTCAAATCTTCTATATTCTACAGAAAAAATAGAGTAAACAGATGTGAGAATTATCTAAGTTACTGTCAGAATTATATAATCTATCGAAATTTTATATTTTATCTCCTCTCATTTTCAAAATATTAAATAAAATATACGATAATTTCCACACAGTTCCATTGGCAATATCTCACGACATAAAAAGTATAGAAATGGGTCAGGTTAGGAATTTCTGGACACGAAGTAGCAATAGCAGTCGACCGAATTCCTTGTCTTCTGCCAAATGACCTTCAAATAACCCCAATAAAGGAAGACGACAATAAAAGAAACGATAAAAAGGAACAACGACGTTTCTCAAGCGATAAAACCTTCTTGACGTAGAATTCTTCCATTGGTCGATTGTTCTTTCCACTTTTAATTTGCATAGCCATTCGTTGATATTATTCAATCAAATATGCCTCTTTATCCGAATTCTTTATATGAATGGTTATATTAGAGAGAGAGAGTGTGGGGAATAATAATTCATGTAAAGTGTAAAAGATACTTTTCATTCAGTAAACTTCAATATGTCGAAATATTAAATTCGAATTGTTATTTTCAGATAGAAAACCATTCTTCCAAACATTATACCCTGACTTCTAGGTAAATATTAATTGATCCAAACATCAAACCTCGATGTCATTCAGGTGAATATTCATTCAGTCAAACATTAAACCTCGGCATCATTCATGTAAACATTCATAATCCAAACATTACACTCGGCATTATTTAGGTAATTATTCATTAAGTAAAACAAGTTTTTCAAGTAAATATTTATTGATTAAAAAAAAATAAAACTCAAAGTTTTTGTCTCTATCTCATTCAAGTAAATATTTATTAATCCCAACATTAAACGTCGACGTCATTCAGGTAAATATTCAGCCAAACATTAAAACTCAAAATCATTCAAGTAACTGTGGGATGGTTACGTGCGTGTGAGTGCGGCTTGTGGAAAGGCCGCTGATAAAATTATGATTATTTTTATAAAATAAGTTTATTTATTTAAAGCCAGAAATATATAGAGAGGAAAGAAGTAACGGCCGCTGGAAGCAAGCCTTGTTGTTGAACGACGCGCGTGGCAAGAGTGTCCGAGATGCGCATGCTTAGTGAGGCCGCCACACTACTGCCCGTATGTGTAGTGAAGCTTTGTCCCAGTTCGCGCTCGCTGAAGCAAAGTGTGGTCGCCACATAACTATTAATCAATACAAACAATTGAAATCTAGAGTAATGTTTTATTCTATGATATATTTGACATTTAAACACACACCACACACACACCCGGGCGAGCGGCCACGCTATTTCTTAGCTCCGCCGTTTTCCGCCTTTGGCGATGTGAAACTGTTGGCAGGTATGCCGAAAATGGTATTGGCTCATAGCCCTTTAGAAGCTGCATGTGTGCCTGATAGGCACAGCTCCGAGTCTCAAGAAAGTTCTGAGATTTTTGCGAAAATTTCATTTCAAAATAAATTCTCTTCTGAAATGAAGGAAATTGAAAATTGTGTAAATTCGCCCGCAGGCGAGAGATATGCAAATTTTACCGCGTCGAGCGGCATCGCAACCAAGATGCCTTCAACAGCGCTGTACAAGTCCAAAATATCTGGGCGGACTTAGTAGAGGATAAAGCTCCGGAAATTGGGGGCGGCTACAACGTGGTGCAAAGTAAGAAAAGGCGCCGCGGCTCGGGAGCACCAGGCATCACCGCGGCGCAGTCCAACAGCGCCGGAACCACCGGAGCTACTCGGCGACAGCGATCGTCGGGAGGATGGACACCGCGGGTGTAGCATTTTCTACATTTTTTTAATTGAGATTTTTTATTATCCCTATCACACGTTGTACAGGCCATGATAATCATGGTGGGTAGAAATAGGTGACTGCTTTTACTGTGAGTGCACCACATGTCAACACATGTGAAAATAAGTCAGACTGCACTTACAAATGTGCCAGAGCCCAGTTTGGTTACTTTAACTCGCTGGTGTGGTTGAGATTTTGCAAGAATCGGGGGCCATTGGAGCATTAATTTTTAAATCATAAGAGTGCCCAATGCGGGAATCGAACCCGGCTCGTAACGGACGAAAACCAACGGTTTAGACCATCCTTCCACCGACCCTCTTATTGAGATTTGACTTAGCTGAGTTTTTAATGGGTGGTAGTCTTACAGTCTTCAGTAGAACGGTGTAGAGCACGCGCAATAAAATACAATTGATCGCTAGTGGCATCTACAATACACAACTACGTTAAAAAAATTTGGCTGAGAAACAGAATAAAACAGAAGGCCGTAAAACTAATGCCGACCGTTCGGTTTATTGGAATAAATATAAAATGCCCGCGCGGCCGACTCAATTTTAACCCCCCTCCCCTTCTTCCCTCAAAAAGGAATTTTAAATATTTCGAGATTTAATCATATTTTGTTTGTTAAATGAATTCTAGAAAAGCCATTTGTATTGAAATAACTTTGGAGAAAAACATATAGACGGTTTCCCCATCTTCTCTCTGCCAAAATATTCTCTTATTTTTAAATGTTATTAAACTTTAGGAAGGAAATACTTCCTGTTGTGCGGTAGATGGTATTGTATCGTGTTTGATAGTTGTTATCAAAGTTTACTTCTTTCTCGGTAACTCCAGACACAATGGCATCACTGGAAGGTTAGAATGGCGGAATAAGTTGTGGTTTTATAGGCCACTATCTGGATTGAGCCCTTTAAATAATATTTACATATTGCACAAGTAATAAAGGATATTAAAGTTCCGTGAGAGCCAATTATAACCGAGCACAAAACAAGCTTGGAGGAGTTTGCCTAATATGAAGCTAAGATGGTATATAGCTTCTTTGTTAGCTTCAGATAAACAAGAGACCTATTAAATCTCAGTTTATTTTGTGTTCAATCACAATAAATTATGTATCAATAAGCGTAATTTATATATTGTAAAACGCATAGAATCAAAAAGGATGAGTTTCTTTTATTGGGAAAAACGTTTCTAGCTTTCGGGCGTAAGCGGCCCTTCCACAGGAAATAATGGAACAATTTCAAGTAAAGATGTATATACATATATATAACAGGTAATTTTTGCATATCTAGGATTAATTATGAAGTATTATATTTTATTATTTAAGAAATATTATCTGCTATATTTTACAAGTCCACAAAACTTTAGTTAAAAGTAACTATATTACTACACTCTTACCTGTACTAACCAGTATTATGGCAAATTCTAAGTTCAAAAGTAAAACTGTTTATAAGTAAGTAAAGAAGTGTGTACTTAGAATATGTGCGCCCAGTCGATAACTTTAATCAATATGGATATCATAGGTTGTACGAATTTTACTTAGGATGAGTGTCACCAGGAAAACTCTCTTTATTGGATGTATCATCAGGATGACTAAATTGAGATGATGCCCCGTGTGAGATGCGTACATATTTGGGAAA
Organism: Cordylochernes scorpioides; assembly: GCA_030710605.1. Lineage (NCBI taxonomy): Eukaryota > Metazoa > Arthropoda > Arachnida > Pseudoscorpiones > Chernetidae > Cordylochernes > Cordylochernes scorpioides. The sequence goes on from CP092866.1 coordinate 64,742,503, forward strand.
AAGGTTTGTGATTTGTGTTTTCCAAGCTTCATCCTTTGTGTTAACTTAAGTATAATAAACATGTTTTTTCAATCATTATATATTTTTAAGTTGCCTTCGATTATAGGGAGTTCTAATGAAACTCGCTCGTTGCATTTTCAGACATTTGAGTTTGAATGAGGTGATTCTTCAACTTCAAAATTTATTGAATAAATTCAGAATATTTTAATTGCGATTCTCTCTTGAGTCGTTTGACGACTTTGAGGAATATTCTGCCACCGTATATATTGAATCATATGTGTTTTTCAATCGATCATTTGGGAAATTATCTTTGTAACTTATTCACATATTCTCTAAGAGAAAGAGTTATTTTATATAGGTAATGTGATGAGACAAAAATATTTACACAAAATTTTGAATAAAGATAGAGGTTACCTGACCGGCACACATACAAAGCTCTTAAAATTAAAAATACTTCCTCTATGTTTACGATATTCAATTTTGGTCCCGAATATATCTGGCCGGAGTATCTTTAATTTTGAGAAACATTTTGAATGTACAGAAATAGTTATCACTTAAAGGAAATATTATTTTTTTTTCAAATTACGGATGCAAAATCAGCCACTGACGTTCTAAGAGATATTAGTAAGAACCAATACTCCGGTAGAGGGCGGTCAACATCCTAATGGAATATCTAGCACAAAGGGGACCGAATGAAAGCTGGGATAAGCTCTTGACCTCGTTTTTCTAATGAAGAAGGACATTCTCTTATCCCTGGGCTGAGAAATCTCTGAAAAAATCGGAAAACCCAAATGTATTTGACCAAAGGCATAGATTCAAGAATTCACTGGCAAATCTCGCCTGTATCAAGTACTGCTGGGAAAAATATATTTGGACAGAATATACAATCTAAATTGGAGTCATAAAAATAAACAACCTTTGCTATGCTAGTGACACCACAATATTCTAGCATAAGACAAAGAATCCCTAAAAGAGATTATTGAGAATGTTGAAAAATAAAGTATAAATTTAGGTTTAAAACTGAATATCAGAAATAGATCAAGATTTAACTTATATAAAGTTAGGAAATTCGTCAATATATTACACAGCTGATTACTTCATATGATCTATGTTTGATAAGATGGGAGGTTGCTCAGAGGAAGTAAAAAGAAGAATAGCACTAGAAAGGGACGTAATGGTGAAATTGGACAAGATTATGGAATATAAAGACATTCATTCAAGATAAAGAATAGAATTGTAGAGATATTAGTATTGCCTGTTGACACTTATGAATGTGAAAGCTGGATTCTTATAAAAGAAGTAAGAAAAAAATCGAAAATCTGAAGCTTTTGAAATGTGCCACGCACATACACACACATAGAATATATAAATAGACGAATATTTCATTCTCAAATGAAATTAATTCTGGTAGACCCTCGAATTCCGAATATGTGAACAAAGAATGAACTACTTCACACATAATAAGGGCAAATATATTTGAAAATATGCTTATGTTGGGAAAATTGAAGAAAGAGGAAGACCTGCAATGAGCTGGCTAGAAGGGGTCAAGAAGGCTTCTGAGAAGTCACATGATGAGCTATGAGTGATGATCACTAACAGTTCAAATTGAGGAATATTTGTCCATATAATCACCAAAAATATAATTCGACTTAATATACTCTAACCATAAGAGTCAAAAACGTTACCACACACACGTGCTCTACACGCGTTCTTTCTGCTACGTATTTACGCACGTGGTGCCATCTACTTACCGATAGACGAACTATCTTTGAGCAAGCAACCTCCATTCTGGTCTCTACATAAATCCATATAACTTCCTGACCACACCTAGCCTCTTGGTGTCTATACGGTTGGAGAACTGGGTTTGTGGCTAGAGCTACGATCAAATATTTGTAAGATATACTACTGTCTTGAAATAAAATGTCTATAGTATACTGTAATATCCTAACCGAAAAATTATAGAAATTGCCGGATATCGAATCAGATTAACCCAATCCAGTATTAGTAACTGGCTAGTAGATTAAACATGCAAAACCACTGGGAGGGTTTACCTCACTGATGAGCAAGGTCCTTCAAATATTTTAATCTCGTAGTAAAGAAAAAGGAAAATATTTAATTTGGAAATAGAAAAATAATTGCGCTGAATGTTTTTAATTCCTTATAAACACCAACAAGGTGTTCAAGAGGCACATTGATAAATGAACGAGAAGATATGCTGGCCAATGTATGTAGATAAGGTTTAATTTGCATAAGCGAGAGGCGGCAGCATGATGACAAATAGGTGGATGACACAAATGTCCCGGGCGACAATAAAGATTGTCCGGGCGCAGGACAAGATTTACGGCTCCCAGTTGGGGACAAATAATATTCGGCGGAGATTTAGGGGACAGATCTCGGTCCTTCCTTGCGGCAAAACACCGGACAGCATATCTTGTAAATTGTCGTGCGCCATCAACTGATGGTGCATCGGGGATGATGCCACTTGAATCTCCACCTCAATTCACCACTTTACATATATCTGTTGTATATATTTATTGCATATATTTATTTATATTTGATCATATAGGTGTGTGAAATAAAGAAAAAAAGAAAAAGGTCAGGTGTTGATATTTAAAAAAAAATACCTATTCTGACCACTCACTTGAGCATTATAGAAGGCTGAGCGCCATTTCATTTTAATATTTTTAATATATATTCAATTAATGATCTATATTAAAGAGAAAATATTTGGATTTTGAATCTTGGTTCAACTTGTAACTATACATATTCCGACTGATTTCGAGGTATCAATATAATCAAAGGGCTTCAAGCCAAAGGAACAAAAAGTAACCTATTATCATTGAATACTGACCGAACTGTAGAAAATAAGGATGAAAATAAAATGCTTTAAAAATATCTTTGCACATTTTCTAGTTAAACTCTGAAGTATGTTCATCGTACCTTTGCTTAGCATAAGTTGTAAATTACACAGAACATATAAGACCGGTGGTTTTAATAAAGCTGCATGTGTGTGTAATTTACACAGAAAATTACTCAGCGCATTGACATATGGAGGGAATAGGTTAAGAAACTTATTCAGCTCGATTTTTCCCTAAAATAAAATAAGTTCCATTTGTTCTTAATAAGAGCCGAAATATTTATACTACCTACATCATCTGTGATATTTCCGTCGCATTAATAACAGTAAGAAAACTTGTTCTATTTTGAAAAATTAATAACGCTGAACAGTTTATTTTCTATTGAAGACACGTTAGTATTTTTAAATAGGTAAGAATCGCTCCCCCATCCCCTTGCAGCTCAGTGGAGTTCGATGTTCTCCAATGAGGTTGGACATTAAGCACAATGATACAATCATTGAACTAGAGGATTAAAACGTAATTTCTAATCTACAAGAGATTCTATGGTTTATTCTTATATGTTTTATTTTACCGAGAGAGACACCTCTCCCGTCAATTGTACATAAGAACGACTCACTGTGCATCAACATGGACCCATTGCAGCAGCTTTACACACCCAATATAGTGGACATTGTGTATTACCCAAGTAGAAGCCTTCACAAGTGACGATGAGTAATTAGCCACAAGATAAAGGTTTTGGTAAATTCAGACAAAAACAAAACCTGTATCAACTGTAGACCAATGTCTATTACAGGGGTCGGCAAACTGCGAGCCACTTGCGGCTTTTTGGATGTGAAGCTCTTTATATAGTTCCATACGTAAATATTATTTATGCGAGTACTATTTATTGTTGGCCAGAAAATATTTAGTGGCTTTTTAAAAACTTTGAAATTTTATAAATTGTAATTTTTGACTCTTTCGACTCAAAATTTTGCCGACCCCTAGTCTAGTACAAATTGGAATTACTGATCTTACCTTGAATTAGTGATAAGAAAAACGAATATGCTTAATAGCTATGGAAAAATTTATTCTTTTCTTAAATTTAACGATTCTATTCATGATATATTAAAAATGAAATTATTCATTATAGGTATATATTTTATATCAATATTTTCTCTCTTTTCTCCCCATAGTAATATTCTTTATGTATATGCAAATAGAAATCAACATAACAGATAACAATAATTATTTTTATCCAAATTTCAGTTTTAGTTATAATTTAAGAATACATTTATTAGAATAGCTTTTTAATATAGTGTGATTCCCTTGTTATGTTAAATGTGAAAGCAGTGAACCCATTTTAAAATTTTATTTTAAATAATAGAAACAATATAAATAAAATAAATGTAAATCAATTAATAATATACCAAAAGATAGGAAGTTTGAGAATATTTCCAATATGAGGGGGAAAAAAGAATTTTATTTCTCGCCGCATGTCTTTTTCCCAGCCCTAATATTGCGTAGCAGACGATGGAGTGGGATTGACGTGGCGGCCATTTTGGTTTACAAAGAACGATGTCGTTTGTATGGAAATTTATCTTTATGACTAGATATGGCGTGGAATATAAATAACTGAATCTTACATTTACTTTATGGCCCCCGAAATCAATTTTATTGAGGCGACTTTTTAGTGAATTTTATTTTCCAAAAGTTTAGATTTTGAGAAGGATTCGCTACATTTATAACAATTTATTTTATTTTACTTTGTCTCTATATATAAATACGGTTTGTTTATCAAAATAAATAAAGTTATGACGTAGCATAAAAACACTCAGATGTAAATTTATAGATCGAGAAAGCCAAATATTTATATCAAACGATAAAAGTATCGCCTATTTATATATATATATTCTTCAAGTAAATCACCTAAGTATATTTTATAATAAACTAAATATATTTTAAAATACCGTTTTTGTTATTTAAAACTGATATATTATTCGAATTAAAAATGATGCTGGGATTAAATAGGGTATGTAAAGATAAAGTTTCGGTGTTTTTATTGCTTCTAACTCATTCTTCAATGATCTGAAATATGAAAATATGTAGTTTAACATACTCGAGTTACATTTTCAATAAAGAGGTTCTAAACCTTTTGACAAATTCTCAGCTTTTGACGTTACCTGTATGAGTATTGCAGCATTTCAGAACACAGATATATTTTTGTAAATATTACACAGCTTTTATTACTTTGGAGTTTCCAATTGACAACTAAGAATTCCTGTCTTCTGACATACATCTGTTTTGGCTACTAGAATCCTATCTGAGAAGGAATTTTTAAAAAATGATGCGTAAAATATTACAATTCATTTATTCTTAGATTTTCTTGAATCCTTTTTCCCATTATATATTTGTATCATATTTACTTATCATCCCAACTTTATATCACAGACTCTTGACCTCACGGACAATACAGCAGCTACTGGACGTGCCTCTCAGACTTTAATGACCGATATGTCCTCACTTCTTTTTTCTAGATTTAATTCATTTTGTCTCCTCTCTAATTGTAAATACGCTGCTGTATCACCTCATAAGCATAAATAAATAAATCATATATCGATTAAATAAGTACTATAATTGCTCTAATACTATTTTAATTCATATAAATCAAAACTCTTTCGCGGCAGAACTTATTCTTTTAGAAATGATACTATTAAGCCCCATTTTTTTTCCAAGAAAATAAACTTTCTACTCTCCTTACTGAGATAAAGACTATCTATATTAATAAAATGCAAATTTCATAAGTGTTATTCACTAAAAACTTTCGTTACAATGCATCAATTTCGACCAAATTTTCAACATTTATGTACAACGAGATGAAGCAGGTTTTGCTTAACATAAAAATATTTTCCCCTAACATTAACATGCGTAACTTCGCTGTTATCGATTAAATACAAAAAAAAATCAACAGGGTTAATTTTATTTATATATAAATACAAAAAAAAAAATTCAGCAATTCATTCAACTCAATCTAAAAAAATATTCAAAACAAGCAATTTTAAGATAACACCATATGTAAAACAGTCGGCCAAGAAAACAACAACGATATTACATCTTTCTCACATATTCACACACAATCTTGATTAATAATTAAAACTAATCTTTAACATTGTTTATTATACTTCATAATATATAATATTCGTTAGGCAAACTTTCACTCGGATAAAACCCGGGCGAAGCCGGGTACACATCCGCTAGTATATTATATACTACAATAATTTAAAATATATAATGGGAAGGCATTATTCACCCTCAATAAACCATGCCTTTCCTCTTTTTATATTTTTAATCATTGCAGGGGAGAGCATGGATAAGAAGTTTATTCTACTATGAACTAGCGAAAGCCCTTGAAATATTTGCCGTTATTGAGTCATGATCTTCCAAATTCATTGCAGTATATGTATGCAGAACTTATTCCACATTTAAACTAATTCAACAAGCAATCAAGGTCCAGGTTTCATTAACTATTGTCTATTTCCCAAGCTTTCAGGCCAATATGCCTTTTAACAGAAGAACTAGAAGTATAACTTCCAGCCAACTACTATACACGCGCCGCTAGAGAAATAAAATAGTTAAAAGAGACCTAGCCCTGGATTGCTTTTTGATTTTGTTAAATTGTGAAGGCAGGGATGAATATGTATCTACGATTTTATAGTTTAATTACATTGATTAATATTAATTTCAGATATTGTTTTCCTTGAAAATAAAATTAATATTAAGAATATTTTTTTTTTAAATAAAAAATGATTTTGGAGAGAAAACATATTGAAGTCCTGAGCAATACACAATATTGTTTACGATCTTAACGTTCGAATAATCATTTAGGAGATATAATTCATGATGTGCATAAGTTTGTACTTTTGAATATTTGAACACTAATTATCAAAATAAAAGTTACCGTTCTCAGCATGGTTGGTAGTTAGTTGTTCTTTGGAGTTGCCAGATCATCAACTTCCAGATCTTCTGTGATGCACTTGATGAAATAGTATTAATGTTATATTGTAGTAATAATAAAGGCGAGGTTTTCATTTTCATAAAAGGTAATTTTGGTTAAAACCTTTCAAAATCAATCTTGTCTGTTGATCAAGGATCGATTAAAGAAAAGTTCATCTAGATAACATCTTCAGGAATTTAAATTCAATTTGCCAAGAACTTGGAGTTCGGGGCCTCTTATATATAGAGCTAGAATTTTAATGGATATATAGAGCTTAGAAAATTGCCTCATTGTTGATAGAATTTTTAAGAGGTGATCATGAATTTTTAAATGTCGTTGAGGACTGAAAATTGTTTCTTCTTTCAGATAGCGTTACCATTTTTCGTGATATTCAATATTATATGTGTTAGGATGAAGTAACTTATATTTTAATTTCAAGATTGATAAATATTAATTTTAATTGAACAAAAATACATTTATTAGGATTATCCTACCCGTATAGAATTTTTCGAATAAAACGTTAAATACAGTAGCTTCCCAGAGATCCACAACTTATCTTCCGAGTCCTTTCTTTCCTCAAAATTATATATAGAAGTTCTATTCCTTTCCAACAGTAGAACTAATTTCAAATAAAAACTGGTCAAATTAAGTATTAAAAAACAAACCAAAAGACTAAGATAAATTCAAACGCGAAAAAGCGTTTCTTTATCATTCTTTTCTATCTATAAATTTACTTTTAGCTTCTTGAATCTATCTTTATAGTTTTGCTATTAAGACATTTACATGAACAGAACTAATTTCAATTCAAACCGATCAAATAAAGTACTAAAGCTAATCAAAAGACTAAGATGATTTCAAATGCGACGCAATTTATTATTATTTTTTATATTTTAAAATGGAATCTTAGCTCATGAAATTTATCCTAAAAGTTTAATTAATAAGGAATTTTCAAGAGCAGAACTAAATTGAAATTTGCTCAAATGAGGTATTAAAAATATACAAAAGACTAAGATTTTTATTTGAAATGCCATACGTTTCTTTATTATTATTGTTTTATACATATTTTTCAATAAACTCTCTCCTAGACCATGATATCTATTCTAATAGTTGAATTATTGAGACGATATGGTATTGGCCATATTCGTTAATAGAAAAAATGGTAAGGCGATAAGAGTGTCATTAATTTGTAAACGGCTGTACAAGATCTCGGGCAAAGACGCCCTTCAATACATCGATGTATTGTACTCGTAGAAGGGCGACTTGCAAAAAATCTTATACAACGTTTATAAATTAATGACACTCTTCTCCTAGCCTTCCAAATTTTTATCAGTTGAATCATTATCTATCAAACTCGACATTAAAAATTCCAGCGAAAAGGGTATCCTAGAGGGAAAAAGTTTCCCAATTCTCTATGAGAGGTTTTATTTAGTTATATTAGAAATATTTAAAAATTTATTTTCGACGAAATCATTTCAAATATTCAGGATATTTTAAATATACTTAGGTGCAAGTATCCTCCGAGCTGGGATATCGCATTTGATACATTAAAAAAAAAAAATAAATGAGGCTTTCTCAAAATTTACTTATAGAAGGTATTTAGAAAAATTACATACGTCTATGTTGGTCTGTCCATTATAAATGAATATTGATGAATAAGTTGGAATGATTTTTAGATATTTATTCTATAATTATAATAATTAAAATAGGATTTTGGAAGGGCCTGACTCATCAGTGATTAACCTTTAAACAGTTTGATTCAGTTTAATCTTCAGAACACCGTTCATATATCTAGCACATATTTATAGAGGGAATTTCTTGTTGAAATGCCTGGTATTGAGGTAATTGTTAGAAACAATAATAATTTTTAAGAATGATGAAACAAATAAAGAAAGATCAGTTTGGTTTTAGGTTCAGTTTAATCTTTAGGACACAGTGTAGTTATCTAGCACATATTTAGACAATTTTTGACAATTAAAATAGTTTTTTGACATCTTGTCAATACATGCAAAATGCACAGTCTGTACTATTTAAGAAAAAGATAATATGCATTATATACACTTTGTACAATGAATATGGCGCCTCTGCCAGCGCTGCAGAGTTTGGTGGAGAATCATCAGTGGGTCTCCAGCGACACCACGCATTTCGCGATCTACAAAGAATACGTAGATCGCCTACTTCGCCGCTGAGGAGATGGTGATGGCGTGGTCCTCGAGGCCAACTGGAAAGATCCAGGACCGCAGGTCCGGCACATATTTCGAGAGGGAATTTTTTGTTGAAATTGCCTGGTATGGAGGTAAGGGTTAGAAAAAATAAGATTTTATAAGAGTGATGAAACAAATAAAGATCATTTCTACTACTAACAAAATAGTCAAAAACTAGCGCATAGGAATTACAAATTTTCTAAATCTGATTGTTTAGTAACCAACAAGAATGTGCTAGTTTGAAGAAACTGCCGATAGATGGCGTATAGGTTTTGCATTTATTTAAACGAGATAACTGACTTTATATTTTATAAATAAATATACTCGAGGCAAAATCTCTATCTAGATTAAACAAGAATAAATTAAAGAAACAAATCTGTAAAAGGATTATATAAAAACACAGTCTGATATTACTACCATATATGGCGGGAAACATCAACTAAAGGAGGATATATCAAGGGTTTTTGGATATTTTGGCTTAAATCCTTTCCAATTCGAAAAAATAATCTCTTGAATCAATTTATCTGTAACCCCCAGGTGAAGATATCGCCTCTGAATTGCAAACTCGAAAACGCGCGCAACAGAAGCCCTTGTTGATTCTGCATTGAAACAAATGTAAACAACAAAAGCACTTTATTTTAATTTTAAATCTTATTTTATTGGCGTTTTAACGATGTAAGATATTTTATCACGTAGAAGGGCTTTCTTTCCTGAAAGCTTGAGCGATTTTTAAATAAAAAAAAATTCAAAAATATTTTTTTCCCTGGATGCTTAATGTTTTATTTTAATAAATCCTTTCTAATAAATCAAGAAGAAATAAACAGAGAGAGAGAGATAAGGTTTTTAGTCTTCCTCAGTATAATGTAGACTATATCTCAAAATAACCACTATAGAAGTTGAAGAAACTACCTCTTTAACTGAATATTCTGCAGGAAAAAAAACCTTGCATGGTAAACTTGCCTCATCAAACATCCTTGAAGATCCCCTCAATAAATTTTAAAAACACATTTTAAGAAAAATTTCGTTAGAACGCTAAAACACATTAAAACGGTTAATATCGACAAATATATGATGAAAAAACATTAGGTTTTGACAAATAAAAGAATAAAAATAGTTGCGCAACTATTTTTATCTACTTGATTAAAGGAAGCTTTTTCAGGCAAGCCTTTCTTAAGCTAACTAAAACGTATAAGCAAGGTAATGGAGAATTATTATATAGTATTTTAAAGATATATCTATGTAAAAATATTAGTAATAATACTACAAAAAATTACATAATTGAAAAATTACCTAATGTTTTAACCGAAAGCTTCTTTAATCAAGTGAATAAAAATAGTTGAGGCGTCTTATGCCTTCTTTTAGTAATTTGTTGAAATCCGAATTCCTGTAATAATAAATTTAGTTTTTAGTTATTCCTATAGATGACGCTGTCCTTTATTCAATGTCATGATTACAGAAAATGTTACCACGTTAACTTTTGACGAGACCCGTCCAATATTCTCTTTACCTAAGGCAAATATAGAAAGTGTATATCCATAACTTCTCAAAATAAATATTTCTTCACGCTATAATAAATATTTATTCTTTTAAAACTTAAATTAAAGCAGAAAGGTTTCGTCCTTATTTTTAAATATTTTTTAAACAATTAAACTCTGAGAAATTATTCAATTTCGCTCTTACATTTTTAATAAAACATTAAACGGTATTTTAATAATTCATAAATTAATTAAGATAATAATAGAATTTATATTTTAAGTAGAAATTTATTCTCTATTTAACATTTTTTTTTGAATTAAAAAGTAAAGGAATAGAAATTTGTAATAATAACAACAGTTTTTTTTTATCTTCAAAATTCAAACACACAAATCTTATTTTAAAAGAAATAAAAACCATTGAGAAATTATAAATATCTCAATGAAATTTAATTAAAAATCAAATCGCTATGATTATTGTTTTTTATTTGAAATAAATTGCAATTTAATATAATTAGAATCAAAAGTAATTGAATTATGCGTTTAAAATCTAATCAGAATTAAATTTCTGCGAACACGTTTAAAAAGAGGAAGTCTTCACATTAAAATTTTATTAAAATGTGTGTCACGTGACAGGAAGTGAGAAATCAGACGATCTTTTGTAGAGAAGAACAGACGAACTATGTAATTAACTCAGACGATGATCTATGTTATCGTCTGCGAGGAAATTGGAGAAACTTACTATAGATCCACGTTAACTATCTAACTAACTATCATTATCTAATATTTGTAATAGTCAATAAATTAGATTACTAATCAAATGCCAATATATCGTTTGTTACTAATTAAGAAAATTCCACACTTAAAGATTCTAATATATATAGTTACTCTCTAATTTTTGATATTTGGTTATATATCTTTTATACTATTTAGTTCTATATGCAACTTTTTGTTGATATAATATATTCTACTAACTTCATATTTACATATTAACGTTTTAATATATACAGTAGAACTTGGATAATTCGAACTTCTTTAATTCGAAAACCTCTTTAATTCGAATATTTATCTTGGTCCCTAGAATTTCCTATAAATAGAATTTCCGTTTTTAATTCGAATTTTTGGATAATTCGAATTTTTTATGGTCCCTTGGGGTTCGAATTATCCAAGTTCGACTGTATTTTGAATTTGAAAAAGGCAAAATGTGCTCGTCTATGTATAAATAATATTTAAGTTTAAAAATGCCACTATAAGCCTCTCACGTATTGTATATATTAATGAAGGTATGTGTGTTCACACAGGGTTTCCTCATATGGGATAATATAATCTAAGAGAGAGACAGATTATTGATAGCTTGCGCCAACTATATAGATGCAACTTTCAGTTGCACGATAAGGAGATTCCCTTTTCTTCCTTCTTAATTTATCCACCTTTTACAGTACAATATAATATTTGTACTATATTTAACTCAATCTAAGAATTTATAAATCTTTATATGAAGTTTTATAATGCCATTACTATATAGAAAACACCTTTATTTTGGTAAATGTGAAATCACCAAACATCGTGAATTTATTATACTAAATTATTGAATATTTTAGGTAATATAATCATTTGATTAAGCATGTTCCATGATTAGTAGAATAATGAATTGGAAAATTATGTTTGATGACAGAATTGAATCAGATTGAATTTCCATTGTGTGAGTTTATTCCAGAATAATTTCCTTTGTGTGTACAACAATGAAAGCCGTATCAGTTAATGGTCTATTCGTAATAAGTACTAATAAAATGTCTGTTGGAAAACTGCTTAAAATAGCGATACATAAATGCTCATTCCTTGCTGTGAGGAGAGAGGGATTATGAGAGAAGGGTAGCCTGGGTTTTATATTCAACAAAATATATGCAAATAAAGTCAGTCAAGATAGGTCAGTCTATATTTCCTTACAAGCCTTTCTTCCTTGATCAGTTAGAATATTTGATAGTCCATAATATGTTTGAAACAGCTCGGTCTTGTAGACACTGTGGACAACTTTGTTGCGAGCAAGTTTTCCTCCTGGGATCATCAGGTTGGGAAGATAATTTTGCCGTTGAATTGATGGAGGATACCCCATCTGTGAATGTTGTGAAAGATGGTTCAAACTTTTAGATCTTTTTGAGGATTTCCCTTTAAATTTATCAGAGGATCTGTTAACTTTACTTTGACGCGAGATGAGGATCAGTATAATGAATTTGGACTTTGGCTGAATAGTTTAACAATTTGATTCTGCTTCCTCAAATGAGACATATTTGGTGAAAGGGGATGTGAGATGTCCAATAGATTGTGATCGACATAAGCTCATTCTTTTGAAATCATCTTCCAGAAGGAACTCTGCTTTATTTGCGATATCGAGTAGTGAAGCCTTGGTGGTCAGGTGTTCTTCTTAGATTTGGTAAGGTAGGAATCCAATAGAATAGAGTCTCACATACGACACAATTTGTTATAAAGGTTGGGCATTCTGCCTTTCCTGTGCTTTCCCACGGGAGGGATTCGCCTTCTTCAGTGAAAGGACGTTGTTTGGCAGTTGGCTACAGCCGCCATGTTGTTCTGTCTCCCCCCACCCCATATGCTGTAGAAATTGAAAATAGAAACTAAATACTACAATTTAAAAGATTTGGTAAACATATTTTGCTTTTGAAAATTCGAAGCAATTATAGACTCGTATTTCTTTTACCAATTAGACAATTTCTACTGCCCTTACTTCAACGGAAATTCCATTGCAGTAAGGGCAGTAGATATTGTTTAATTGGTAAAAAGAATCATACGCGTCTATAATAGTTTCGAAATTTCATAACAGATGGAGCGCTAATGTATCATAATATTTTGTTTTTCCTAATTCACAGTGATATTCTAAGATATATATATTTGGGTGAATATATTTGTCAATTTCTTTATCTATCCATGATACATCAGTCTCTCGGTCTATAGTGGTTAATACACATCGTTGCATAATGACAGTTGACAATTGAAACAAATTTTATTGACTTTTTGTCAATAATTCACATTTAAAAATGGAAATAATGAGTAAACTAATATACAGATGATTATGCGGGGGATGTGCTCCGGCGGGTGAGCCTTCTTTCCTAGGCGATGAGCGGGTCCTCCGGTCAGCCCAACCTGTACGAAGTACCGGTAGATGATGGATTTGGCCGATGCCAGGATGCCAGGTCGTCATCTTCTAGGCCAGACCTGAAGATCCAGGCCTGCAGGTCAGGGGGTCGCCCGAGGACACTGAAGGCTTCGATGATGAAGGGCCTGATGCGCCTGCAGCTCCAGTGGCAATAATGGTGGATTATTCACAGACACGTGACGTCATCGCCTTCTACTATAAGTATATGTTGATCTTTTTATTCGATCTCTTTATATTGTAACGGATAAAGTTGTAAATAGTTATCTCGCAGGTTATAAATTGTAAAATTTTTATTACCATCCCGCTCTAGTCTTATTTATAGCCTAGCCATAAATCCATCAACAGTCGAGAAAAAGCGACTTTACAGGACGATGCCACAATTTACATAAATATGATTATATCCAAACAATTTAAAACTTATTTACATAAAATAATAATGAGAATGAGAGAAACAATAAGATAAATGTGATTAGTTAAAAATATCAAATTCAATATTGAGATAATTAAATTATAAACATTATTTAACATAGGAAATTCCTTATGGAAGCTGTGACTCATGGCTTGTCTCACCTGTCACATGTCTGACATATTCCTGTCATGTCCTCGGAGTCTTGACATTTCCATTTCTTGCCGTGGGGTGGAGCGACTTTGTCGTTGTGGCGTCTATAGAGACATCGTTTTCTTGGAGGGAAGTCTTGGCTTTAACATTTCCGTTGAATCCTGAGGTCAATTTGAGAAAGAAATGTAATCACAACACCCATGGTCTTAAAGATCTGCTTTCCTATCTTCAGTTTGCCTTGCCTAATATACCCAGCATCTCTACGGAAAGTCCACGAATAAAATTTATGAAAATTCGAAACTATTATAGACACGAATGATTATTATAAAAAATGAACAATATCTATTGCCCTTGCTGCAATGGAAAAATTAATGGGAGGGTCTGGCTCATCAGTGGTGAACCCTCCCAGCGGTTTCCCCAGTTTAATCTACCATATGGCGCGCTAATACATCATAATAAAATGCATATAATACTACCTGAAGAGGTTGAGGTAATATATAAGCGCGCGAAATTTTTAAAATCGTATTAGAATCAAAATATATAGAGGCCCCATGTGGTATGAGAAGACCCATGAAACTGCTGGTATTTTCGCTTTTGGATAGCTGGTGGCAACTTAGCCCTTGCCTAAGATGGGGATTGTTACAATTAGTACACCATAAGTATTCAATGTAGTACCAAAGAGTGACAATTAGGGTAGGTACATTGTAAGTACCCAACATGTCAATCCAGACCATAATGAGATGCAAATAAGTAAACATAACAAATTAATTGATTGATATCTTTGTTATATTCTACTATCAAATTTTATTATCAAAATACATAAATACCTGTTCATATAATAATAATAATAAGAGTTTATATATATATAAAATGTATATTCTATTCTAAAAAAAAAGAGGTAAATTTGAAAAGTGACAATAATTTGTCTAGAAGCTGCAGATATATTTAAAACTTGTTTTCAATGTGATATCGAAAGGATTCAAGGTTATGTTTGTTGTATTGGAATATTCTATAAAGTTGTAACGAGATTAGAGGATCTTGTTACATCAGAACAATCAACTCTTGGGCTGCTATACATAGTCAATATGCTCCCATTTCTTACACCAGGAGTCGGGAAACTGCAGCCCGCGAGCCACATGCGGCTTTTGGATGTGAAGCTGAGGCTCTTAATATAGTTCCATACGTAAATATTATTTATGCGAGTGCTATTTATTTTGTATGATTAATTAGCGTGTCATTTGTTATGAAAATTCGAAACTATTATAGACGCGTATGATTATTTTTTTTTAAATAAACAATTTCTACTGCACTTACTGCAATGGAAATAGCCATCGGAAAATACCCATTCCAAGAGTCTAGCATCAGTATTACTATAAAAGGAAGATCGAAAAATGCAATATAACAGCGCTATGGTAGATTAAACTGGCGAAACCGCTGGGAGGGTTCATCGATGATAAGCCAGGCCCTCCAATTAATTTTCCCATTGCAGTAAGGGCAGTAGAAATTGTTCATTTTTAAAAAGAATCTAACGCGTCTAAAATAATTTCGAATTTTCACTATTTATTTTTGGCAAGAAAAAAATTTGTGGCTCTTTAAAAGCTTTGAAATTTTGTAAATTGCAATGTTTGACTCTTCCGGCTCAAAAGCTTGCCGAACCCTGCCCTACACGGATCTAACATACACTGAGATATATCATTATGTTCCTCTGGACAGCTAATAAGATCAGGGTTTGGATATATTATGCGACTGTTTACTAATTCACAGACAGAGCTTCCTGAGCATCCAAGTAAGAAGAAGACGGGAATGATATCATAAGACTTCTCTCTCAAACACAATAGTCTTTCTTAATACCATATTCTTATACAGCTTCTCCATTTGTGTGATAGAAAATAATATATAAAAGGAGAGACAATAGGGATGATATATATATATATATATATATACAATTCTGCTAAAGACCACCTTCTATCCTATATTAATAATTAGTTCTATATGAAATAATTCGACCTTTTGTAATTCAATTATTTAAATAGCAAGGAACGAGAAACAGATTATATTGTAAATGAAGTATAAATATATATACCATCACATATATTAATTATAATATACGTCACATAATTTTATATTTCTCTTTTATTCACCCTCTGATTTAGCTGTTCATTGTCACGTGGCCATAATCAGTTGATCAGCGTAGAGTTCATTAGCCACTTAACGGACAATGCTTCAATAGCTCATTGAGATTGTAAAACAAAATTATATTGTTAGTAGTTTTACTATTAATATGAATATATTAAAAACATAAAAACGTTATAGCTCGAATATACACTGCGTGACATTGAAAATGGAACACCAAGAAATAGTGGCCAGAAAGTGATGAAACTCGGCAGACAGAGAGAGACAGGGACGAACAATAAGTGATCTTTATTTCAAAATGATAGTCATAATACAGAGCGAGAACGGCGTCGGCTTAGTAGCAAGTAGGACCACCGCGGACGGCGATGCACGCAGCAACACGTCTAGGTAGAGAGTCAATCAGAGTACGGATGGCGTCCTGAGGGATGGCTCTCCATTCCCTCTCAACCATTTGCCACAGTTCGTCTTCTGAACGCGGCTGTGGCAAGGCATGCAAACGGCGTCCAATGATGTCCCAGACGTGCTCGATTGGTGAGAGATCAGGAGAGTACGGTGGCCAGGGAAGCATCTGTACATCTTGCAGAGCTTGTTGGATAATGCGAGCAGTGTGCGGTCGGGCGTTATCCTGCTGATAAAGGGCATTGGGTACCCCCTGAAGGTAGGGGAGTGTCACCGGTCGCAGCACATCATCAACGTATCGTTAGGCCGCCATAGTGCCCTGAATTCGAAGTAAAGGTGACCTGGAATCATACGCGATTGCGCCCCAAACCATGATTCCACGTTGTCGCACGGTGGGGCGTTCCACAATTGCTGCCGGATTGGACCTTTCTCCACGTCGACGCCACACGCGTACACGGCGACTATCACTGGACAAGCAGAAACGCGACTCATCTGAGAACACGACCCTGTGCCATTCCGTCATCCACGTCGATCTAGCCCGGCACCATTCCAAACGTTGGCGCCTATTCGGTGGGGTCAATGGCAGTCTTCTTAGCGGACGGCATGAGTGCAAGCCATTAGGAACCAATCGACGGGAAATGGTTCTGGTCGAGATGGAATGATCTAGGGTGTCTTGCACATGTTGCAGGATGGCGGTACAAGTGGCTTGTGGGGCCGCCACTGCTTGTCGAAGGATACGCCGATCCACACGTGCTGACGTCACTCTGGTTGCACCGGCATTCCTATAAATTGCCACATTTCCTTGTTCCAACCATATTCTCCACAGTCGGTGCACCGTGGACGCACCAAGGTGTGTATCAGCTGCGATTTGACGTATGGACCAACCTGCCCTTTTCAGTCCGATCACCATGCCCCTCGTAAAAGCGTCTGTCTGCTTGAACTGCCTCCGTTTACGATGACCTGGCATTCTGTGTTATTACACGTGTCTTTTGACACAAGAAAAAAATTTCTACAATGATTTTCCTTGAAGAAATAACGACACGAATACTGTCCTTTCTTCAAGTTCCTTGCCTTATATCTTACTCCATGTGCGCACGAGAGCTGCGCATTTTACATCATTTGCATAACTCGGTTAGGCGCGTCTACCCTGAAATTTGCATCATTTTCTGGCCACTATTTCTTGGTGTTCCATTTTCAATGTCACGCAGTGTATGAAGTTCTCTTTTTAATTTTTGTTTACAGAATTAAAAAGCCATATATTAGATCAAAATATCATTTATTTTACCAATATTTCATTTGACTGAACGCCAACCTTTATCAAAGTGTTGACACACTTTAAAATGTTATAACACCTTGATAAAGGTTGGCGTTCAGCCAACTGAAATATTGGTAAAATAAATATTTTAATCCAATATATGCCTTTTTATTTAAATATTTATCTATGGATTGCTCTATTTTCAAAAAGAATCAAAACGTTTTTGAAATTCTATTCCATACATTTTAGAAATATGTTTGTATCAAGAGTGTATTTAACAATCAAATTAACACTAAGTTTTATTATAATTATAAAATAGGGTCAGACGATTGATATATTTTATCTGCAATGGTTATTTTTGAGTGACGTAAGAATGACTCGATTTTATAACATCGAGGAATTTCCAGGCACAATTATTCTTGATATGAAAATTCGTAACTATTATAGACTAGTATAATTCTTTTTTAAAATTAAAAAATATCTACTGCTCATAATGCAATGGAAAAATTAATGGAAGGTTTTGACTCATCAGTGGTGAACCCTCCCAGCGGTTTCGCCAGTTTATTCTACCATTAATATAATAAGTTCACCATTGATGAGACAAGCCCTCCCATTATTTTATTTATTGCAGTAAGGACATTAGATATTGTTAAATTTTTTAAATAATCATACGTGTCTATATTAGTTTCGAATTTTCATAACAGATGGCGCGCTAATGTATCAAAATATAAATATGCTTGATATGTTCCAACGCAGATGGAACTGTAGATTAATTCTCGAGCATGCGCACATATATACTTAAGGAAGTGGAAATTCTTTGATGTCAACTGTTATCTGCTGTATGCCTAGATAGAGAGAAACCATTTTTTCACACTTGTTTATCTCGTGTGTCTTCAATAATGATCACTGTGTATAAAATATCTTTCAGAGTTATTGTATGAATCCCGATATACATGCTAAAAGGTACAAGTTCTTCAAGTTTTGTCCATAAGTGTAGAAAAAGACGCCAGAAAACTGATGTTGTGACTCTGTACCTAACTCGAGTCTGATACTTTGCAAAGACTGTCACTAGACGTCGCATAGTTTCTGCGCCTATTTTAAGGTATATCCTTCCTCTAGAAATTTTATATATTATTAAATATCACTTGCATATTTTATATATTTTGAAATTATTTATTTTTTTATATATGGATTTTAGATATATCTGTTTACTCTTTATCATCATTTCTTATTCATCATCACTTATATTTATTTATACTTCTCTGGAAGCTAGTGTTCCAGCGGGCTGTGTATATGCTATTCTCTTGACATATTACATTCGCGATTGTAATCGACCAGACCGCTCTTTAGAGCTCTAATATTGTTTTGGACAATTCTACAATCCTTAAAGCTTGTGTCCATAGTTTTCTAAAATGCCATAGGTAAGATTCAGTCCTCCAATGTCTCATATATAATTAGTGTTTAACCTTGGCTGGAGGCGGTTTTCTACTTCCAAGTACCAACCTTTATCCCTCCGCCACCTTCTGAGGACTGTAGTTGATTTGCGTTGAGGGAAGGTCCGATTGCTGGCGATCACTCGTTGACTCCCAAAGGGGGATCTACTCTATAAAGAATGGAATCTCACACACGGGCGTATTTCACAAACGTACTGACTTTATTAGACAAAACTATCTATTTATACATACTTTGGCACATGGTCAAATGCATTAAAAATAAAAAAGAATAACAATAATATTACAAATAAAATTATGCAAAAAAAGGTAGAATTAACAATCAATCTGAACATCCTCCCCGAGTTGATGAGCACCATCAAAGCTGACCGGGGGTCCCTGTAGCAATGCCAGCTTGACCAAGGGACGTTTGATGACGCCGGCCGTGGTGCGGAGGGATACCACACGTACGACTCCATCTTTTCCCGGGTGGACTTCAACTACACGGCCCATTAGCCACTTAGCAGGTGGCAGATGTCCTTCCTTTATAAGAACCAATGATCCTGCTAACATATTGGGTTCTTTGATTTTTCCATTTGTTCCGCTGTTGAAGGATGTGGATAAAATCGGTAGACCACCTCTTCCACAGATGTACCATTTTTTTCACTAATCTCCATCGAAACAATAGATAGTTCTTTACCAGTATCAACTCCTCCTCCGGGACGCACTGAGATGTCGAGGTAAGCAAGAAGTGGGCCGGGGTCAAAGCCTCCAAATCATTAGGACCATTACCAAGAGGGCCAACGGTCTTGAATTCAAGCAGGATTCAATCTGAATGAGGACAGTTAACATCTCTTCATAAGTTAGCACTGCAGTTCCTACAATGCGCCATAAATGATGTTTCAAACACCTTATGCCGGCCTCCCAAAGGCCTCCAAAATGAGGCGCACTCAGAGGATTGAACTGCCACTCTGTTCCGTCATTAGCCAAGATGGCAGTCAACTCCTTTAATTGCTGTCGGGACAGATAAAAATCCGACTGCAATTTCTTGGCCACCCCCACGAAGTTGGTACCTTGGTCACCGTAAATCTTGTTGCAACGTCCTCTGCGAGCCACAAATCTTTTAAAGGCCGCCAAGAAGTTAGGCGTCGAGGTATCCGTAACCATGTGCACCGCCCGGGTAACGAAACAAGCAGATGTATCCTTTTCCGACTTTTCGTCCCCTACCTCAAGATAATTTCAATTGAATGGGTCCCGCATAATCCACCCCACTGACCGTGAATGGTTTTCGCGGGGTCAATCGTTCCTTTGGTAAATCGCTCATGAATTGATGTTGGGTGGTTCGATTGTAGTGGCAACATATTAAACATCCTAGAAGCAATGGCCACCCAGACCTTTCGGTCCATAAGCCGGCATCACAGATCACACAGTCTCGAACACATTTCTTGATTTGATCTTTGGCTCTTAGGACCAGTACTCCTGTCTAAGATTGGACAGTACCAGCTGCGTACCACCATGAATAGTTCTTTGGTGCCTGTCACGTATATTAAGTTGGCTCAGCCGTCCCTCTGATGCCAATAATGCAGGATACTTCTGGTACGCCATTCTTTAATCTGGCGGCTTGTCTGTATTTCTGATACTCGATTTCCCACGAAGGTTGGCAAGGTTCTAGCGATGGTCTTTATCCATGCCAGGACGATGGTCGCCTCCGTCCAACAGACAATAGTCCCCAGATCAAGTCGCACCACCGTCAGAATGTGTGTAATTAGGCCGCGCATAAATCCAGGCGTGGAATAGAAATTCGCCGGACGGGTGCCAAACGCGTCTTGGCCGCCACCAACTCCGCTCTGATGCCATCGCTTCCAATAATTCTTATATATACAGCGGCTGCATACGCATCTTCTGAGGCATCGCTGAACCCATCCAGCTGAATGTCCTGGATTCCCATTAAACCCAACCAGCGGGGTATCCGAACTGTTCGAAGACATCCCAGTTGTTCTCGAATCTTCTTCCACTGTTCTTTTATAGGTCCGTCTATCGGTGTATCCCAATCTTTCCCAAATACCCACAACCGCTGAATCATAATCTTTCCTATCACAATAACGGGCGCCAACCATCCCATGGGATCGTACAGTTTTGCCACCAGCGATAGCATGCCACGCTTCGTAATTTCATCTCCTTGTGTAGGCTCCTGGAAGCTGTACAAAATGTAATCCCCCGCTGTATCCCATCCCAAACCGAGCGTTTTCACCACTTCTTCGCCATCAAATTGGATTTTCATAAGACGGGCATTCTCGGGTATTTGATTCAGAATTGCGGGATCATTGAAGGCCAACTTCTTGAGAACAAATCCCCCCTTTTGTAAGAGACATATGAATTCTTCTCTCAACAGCATGGCCGACTCTGAATTCTCTGCCCCGGTCAATATATCATCTACGTACGTTTCCTTCCTCAATGCTTCAGCCGCTCTAGGATATTGACTGCCCTCATCAATGGCCAATTGGATCAATGTTCTTAGGGCCAGGAAAGGAGCCGGGGAGATGCCATACGTAACAGTATTCAACCGATAGGGAATCATCGGCTCATTAGAAGTCTCTCTCCACAATATTTTCTGTCGGGCAGCATCTGTTGGCCACACCAGCACCTGACGATACATTTTCTCTATATCCGCCAGCATAACTACCTTATGATGCCGCCAATTCATTAAGATGGCAAATATATCCCTTTGCAACTTGGGACCGGTATACAACCTATTATTAAAGGGGAATCTGTTGGAGGTCACGGTGGAAGCGTCAAACACGACTCGCAACTTTAACTGATTTCCCCATACCGCATGATGAGGTATAAAACAACCATCCGGGGAATCCTCTGCCACCAACTCCAGTAAGGGAGTCATGTGACCCAATTTTATGTATTCTCAGATGAATGATTGCTATTCCTCCTTTAATGGCACTTGCTTGGCCAAACATCGTTCCAAACTAAGTTGTCGCTGGACACAAATAGAGACCGACCCCCCAAACAACTCAGGAACTGGCACCTTCGGGTCAAAAGGGAGAGGAACGATATATCGCCCACTAGCTGTTCTTCGCTCCTTTGTCTTATATAATTCTTCACAGAATTCATCTTCGCCCGACTTGGCAGGTCTAATGGGGACCTCTTCCACCTCCCAGAAGCGCCTCAATATGTTGTTTAGGTTTTCTTCAAAATTCACCCGGATGTTGTACACCATGTGTGGACTGCTTTCTCCTTCACCTGGTAATTTTCCCAAATAATCCAGCCTAATCGAGTCTTCTGCGCGCATAACTGGGTTTTCTCATCACATTTAAATTCGGAGAGCAATAAGCTTCCATATACGTCTGCTCCCAGTATTACATCCACTCGGCCACTTGTCTCAAACAGAGGGTCGGCCAATGGCAGGGCCTTCCAGCTGGACGGCACAGGGATACGGAGATCCCGACTAGGTAATATCCCAGTCATTCTTCCCACCACCAACGCCCTAATCGGTATAGTCCAACCTGACTCTGTCTACGACTCCACCGAACAGGATACCATATCTTTAACATGCTCTCCCCTGGTGTCGTTAATCCCGAAGATTTGTGCATTGACCTTGTGTGCCGGAAAAGATAAGTGATGAAAAAGATCTCGATGGACAAAGGACGACTGAGACCCCTGATCAAGCAACGCCCGCACCGTGATTCCTACGCCCTGAGGGCCTACTATGCGAACCCGAGCTGTCGCTAACAAGGCCTTTGGGGTTTTCACATGCATCCCTGATAAAGCGACCTCCTGTTCACTAGTCGAGGCCTGCGGCTCCTCAGTGTTTCGCCTTTCCCTTTCCCCATGATCCCGATTGTCCATTGATACTTGCCTTGGTAGTTGCAGGGCTGTATGATAGGGGCCTCTGCAATGCGAGCACCGGATTCATGTTCTGCAGGTTGCTCTCATATGGCCCACCCGCAAACAGCGAAATCAGGCGTTAACCTTTCTTATTTCATCCATTCGCTCGGTCACGGTCACGGAACGCCAACCTGCAGAGTCCTGGATCCAATGTTTTCATTTACAACTTAGGCACCCGGGAGTCACTCTACCCTGAGCATCTTTTATCTGAGCGGTTTGCATTCTGGCTACATGTTGGCCATAGTTCCTCCTTTGGGATGATTCCCCAAACCCCTCTCTCATATATTCAAGCCGTTGTTTCCCCTTAACTTCTCAAGAACTCAATGAGTCGCTGTTATCTTTGGTCTATTGTCATTGGGATTTCTCGTTCGTTCTTACTATACCCCGCTAGCGCACTTCTTTGCCATATCCTCAACATGTCTTCCGGTAGACTTGACTCCACTAGGGGGTACAAAAATGAGGCATTCTCTTGTGTAATGACGCCCAATGACTCCAAGTCTCTTAAATGGGATTCGACCTGGTCTTACTAATTTTCCAGCGTTAAGGTATTTTTCCGTGCATTATTTATAACCAGTTTCAATAGTTGGCGTACATAGACCTCAGTCAATATAACCTTATCCTCAAACCGCGGTCTTGCAATGCCTTAACTACCTTAGGATAATTTTCTGTGGTAAGCGGGTAACTCCTGACAAATCGATCCGCTCGGGTACCAGCCCTCATTGATTGTACAAGGTACTGGAACTTCTCTACTTCCGACAACACTGGACTTTCGTGGATCGTCTTAAACTGCGACCACCATCCCAACCACTCGAGACATGTGCCGTCATAAACTGTGAGTGACATCTTAGGCAGCTTGTATGATGATATACCTTCCTTGGGCGCTCCTAGTAGGGTCCAGATTACCCCGGCCTTGGTGCTCATTCTCCTTTAACTGGAGATATTCAGCCACTCTAAGTTCCGTTCTGATAAAATTCCTTCCATACTGGACCACCATATCTTGCTCCTTTTCCAGATCATGCGGAGTTATTGTTTCATCCTCCAACATCAGATTCATAATTTGTACATTTACATCTCTGAGTTGGTTCTCAATAGTCTCCAACACTCTCAAATTTATCCTGATGGTCTCCCGAGATGGAGATTCCCTATCCAGTTCCGCGTCAATTTCCTTTATGATCTTTGTCGCAGATTATCGCAACAACGTTCGGATTTTCTGACTCTTTTTCATCTTGAATTCTTAACAATACTTCACTTAGTTAACTTGATTTAAATAATTTTCTTTACCAATCAGCCTATTTTTTTAAAAGTTCTTCAGAAGCATGCAAATTTTCTTTACTTCTTTAGAATTATTTCTTCTTCAATTTTCTCAGCTTCTTTAGAGTTCATTCTTCCTCAATTTTTTTAACTTCTTTAGAATCCGGCTAGATCAGGACCAATTTGTTTAACCTTGACTAGAGGAGGTGTTCTACTTCCAAGTACCAACCCTTATGCCTCCACCACCTTCTGAAGACTGTAGTTGATTTGTGTTTAGGGAAGGTCCGATTGCTGGCGATCACTCGTTGACTCCCAAAGGGGGATCTACTCTATAAAGAATGGAATCTCACACACGGGCGTATTTCAAAAACGCACTGACTTTATTAAACAAAACTATCTATTTATACATACTTTGGCACGTGGTCAAATGCATTAAAAATAAAAATAAAATAACATTGAGTTTACAAATAAAATTATTCAAAAAAAAAAGGGTAGAATTAACAATAAATCTGAACAGTTAGAATTTTAACGCGATATCCCGAACTCAGGGATATTTGCGTCAATACATTTCTTTACATCATAACATATTAATTATATACAAGGAGAAAGGAAAAGGTCATGAAGAAATGTCAAACATACAAAAGCAAATCCTCAAATATATAAGTAGAATCATTGGCGAAACCGCTTGGAGGGTTCATCACTGAAGGGCAAAGCCCTCTCTGTATATTATTGACACGTAGAAAATTAAGAAAGACGAATCTCAGATTGTGTGACACGTAAATTTATTTAAGGCACACACCATGAAGGCAATGAAGGAAGTTTACAGAGTAATATGGAACGCTTCACGATTTTGCGTGTCATCCTTGTGCAGGGGCCATGCTAATCTTCTCTGTAACGTTCCTATTGTAGTAGTTGTACCGCCGAACTGGTATCACAGGGGCCATGCTAATTTTCTCTGTAACGTTCCTATTGTAGTAGTTGTACCGCCGAACTGGTATCACAGGGGCCATACTAATCTTCTCTGTAACGTTCCCATTGTAGTAGTTGTACCGCCGAACTGGTATCACAGGGGCCATGCAAATTTTCTCTGAATCGTTCCTATTGTAGTAGTTGTACCGCCGAACAAGTATCACAGGGGCCATGCTAATCTTCTCTGTAACGTTCCTATTGTAGTAGTTGTACCGCCGAACTGGCATCACAGGGGCCATGCTAATCTTCTCTGTATCGTTCCTATTCTAGTAGTTGTACCGCCGAACAAGTATCACAGGGGCCATGCTAATCTTCTCTGTATCGTTCCTATTGTAGTAGTTGAACCGCCGAACTGGTATCACAGGGGCCATGCTAATCTTCTCTGTATCGTTCCTATTGTAGTAGTTGTACCGCCGAACAGGTATCACAGGGG
>CP092866.1:64768598-64939853 GCA_030710605.1 Cordylochernes scorpioides
TAGTGTGATTCCCTTGTTATGTTAAATGTGGAATCAGGGAGCCCATTTTAAAATTTTATTTTGAATAATAGAAACAATATAAATAAAATAAATGTAAATCAATTAATAATATACCAAAAGATAGGAAGTTTGAGAATATTTCCAATATGAGGGGGAAAAAAGAATTTTATTTCTCGCCGCATGTCTTTTTCCCAGCCCTAATATTGCGTAGCAGACGATGGAGTGGGATTGACGTGGCGGCCATTTTGGTTTACAAAGAACGATGTCGTTTGTATGGAAATTTATCTTTATGACTAGATATGGCGTGGAATATAAATAACTGAATCTTACATTTACTTTATGGCCCCCGAAATCAATTTTATTGAGGCGACTTTTTAGTGAATTTTATTTTCCAAAAGTTTAGATTTTGAGAAGGATTCGCTACATTTATAACAATTTATTTTATTTTACTTTGTCTCTATATATAAATACGGTTTGTTTATCAAAATAAATAAAGTTATGACGTAGCATAAAAACACTCAGATGTAAATTTATAGATCGAGAAAGCCAAATATTTATATCAAACGATAAAAATATCGCCTATTTATATATATATATATTCTTCAAGTAAATCACCTAAGTATATTTTATAATAAACTAAATATATTTTAAAATACCGTTTTTGTTATTTAAAACTGATATATTATTCGAATTAAAAATGATGCTGGGATTAAATAGGGTATGTAAAGATAAAGTTTCGGTGTTTTTATTGCTTCTAACTCATTCTTCAATGATCTGAAATATGAAAATATGTAGTTTAACATACTCGAGTTACATTTTCAATAAAGAGGTTCTAAACCTTTTGACAAATTCTCAGCTTTTGACGTTACCTGTATGAGTATTGCAGCATTTCAGAACACAGATATATTTTTGTAAATATTACACAGCTTTTATCACTTTGGAGTTTCCAATTGACAACTAAGAATTCCTGTCTTCTGACATACATCTGTTTTGGCTACTAGAATCCTATCTGAGAAGGAATTTTTAAAAAATGATGCGTAAAATATTACAATTCATTTATTCTTAGATTTTCTTGAATCCTTTTTCCCATTATATATTTGTATCATATTTACTTATCATCCCAACTTTATATCACAGAGGTCATATAAATCAAAACTCTTTCGCGGCAGAACTTATTCTTTTAGAAATGATACTATTAAGCCCCATTTTTTTCCAAGAAAATAAACTTTCTACTCTCCTTACTGAGATAAAGACTATCTATATTAATAAAATGCAAATTTCATAAGTGTTATTCACTAAAAACTTCGTTACAATGCATCAATTTCGACCAAATTTTCAACATTTATGTACAACGAGATGAAGCAGGTTTTGCTTAACATCAAAATATTTTCCCCTAACATTAACATGCGTAACTTCGCTGTTATCGATTAAATACAAAAAAAATCAACAGGGTTAATTTTATTTATATATAAATACAAAAAAAAAATTCAGCAATTCATTCAACTCAATCTAAAAAAATATTCAAAACAAGCAATTTTAAGATAACACCATATGTAAAACAGTCGGCCAAGAAAACAACAACGATATTACATCTTTCTCACATATTCACACACAATCTTGATTAATAATTAAAACTAATCTTCAACATTGTTTATTATACTTCATAATATATAATATTCGTTAGGCAAACTTTCACTCGGATAAAACCCGGGCGAAGCCGGGTACACATCCGCTAGTATATTATATACTACAATAATTTAAAATATATAATGGGAAGGCATTATTCACCCTCAATAAACCATGCCTTTCCTCTTTTTATATTTTTAATCATTGCAGGGGAGAGCATGGATAAGAAGTTTATTCTACTATGAACTAGCGAAAGCCCTTGAAATATTTGCCGTTATTGAGTCATGATCTTCCAAATTCATTGCAGTATATGTATGCAGAACTTATTCCACATTTAAACTAATTCAACAAGCAATCCAGGTCCAGGTTTCATTAACTATTGTCTATTTCCCAAGCTTTCAGGCCAATATGCCTTTTAACAGAAGAACTAGAAGTATAACTTCCAGCCAACTACTATACACGCGCCGCTAGAGAAATAAAATAGTTAAAAGAGACCTAGCCCTGGATTGCTTGTTGATTTTGTTAAATTGTGAAGGCAGGGATGAATATGTATCTACGATTTTATAGTTTAATTACATTGATTAATATTAATTTCAGATATTGTTTTCCTTGAAAATAAAATTAATATTAAGAATATTTTTTTTTTTTGAAATAAAAAATGATTTTGGAGAGAAAACATATTGAAGTCCTGAGCAATACACAATATTGTTTACGATCTTAACGTTCGAATAATCATTTAGGAGATATAATTAATGATGTGCATAAGTTTGTACTTTTGAATATTTGAACACTAATTATCAAAATAAAAGTTACCGTTCTCAGCATGGTTGGTAGTTAGTTGTTCTTTGGAGTTGCCAGATCATCAACTTCCAGATCTTCTGTGATGCACTTGATGAAATAGTATTAATGTTATATTGTAGTAATAATAAAGGCGAGGTTTTCATTTTCATAAAAGGTAATTTTGGTTAAAACCTTTCAAAATCAATCTTGTCTGTTGATCAAGGATCGATTAAAGAAAAGTTCATCTAGATAACATCTTCAGGAATTTAAATTCAATTTGCCAAGAACTTGGAGTTCGGGGCCTCTTATATATAGAGCTAGAATTTTAATGGATATATAGAGCTTAGAAAATTGCCTCATTGTTGATAGAATTTTTAAGAGGTGATCATGAATTTTTAAATGTCGTTGAGGACTGAAAATTGTTTCTTCTTTCAGATAGCGTTACCATTTTTCGTGATATTCAATATTATATGTGTTAGGATGAAGTAACTTATATTTTAATTTCAAGATTGATAAATATTAATTTTAATTGAACAAAAATACATTTATTAGGATTATCCTACCCGTATAGAATTTTTCGAATAAAACGTTAAATACAGTAGCTTCCCAAAGATCCACAACTTATCTGCCGAGTCCTTTCTTTCCTCAAAATTATATATAGAAGTTCTATTCCTTTCCAACAGTAGAACTAATTTCAAATAAAAACTGGTCAAATTAAGTATTAAAAAACAAACCAAAAGACTAAGATAAATTCAAACGCGAAATAGCGTTTCTTTATCATTCTTTTCTATCTATAAATTTACTTTTAGCTTCTTGAATCTATCTTTATAGTTTTGCTATTAAGACATTTACATGAACAGAACTAATTTCAATTCAAACCGATCAAATAAAGTACTAAAGCTAATCAAAAGACTAAGATGATTTCAAATGCGACGCAATTCTTTATTATTATTTTTTATATTTTAAAATGGAATCTTAGCTCATGAAATTTATCCTAAAAGTTTAATTAATAAGGAATTTTCAAGAGAAGAACTAAATTGAAATTTGCTCAAATGAGGTATTAAAAATATTCAAAAGACTAAGATATATTTGAAATGCGATATGTTTCTTTATTATTATTGTTTTATACATATTTTTCAATAAACTCTCTCCTAGACCATGATATCTATTCTAATAGTTGAATTATTGAGACGATATGGTATTGGCCATATTCGTTAATAGAAAAAATGGTAAGGCGATAAGAGTGTCATTAATTTGTAAACGGCTGTACAAGATCTCGGGCAAGACGCCCTTCAATACATTGATGTATTGTACTCGTAGAAGGGCGACTTGCCAAAAATCTTATACAACGTTTATAAATTAATGACACTCTTCTCCTAGCCTTCCAAATTTTTATCAGTTGAATCATTATCTATCAAACTCGACATTAAAAATTCCAGCGAAAAGGGTATCCTAGAGGAAAAAGTTTCCCAATTCTCTATGAGAGATTTTATTTAGTTATATTTGAAATATTTAAAAATTTATTTTCGACGAAATCATTTCAAATATTCAGGATATTTTAAATATACTTAGGTGCAAGTATCCTCCGAGCTGGGATATCGCATTTGATACATAAAAAAAAAAATAAAATGAGGCTTTCTCAAAATTTACTTATAGAAGGTATTTAGAAAAATTACATACGTCTATGTTGGTCTGTCCATTATAAATGAATATTGATGAATAAGTTGGAATGATTTTTCGATATTTATTCTATAATTATAATAATTAAAATAGGATTTTGGAAGGGCCTGACTCATCAGTGATTAACCTTTAAAACAGTTTGATTCAGTTTAATCTTCAGAACACCGTTCATATATCTAGCACATATTTATAGAGAGAATTTCTTGTTGAAATGCCTGGTATTGAGGTAATTGTTAGAAACAATAATAATTTTTAAGAATGATTAAACAAATAAAGAAAGATCAGTTTGGTTTTAGGTTCAGTTTAATCTTTAGGACACAGTGTAGTTATCTAGCACATATTTAGACAATTTTTGACAATTAAAATAGTTTTTTGACATCTTGTCAATACATGCAAAATGCACAGTCTGTACTATTTAAGAAAAAGATAATATGCATTATATACACTTTGTACAATGAATATGGCGCCTCTGCCAGCGCTGCAGAGTTTGGTGGAGAATCATCAGTGGGTCTCCAGCGACACCACGCATTTCGCGATCTACAAAGAATACGTAGATCGCCTACTTCGCCGCTGAGGAGATGGTGATGGCGTGGTCCTCGAGGCCAACTGGAAAGATCCAGGACCGCAGGTCCGGCACATATTTCGAGAGGGAATTTTTTGTTGAAATTGCCTGGTATGGAGGTAAGGGTTAGAAAAAATAAGATTTTATAAGAGTGATGAAACAAATAAAGATCATTTCTACTACTAACAAAATAGTCAAAAACTAGCGCATAGGAATTACAAATTTTCTAATCTGATTGTTTAGTAACCAACAAGAATGTGCTAGTTTGAAGAAACTGCCGATAGATGGCGTATAGGTTTTGCATTTATTTAAACGAGATAACTGACTTTATATTTTATAAATAAATATACTCGAGGCAAAATCTCTATCTAGATTAAACAAGAATATATTAGAGAAACAAATCTGTAAAAGGATTATATAAAAACACAGTCTGATATTACTACCATATATGGCGGGAAACATCAACTAAAGGAGGATATATCAAGGGTTTTTGGATATTTTGGCTTAAATCCTTTCCAATTCGAAAAAATAATCTCTTGAATCAATTTATCTGTAACCCCCAGGTGAAGATATCGCCTCTGAATTGCAAACTCGAAAACGCGCGCAACAGAAGCCCTTGTTGATTCTGCATTGAAACAAATGTAAACAACAAAAGCACTTTATTTTAATTTTAAATCTTATTTTATTGGCGTTTTAACGATGTAAGATATTTTATCACGTAGAAGGGCTTTCTTTCCTGAAAGCTTGAGCGATTTTTAAATAAAAAAAAATTCAAAAATAATTTTTTCCCTGGATGCTTAATGTTTTATTTTAATAAATCCTTTCTAATAAATCAAGAAGAAATAAACAGAGAGAGAGAGATAAGGTTTTTAGTCTTCCTCAGTATAATGTAGACTATATCTCAAAATAACCACTATAGAAGTTGAAGAAACTACCTCTTTAACTGAATATTCTGCAGGAAAAAAACCTTGCATGGTAAACTTGCCTCATCAAACATCCTTGAAGATCCCCTCAATAAATTTTAAAAACACATTTTAAGAAAAATTTCGTTAGAACGCTAGGACACATTAAAACGGTTAATATCGACAAATATATGATGAAAAAACATTAGGTTTTGACAAATAAAAGAATAAAAATAGTTGCGCAACTATTTTTATCTACTTGATTAAAGGAAGCTTTTTCAGGCAAGCCTTTCTTAAGCTAACTAAAACGTATAAGCAAGGTAATGGAGAATTATTATATAGTATTTTAAAGATATATCTATGTAAAAATATTAGTAATAATACTACAAAAAATTACATAATTGAAAAATTACCTAATGTTTTAACCGAAAGCTTCTTTAATCAAGTGAATAAAAATAGTTGAGGCGTCTTATGCCTTCTTTTAGTAATTTGTTGAAATCCGAATTCCTGTAATAATAAATTTAGTTTTTAGTTATTCCTATAGATGACGCTGTCCTTTATTCAATGTCATGATTACAGAAAATGTTACCACGTTAACTTTTGACGAGACCCGTCCAATATTCTCTTTACCTAGGGCAAATATAGAAAGTGTATATCCATAACTTCTCAAAATAAATATTTCTTCACGCTATAATAAATATTTATTCTTTTAAAACTTAAATTAAAGCAGAAAGGTTTCGTCCTTATTTTTAAATATTTTTTAAACAATTAAACTCTGAGAAATTATTCAATTTCGCTCTTACATTTTTAATAAAACATTAAACGGTATTTTAATAATTCATAAATTAATTAAGATAATAATAGAATTTATATTTTAAGTAGAAATTTATTCTCTATTTAACATTTTTTTGAATTAAAAAGTAAAGGAATAGAAATTTGTAATAATAACAACAGTTTTTTTTAATCTTCAAAATTCAAACACACAAATCTTATTTTAAAAGAAATAAAAATCATTGAGAAATTATAAATATCTCAATGAAATTTAATTAAAAATCAAATCGCTATGATTATTGTTTTTTATTTGAAATAAATTGCAATTTAATATAATTAGAATCAAAAGTAATTGAATTATGCGTTTAAAATCTAATCAGAATTAAATTTCTGCGAACACGTTTAAAAAGAGGAAGTCTTCACATTAAAATTTTATTAAAATGTGTGTCACGTGACAGGAAGTGAGAAATCAGACGATCTTTTGTAGAGAAGAACAGACGAACTATGTAATTAACTCAGACGATGATCTATGTTATCGTCTGCGAGGAAATTGGAGAAACTTACTATAGATCCACGTTAACTATCTAACTAACTATCATTATCTAATATTTGTAATAGTCAATAAATTAGATTACTAATCAAATGCCAATATATCGTTTGTTACTAATTAAGAAAATTCCACACTTAAAGATTCTAATATATATAGTTACTCTCTAATTTTTGATATTTGGTTATATATCTTTTATACTATTTAGTTCTATATGCAACTTTTTGTTGATATAATATATTCTACTAACTTCATATTTACATATTAACGTTTTAATATATACAGTAGAACTTGGATAATTCGAACTTCTTTAATTCGAAAACCTCTTTAATTCGAATATTTATCTTGGTCCCTAGAATTTCCGTTTTTAATTCGAATTTTTGGATAATTCGAATTTTTTTATGGTCCCTTGGGGTTCGAATTATCCAAGTTCGACTGTATTTTGAATTTGAAAAAGGCAAAATGTGCTCGTCTATGTATAAATAATATTTAAGTTTAAAAATGCCACTATAAGCCTCTCACGTATTGTATATATTAATGAAGGTATGTGTGTTCACACAGGGTTTCCTCATATGGGATAATATAATCTAAGAGAGAGACAGATTATTGATAGCTTGCGCCAACTATATAGATGCAACTTTCAGTTGCACGATAAGGAGATTCCCTTTTCTTCCTTCTTAATTTATCCACCTTTTACAGTACAATATAATATTTGTACTATATTTAACTCAATCTAAGAATTTATAAATCTTTATATGAAGTTTTATAATGCCATTACTATATAGAAAACACCTTTATTTTGGTAAATGTGAAATCACCAAACATCGTGAATTTATTATACTAAATTATTGAATATTTTAGGTAATATAATCATTTGATTAAGCATGTTCCATGATTAGTAGAATAATGAATTGGAAAATTATGTTTGATGACAGAATTGAATCAGATTGAATTTCCATTGTGTGAGTTTATTCCAGAATAATTTCCTTTGTGTGTACAACAATGAAAGCCGTATCAGTTAATGGTCTATTCGTAATAAGTACTAATAAAATGTCTGTTGGAAAACTGCTTAAAATAGCGATACATAAATGCTCATTCCTTGCTGTGAGGAGAGAGAGATTATGAGAGAAGGGTAGCCTGGGTTTTATATTCAACAAAATATATGCAAATAAAGTCAGTCAAGATAGGTCAGTCTATATTTCCTTACAAGCCTTTCTTCCTTGATCAGTTAGAATATTTGATAGTCCATAATATGTTTGAAACAGCTCGGTCTTGTAGACACTGTGGACAACTTTGTTGCGAGCAAGTTTTCCTCCTGGGATCATCAGGTTGGGAAGATAATTTTGCCGTTGAATTGATGGAGGATACCCCATCTGTGAATGTTGTGAAAGATGGTTCAAACTTTTAGATCTTTTTGAGGATTTCCCTTTAAATTTATCATAGGATCTGTTAACTTTACTTTGACGCGAGATGAGGATCAGTATAATGAATTTGGACTTTGGCTGAATAGTTTAACAATTTGATTCTGCTTCCTCAAATGAGACATATTTGGTGAAAGGGGATGTGAGATGTCCAATAGATTGTGATCGACATAAGCTCATTCTTTTGAAATCATCTTCCAGAAGGAACTCTGCTTTATTTGCGATATCGAGTAGTGAAGCCTTGGTGGTCAGGTGTTCTTCTTAGATTTGGTAAGGTAGGAATCCAATAGAATAGAGTCTCACATACGACACAATTTGTTATAAAGGTTGGGCATTCTGCCTTTCCTGTGCTTTCCCACGGAGGGATTCGCCTTCTTCAGTGAAAGGACGTTGTTTGGCAGTTGGCTACAGCCGCCATGTTGTTCTGTCTCCCCCCACCCCATATGCTGTAGAAATTGAAAATAGAAACTAAATACTACAATTTAAAAGATTGGTAAACATATTTTGCTTTTGAAAATTCGAAGCAATTATAGACTCGTATTTCTTTTACCAATTAGACAATTTCTACTGCCCTTACTTCAACGGAAATTCCATTGCAGTAAGGCAGTAGATATTGTTTAATTGGTAAAAAGAATCATACGCGTCTATAATAGTTTCGAAATTTCATAACAGATGGAGCGCTAATGTATCATAATATTTTGTTTTTCCTAATTCACAGTGATATTCTAAGATATATATATTTGAGTGAATATATTTGTCAATTTCTTTATCTATCCATGATACATCAGTCTCTCGGTCTATAGTGGTTAATACACATCGTTGCATAATGACAGTTGACAATTGAAACAAATTTTATTGACTTCTTATCAATAATTCACATTTAAAAATGGATATAATGAGTAAACTAATATACAGATGATTATGCGGGGGATGTGCCCGGCGGGTGAGCCTTCTTTCCTAGGCGATGAGCGGGTCCTCCGGTCAGCCCAACCTGTACGAAGTACCGGTAGATGATGGATTTGGCCGACGCCAGGATGCCAGGTCGTCATCTTCTAGGCCAGACCTGAAGATCCAGGCCTGCAGGTCAGGGGGTCGCCCGAGGACACTAAAGGCTTCGACGATGAGGGTCCTGATACGCCTGCAGCTCCAGTAGCAATAATGGTGGATTATTCACAGACACGTGACGTGACGTCATCGCCTTCTACTGTAAGTATATGTTGATCTTTATACTCGGTCTCTTTATATTGTAACGGATAAAGTTGTAAATAGTTATCTCGCAGGTTATAAATTTCAAATATTTTATTACTATCCCCGCTCTAGTCTTCTTTATAGCTTAGCCATAAATCCATCAACAGTCGAGACAAAAGCGACTTTACAGGACGATGCAAAAATGTACATAAATTAGTTTTTTATAAATAATTTAAAAACTTATTTACATAGAATAATAGTGAGAATAAGAAAAACAATAGGAGAAATGTGATGAGTTAAAATATCAAATTCAATAATGAGATAATTAGATGATAAATATTATTTTACAAAGTTACTTACTTATGGAAGCTGTGACTCGTGGCTTGTCTCACCTGCCACATGTCTGACATATTATTGCCATGCCCTCGGAGTTTTGACATTTCTTGCCTCGGTGAAGAGACTTTGTTGTTGTAGTGTCTATAGGAACATTCTTCTCTTGGAGGGAAGTCTTGGCTTTAACATTGCGATGGAATCCTAGGGTTGATCAGAGAAAATAGGTAATCAACACGCCCATGATCATAAAGGTCTGCTTTTCTATCTTCAGTTTGCCTTCTCTAATATACCCTGCATCTCTACGAAAATTCCACGAATAAAATTTATGAAAATTCTAAACTATTATAGACACGAATGATTATTTTAAAAAAATGAACAATATCTATTGCCTTTGCTGCAATGGAAAAATTAATGGGAGGGTCTGGCTCATCAGTGGTGAACCTTCCCAGCGGTTTCGCCAGTTTAATCTACCATATGGCGCGCTAGTACATCATAATAAAATTTATATAAGACAAACCTGAAGAGGTTGAGGTAATATATAAGCGCGCGAAATTTTAAAAATCTTATTAGAATCAAATTATAGAGAGGCCCCATGTGGTATGAGAAGACCTATTAAATTGCTGATATTTTCGCTTTTGGGTAGCTGGTGACAACTTATCCCTTGCTTAAGATGGGGATTCTTACAATTAGTACACTATAAGTATTCAATGTAGAACCGAAATGTGACAATCAGGGTAGGTACACTGTAAATAAACAACATGTCAATCCATGTGTCAACCCAGACCATAATAAGGCGTAAATAAGTAAACATAATAAATTAATTGAGTGCATTTTCTATTATATCTGATTAGTTAATTTTGTTATATTATGATGCCATAGCGCGCCTCCCATTAATTTTTCCATTGCAGTAAGGGCAGTAGAAATTGTTTAATTTGCAAAAGAATCTTACGCGTCTATAATAGTTTCGAATGTTCTTAATTATAAAAAATACAAAAATTACCCGTTTATATAATAATAAAAATGAGTTTAAAATTTATATTCTATTCTAAAAAAAAAGAGATAAATTTGAAAAGTGACAATAATTTGTCTAGGGGCTGCAGAGATATTTAAAACTTGTTTTCAATGTATTTTCGAAAGGATTCGAGATTGTGTTTGTTATATTATTGGACTATTCTATAAAGTTGTAACGAGATTAGAGGCTCTTGTTACATCAGAACTATCAACTCTTGGGCTGCTATACATTACCAATATGCCCTACACCAGAGGTCGGCAAACTGCGGCCCGTGAGCCACATGCGGCTCTTTATATAGTTCCATACGTAAATATTATCATTGAAAGTTGTTAAAAACTAAATAATTTACATAGTGTAATTTGCATGGGATCATTTGTATAATATCATCCGCGGATCACGTGACGGAGAGAGCCTATCGGGTGAGACTTTGCACAAGCAAGGAATGTATAAAAGGCACGGCGGGATGGCCGTTGCGGGGGAATAGGTAGAATGGGGGAGGATTAGTAGTGTAAGAAGATAGCAGCGCCAGAGCCTAGGAGATAGAAAACTCGAGCTCAGATGAAAAGAATAAAAGGATAAAGTAGTTCATGAGAAGCCTGCTATAGAAACTGAAGAAGGAAAAAGAAGTGATAAAGGGCCCGTGGAAAAAGTCCGTTGAAGATTCTAAAGAAGCTGGTAAAGTCAATTATTCTC
The DNA here is from genome assembly GCA_030710605.1 of Cordylochernes scorpioides. Taxonomy (NCBI): domain Eukaryota; kingdom Metazoa; phylum Arthropoda; class Arachnida; order Pseudoscorpiones; family Chernetidae; genus Cordylochernes; species Cordylochernes scorpioides. The sequence continues at coordinate 64,780,114 of CP092866.1, forward strand.
GAACTGAACAAGCTGAAGTTGAGAGGAGTCTGATGAAGAAAGTGAAAAGTAACTAGGGTTGGCAATTGGTATGAAAATGGTTCATGAATGAATGGTTCTGAATTTGGTTCATTTTTTTGGAAACTTTGTGATCATTTTGTTAAATTCATCAAATCCTGTCGATCATTAACTCTGGAATATCACCTGCCTATCGCTACAGTAATTTTAAATAAATCATTTACTTATTTATTATATTCTGAATTCCTTTCCCTTTTTTATTTCTATTTTCACTGCTTTCACAACACAAGTAATATTTATTTTTGGCAATACAAATTTTGTGGCTCTTTAAAAGCTTTGAAATTTTGTAAATTGTAATTTTTGACTCTTCTGACTCAAAAGCTTGCCGAACCCTGCCCTACACGGATCTAACATACTCTGAGATATATCATTCTTTTCCTCTGGACAGCTAATAAGATCAGGGTTTGGATATATTATGCGACTGTTTACTAATTCACAGACAGAGCTTCCTGAGCATCCAAGTAAGAAGAAGAAGGGAATGATATCATAAGACTTCTCTCTCAAACACAATAGCCTTTCTTAATACCATATTCTTATACAGCTTCTCTATTTGTGTGATAGAAAATAATATATAGAGGAGAGGACAATGGAGAAGATAGTATATATACAATTCTGCTTTGGACTGCCTTCTATGCTTCATTAGTTCTATATAAAAAATTCGACCTTTTATAAGTCAACTATTTAAATAGCAAGGAATGAGAAGCAGATTATATTGTAAATAAAGCATAAATATATATACCATCACATCTATCATTATATACATCACATAATTTTATATTTATCTTTTATTCGCCCTCTGATTTGGCTGTTCATTGTCACGTGACCGTAGTAAGTTAATCAACGTAGAGTTCATTAGCCACTTAACGGACAATGCTTCATTAGCTCATTGGCATTGTAAACGAAATTTATTGTTAGTAGTTTATTGTTAATTTGATTATATTAAAAACATAAACACGTTATAGCTCGAATATATGAAGTTCTCTTTTTAATTTTTGTTTACAGAATTAAAAAGGCATATATTAGATCGAAATATCATTTATTTTACCAATATTTCAGTTGGCTGAACGCCAACCTTTATCAAGGTGTTGACACACTTTAAAATTTTATAACACCTTGATAAAGGTTGGCATTCAGCCAACTGAAATATTGGTAAAATAAATGATAGTTTAATCCAATATATGCCATTTTAATTGAAGATTTATCTATGGATTTCTCTATTTCAAAAAGAATTAAAACGAATTTGAAATTCTATTCCATACATTTTAGAAAGATGCTTGTATCAGGAATGTATTTAACAATCAACATAACACTAAGCTTTGTATATAATCATAAAATAGGGTTCAGACTATTGATATATTTTATCTGCGATGGTTATTTTTAAGTGACTTAAGAATGATTCGATTATATTACATCGAGGAATTTCCAGGCACAATTATTCTTGATATGAAAATTCGTAACTATTATAGAGGGACTCGTATAATTCTTTTAAAAAATTAAAATATATATACTGCTCATAATGCAATGGAAAAATTAATGGAAGGTTCTGACTCATCAGTGGTGAACCCTCCCTGCGGTTTTGCCAGTTTATTTTACCATTAATATAATAAGTTCACCACTGACGAGCCAAGCCCTCCCATTATTTTTTTTATTTCTGTAAGGACAGTAGATATTGTTTAATTTTTAAAATAATCATACGCGTCTATATTAGTTTCGAATTTTCATAACAGATGGCGCGCTAATGCATCAAAATATAAATATTCTTGATATGTTCCAACGCAGATGGAACTGTAGATTAATTCTCGAGCATGCGCACATATATACTTAAGGAAGTGGAAATTCTTTGATGTCACCTGTTATCTGCTGTATGTCTAGATAGAGAGAAACAATATTTTTCACACTTGTTTATCTCGTGTGTCTTCAATAAAGATCACCATGTATAAAATATCTTTCAGAGTTATTGTCTGAATCCCGATATACAGGGTGATCCAAAAGTCCCGCACAACTTTAAAAATTAATAACTCCGCGAATATTTGCGCTAGAGCAATGCTGTAAACACCATTGTGTTCAGGATGCAATGGGAATTTTTATGGCAAATAATGAAAAATTCTAAATTGATTTTAGTTACAACTTTATTCGCTAGATGGCGCTCTACCAGAATCAGCGATTCAGCGGCCAAATTGTTTGATAAATTGAAAAATATAACTGAACGACACGTATTTTTCCTTTTTGAATACCAGGAAAGAACCCTAATAATATCAAATGATAAATTAATAAAACATCATTTCGCTAAAGGTTAGAAGAAATGGTTAACGATTTTTAAATACAATCTGAGATATGTAAAATATAGGTATATGCAAATTAAAACATGTAGCAAAAAAAAAAAAAAGATATTTTAGATGCGGTTTGCTGGAATCTTCTCAGCTATTTAAATTTCGAAAATAATAATTTTCTATTTTTTTTAATTCAACTCTCTCTCAGTATCGATTATATTTATTTTAATTCATTTGAAAAATATTTATATATCTCTGATGATTTATTTTACTCTGGAATGCCGTTGTTGTTTTGTCGTGTCCAATAAAGAGCCTCAGATGTCTCCATGCATCTCTATCACAATAGCAGCAGCATTGTCCACTATCTTGGGTGTGTAAAGCAGCTGCTCTGGGTCTATGTCAATTTTCTGCAAGGCTGCGGGCATGAGAATATGTGGGTAGGTGTTAGTTCCACACCAGGACAGTTGTTGCAAGTTCTATAGGTTCTTGTGCCATCTGGATGTATTGTCATCCTTTATAATGTTTTGTTCTAAATCTTGTTATAGTTTTGTCATTTTTCTCTCGGAGTTTATTTCACATTTTGATCTTTTCTTATTTTTTGTTTAATTATCTTGTATTTTGCAAAAGCATTAGCGTCAAATAATGACATTTGTTCTTTCCTTTGGCTCAACTTTCTGGCTTCCTTTGCAAATTCAACTGCTATTTCATTACCCCCGATCCAAACACCGGCAGGAATCCATTGTAGAATGCAGTTATTCTCCAATGATATCAGTTGAGTAAGTAACGAATGTATTTTCTGTGTGATTATAGTATTGCCCTTCTGAATTGCTTCTAGATCGGATATGAAGTCGTTGTACGGTATATTATAATTCCTTCTGCTTGATGCAGGGATGGTTGGTTAAGGCATACATCAAGAGCTTTCCAGATAGCTGTCAGTTCACAAGTGAAGTTTGACGAAATCTTTCTTGCTCCTTCTTTGATTTTGATGTATGTTCCATCTTGCAGTATTAAGTTAATTCCAGCCCCTCCGTTACTTATGGTAAGGTCTGATGATCCATCTGTATATGCTGTTAAATAATTTATCTGATCGCATAAACCAATTGTGTCAAGTCCTTTCTTTTTAAGTATGTTGTTGTTCTCTTTTTTATTGCAGGGTTCATTCAGGTTAAGATTGATGATTACATTTGATGGCAATGGGGTAGGAAATATTGGTTATTCTCGAATTTGAAATTCATTATGTTTCATATTTATGCTCTTTCTAATATTGTTGTCGTACTGAAGTGTTGAAGATCTTTTGAGCCTTTCTTTTTGTTTCCAGTTTAAATAGGTTCTATGTGATGTGTTCGGTTTCTTTAGTTTTTAAGCTATTGGTGAATTTTATTGTTTTTAATTGTCTTCTGGTTTCAAGTAGGTCTAGACCACAGTCTCTCTGAATTTTCAATTGTTGGTATTTGAAACAGAACCAGTGATTAATTTGGCCGCTTTTGCTTGAACACTTTCTAGTCTTCTTTTTAGTGATGAACTTGAGGGAGCCCAAACAGGTGTTTGCATATTCCATTATTGGCCTAATTAAGGTGATATATGTTGTTCTGAGAATTTTGGGTTTTGCTCCCCAATTTGTTCCACATAGCCTTCTCAGAATGTTTAGGTTTCTGGTAGCTCTATTTGAGGTGCTAATTATGTGTTCTGTAAATTGCAATTCCTCATCATGTATCACACCTAGGTAATTGGAGATCTAATATTATCAATTATATGGTTGTTTATGCTTATTTTGGAGTTAAATTCGTTGCCTTTTTTCCTGTCATTGAAGGAGACCTATAGGTTTGTGTTTATTGGGTTTATGGTAATTTTGAGTTTCATTGCCCACTTCTCCAGTCCTCTTATTGATATGTTCAGTATTTTTCTGATATTTCTATACTGATACTTGTGTGCCATATGGCTATATAATCTGCATAACAGGCAACTTTTGTGTCTTCGGTGAGGATGGATGTTGTTAAGGTTGTGTCGTAATTAGATGTACAACAACTCAAACTTGACCATGACTCTTTTTTAGCTCTTATTCTTCTCGTTTGGCCAACAACAAATGTCCAATTTACATACACATATATTCTTACACAATGAGACTTTAAAGAATGCAAATAATATTCATCTATTTACATACACAACACATCTCCCCCCTTAATAATACTCCAGTCGGTCTGGGGGTTTCCTGGCTCTCTGAGGTCTAGGACTGCGGACGGGCACTTGCACAGCGGCAGGCTCCGGTTTAGGAGTGCAAGAGGGCACGTGCACAGCAGCAGGCCCTGATCTAGGAGTGCAAGAGGGTACGTGCACAGAAGCAGTCTCCTCCTTGTTTCCTGATGTAACCTCTGGAACCTCCTTTTCACTTTCTTTCTGACTTCCACCTACAGGCTTCTCTCCTGATGTTCGAGGAAGTATCAATTCTTGTCTCCACTTGTTTCTTTCTCACAGGTCGCAATTGATTGATATACCTCCTATACACGACGCCCTCGTAACTTATAAGGTAGTGACGGTAGCTCAATAATTTCAAAATGGTACCTTTTTACCGTTTAGGTCCAGTTGCATAGTTGCGGAAATAAACCTCGCAACCTGTAGTAAACTGCTCCTGCCTTCTTACGGCCTCATGAAATACCTCTCGCGGATTTCCCATCTTTGTATTAAATTCGAGAATATTTATCTTAAACTTCTCTTCATTAGCAGTTCCGCGGGGGAATTCCTTTATTACAGTTTGGGGGAATGCTCTATGAGCAAATAGGAATCTTTGTAGATTAGTCTCTGAATCATCCTTCCCATTATTCTTTCTCAAAGGTTTTTAACTCTCTTACATATCTCTCAGCTAAACCATTTGTGCTAGGATTATACGGACTGGTCTTACTGTGCCGTATACCATTCATTCTGGTAAATTGCTCGAATTCACCGGAGACAAACTGTCTTCCGTTATCTGTAACAAAATATTAGGGCAATCCAATTCTGGCGAGAATTTCTCTAAGATGACTTATAATCGTTTTTCTGGTAATATCTTTGATGATAAAAATTTCTATCACTTTGAGTATGCGTCCACGAGAACCAAAAACATTCTTCCCATGAACGGACCCGCTAGATCAAGATGAAGTCGATGCCACGGTTTTTCGGGCCAAGTCCATTCCGAGATGGTAGCCGGGGGCATGCTTGCCGATTCTTGCATACTCTACGTTCTCTAGTTAACTCATCGATGTTACTGTCTATGCTGGCCACCAGAAAATACGTCTGGCAATCATCTTCATTTTAACAATCGCCATGTGTATTTCATACAAGTCATTTAAAATTAAAGATCTTATTTTTTGGGAAATTACCACTCTTTCACGCCATTGAAGACAACCAAACTCCAAACTTAATTCCTCATTGATCTTATAATGAGGAGCTAGTGAGTTTTCCTTCGGTGCCCTTGTGAATTTGTGAATTTCCACACACACACACAGTTGCCTTCTCTAACATTCCTTAATAATATAGACAGTATTTTATCTTGGGGCGTCTCATATGCCACCTCCATAAAAGAGAACGGTACCTCATTCAAATTCCTGAGATGAAGTACCTGGTCTTCATCAAGAGACTCCCTGACACTCGATTCTAAAGGAAGACGTGACAATGCGTCAACATTGGAAATATCACTAGTTTTTTCGAAATTCCACAGCATAATTAAATGCAGCTAATTTTAAGGACCATCTTTTAATTCTAGATGATGCACATATATTCTCTCATATATTCAAGCCGTGTTCACCCTTAACTTCTCTCCTTAAGAACTCGAGGAGTCGCTGTAATCTTTGGTCTATTAATATTGGGAGTTCTCGTTCGTCTTCACTATACCCCGCTAGCGCACTTCTTCGTCATATCCTCAACAAGTCTTCCGGCAGACTTGACTCCACTAGGTGGTACAAAAATGAGGCATTCTGTTGTGTAGTGACGCCCAATGACTCCAAGGCTCTTAAATGGGATTCGACCTGGTCTTACTAATTTTTCCAACGTTAAGGTATTTTTCCGTGCATTATTTATTACCAGTTTCAAAAGTTGGCGTACATAGGACCTCGGTCAATATTACCTTATCCTCAAACTGGTCTTGCAAGGCCTTAACTACCTCAAGATAATTTTCTGTGGTAAGCGGGTAACTCCTGACCCAATCGATCCCGCTCGGGTACCAGCCCTCATTGATTGTACAAGGTACTGGAACTTCTCTACTTCCGACAACCCTGGACTTTCATGGATCGTCTTAAAGTGCGACCACCATCCCAACCACTGGAGGACATGTGCCGTCATAAACTGTGAGTGCCATCTTAGGCAGCTTGTATGAAGACTACCCTCCTGGGCGCTCCTAGTAGGGTCCAGATTACCCCGGCCTTGGTGCTCATTCTCCTTTAACTGGAGATATTCAGCCACTCGAAGTTCAGTACTGATGAAATTCTTTTCATATTGGACCACCATATCTTGCTCCTTTTCCAGATCCTGCGGAGTTATTGTTTCATCCTCCACCATCAGATTCATAATTTGTGAATTTTACATCGCTGAGTTGGTTCTCAATAGTCTCCTACACTCTCAAATTTATCCTGATGGTCTCCCGAGATGGAGATTCCTATCCAGTTCCGCATCAATTTCCTTTATGCTCTTTGCCGCAGATTATCGCAACAACGTTAAGATTTTCTGACTATTTTTCATCTTGAATTCTTAACAATACTTCACTTAGTTTATTTAATTTAAATAATTTTCTTTACCAATCAGCCTATATATATTTTTAAGTTCTTCAGAAGCATGCAGATTTTCTTTACTTGTTTAGAATTCTTTTTTCTTCAGTTTTTCTTAGAATCTTCTTTAGAATCCGGCTCGAGGACCAATTTGTTTAACCTTGGCTGGAGGCGGTGTTCTACTTCCAAGCACCAACCCTTATGCCTCCCGTCACCTTCTGAGGAATGTAGTTGATTTGCGTTGAGGGAATGTCCGATTGCTGGCGATCACTCGTTGACTCCAAAGGGGGATCTACTCTATAAAGGATGGAATCTCACACTTTATTAAACAAAACTATCTATTTATGCATATTTTGGCACGTGGTCAAATGCATTAAAAATAAAAATAAAATAACATTGATTTTACAAATAAAATTATTTAAAAGAAAATTGAATTAACAATCAATCTGAACAGTTGGAATTTTTTATTATTTTTAACATCCTAAAACGCGATATCCAAAACTCAGGATATTTACGTCAATACATTTCTTTACATCACAACAAATAAATAATATACAGGAAGAGAGGTAAAAGGTCAAGAAGAAAAAGCAGACAAACCAAAGCAAATCCTCGAATATATAAGTCGAATCATTGGCGAATCCGCTTGGAGAGTTTATCACTGAAGAATAAAGCCCTCCCAGTATATTATTGACACGTAGAAGTTTAAGAAAGACGAATCTCAGATTGTGTGACACGTAATTTTTTAAGGTACACACCATGGAGGCAATGAAGGAAGTTTACAGAGTAATATGGAACGCTTCACGATTTTTCGTATCATCCTTGTGCAGGGGCCATGCTAATCTTCTCTGTAACGTTCCTATTGTAGTAGTTGTACCGCCGAACTGGTATCACAGGGGCCATGCTAATCTTCTCTGTAACGTTCCTATTGTAGTAGTTGTACCGCCGAACTGGTATCACAGGGGCCCGCTAATCTTCTCTGAATCGTTCCTATTGTAGTAGTTGTACTGCCAATTGGTATCACAGGGGCCATGCTAATCTTCTCTGTATCGTTCCTATTGTAGCAGTTGTACCGCCGAACTGGTATCACAGGGGCTATGCTAATCTTCTCTGTATCGTTATTATTGTAGCAGTTGTACCGCCGAACTGGTATCACAGGGCCATGCTAATTTTCTCTGTAACGTTCCTATTGTAGTAGTTGTACCGCGGAACTGGTATCACAGGGGCCATGCTAATTTTCTCTGTAACGTTCCTATTGTAGTAGTTGTACCGCCGAACAAGTATCACAGGTGCCATGCTAATTTTCTCTGTAACGTTCCTATTATAGTAGTTGTACCGCCGAACTGTATCACAGGGGCCATGCTAATTTTCTCCTGTAACGTTCCTATTGTAGTAGTTGTACCGCCGAACTGGTATCACAGGGACCATGCTAATCTTCTCTAAACCGTTCCTATTGTAGTAGTTGTACCGCCGAACTGGTATCACAGGGACCATGCTAATCTTCTCTATACCGTTCCTATTGTAGTAGTTGTACCGCCGAACTGGTATCACAGGGACCATGCTAATCTTCTCTATACCGTTCCTATTGTAGTAGCTGTACCGCCGAACAAGCGAGTACACAGAGTAACATAATATATCAAAATTAATAATCTGTGTTAATAAAATAATAAATATTTTGCTACAATGAATTTCATCGCAGTAAAACAGAAGAAAAGTTTGCTTTGTTTGTAATAGAAACATTCGTTATTGACAGTTCTATGTCTATATGCATGGATGTCGCGCTTTGCTGCTATATACGAGGTGTGTTCAAAAAGTATCGCGGCTTTTGAATTTTCGCGGGTTACGTATATTCAAATTTCGATCTTTTTGTGGCTTTATGTTGGTACTCATGTCTCTCACTTATGCCGACAAGCTCGGCCATTTTGAATGTTCACTTAATTGTTGACAGCTGCTTTGCTTGCAGGTGTTTTGATCGTCCTTCGATTTTTACCTATTAAAAAAAATGGATCAAAGAACCTGTATCAAATTTTGTGTGAAAAACGAAATTAAGTGCGCGGATGCATTCCTAATGTTGACTGTGGCATACGGAGAAGCTACCTTGGACCGAGCAACGTTTATCGGTGGTACAAAATGTTCTCAGAAGGCCGAGAAGATGTGAACGACGAAGAGCGTGCCGGACGCCCGAGCACTTCAACAACAGACGAAAAAAATTAATGAAGTGGAGAAAATGATATTGGCCAATCGTCGAATCACCGTTAGAGAAGTTGCTGAGGACCTAAACATATCGATTGGCTCGTGCCATTCGATTTTATCAATGATTTGGGCATGAGACGGGTCGCCGCGAAATTCGTACCAAAATTGCTCAATTGCGACCAAAAACAGCATCGCATGAACATTGCTAATGAGATGTTGGACTCTGTCCGCGACGACCCAAATTTGCTCCAGAGGGTCATAACTGGTGACGAAGCGTGGGTTTATGGTTATGACGTGGAAACCAAAGCTCAACCATCTCAATGGAAGCTGCCGCACGAAACCAAGACCGAAAAAAGCGCGCCAAGTTCGGTCGAATGTGAAAGTTTTGCTGACAGTTTTATTCGATTGCAGGGGCGTGGTGCATCATGAGTTCTTGCCACAGGGTAGAACGGTCAATAAGGAATATAACCTGCAAGTTATGCGCAATTTGCGCGAAGCAATCCGCCAGAAACGCCCGGATTTGTGGAAGAACAAAAATTGGCTTTTGCACCACGATAACGCCCCTGCTCACACATCGTTGCTTGTGGCGCGACTTTTTGGCCAAAAACAACACACTAATGATGCCGCAGCCACCGCATTCCCAGATCTGGCCCCCTGTGATTTTTTCTTGTTCCCTAAACTGAAGAGGCCCATGAAAGGACTACGTTACGCTACGCTTGACGAGATAAAGACGGCAATCGAAGGAGGAGCTGAAAAAGATTTTTAAAAATGATTTTTTGAAGTGCTTCGAAGATTGGAAAAACCGTTGGCACAAGTGTATAATATCTCATGGGGATTACTTTGAAGGGGACAAAATAGGTATTCATGAATAAATAAATAATATTTGAAAAAAAAACACAAAAGTCGCGATTTTTGAACACACCTCGTATAACGTAGTTAATTTGTATTTATTACTTTACACCTTTCCGATACGAATTATTATCGCGATTTCTTCTTTTCCCAAAAAACAATATTACTATTTTATAATAGAATATAGTGCGGCTTATGATTGTAGAACGACATTTGAAGATTATCCCGCATGTGTTTCTTTTGAACGAAAAATCGAAATTTATTTTAAGGAGAAATAATGATATTTCTAACCTTAGGGATTAAGTATGAAAGGATGAATTGTGAAGAGAAATGATGAATGGAAAATAAAGTGTCATTATCTATACCATTGAACTCTTCAAATCTATATTCCACTATACAGTTTATGCCTTTACTGATCGTTAGTCTAGAGTTTAGACATGGTTCTTCCATTGTTGATATATCGAAGTATGGACAGAGAAAATAGAGGTCACGGGAAACAACAACGAATATGTTTATTTAACCCATTTGAGGTTTCACACAGTTTTATATTACGCATAATATCGAAAAATAGATTTCTAAAAACTATATAATTAAAAGTATTTAATATATATTTTAACCCGTTTTTGTGTTTAATGTTAAATATATGTTTTTCCATTGTTACTTTAAATTTGTTGTTTTATAATAAGGAAGATGCAAATCACGTTGTTGTTTATTATTATTATTATCTTTCAATACATTGCATGTTCATGATGATAACAAAAATGAATTTTAATTTATTTTACAAAATTCATTGAAAAAAAAAGAAATAACTAATTATGAAATTGTCAAACGTGACAAATATATAGAAAATGGGTGTAGTTAATACGGAAAAAGAACGCAGAAAAAAGCTGGACAAACGAGAAGAAATACTAGAATCCATCTGTGAAAAGAAAAGCTGCCGTGGTCAATGGTCCAAAACAAATAGGGAAGCAGAAGATCACTAATGATTCTCGAGCGCAGCCGAGAGTTGGATTTTCCAGTCACGGCTCTGGTTCAACCAATTAAAATGGAAATACCGCTCCAGTCGACGCTATGAATTCTGAGCGGGTTTTTGCTAATGATTTTTGTCGGCCAATTGAAAGCCAACATTTCCGCGGTGCGAATTCCATTTGGAAGTTGTAATTAGGTTATCAATCAGACCGGCCATTTTTGCGGAATGGAAGATTTAGCTCGAGGATGACTTTTGTAAGAAGTGGAGGTGCGCGGGTGGAATGGAAAATGCGAACTTCTGAAAATTGGATTTAAATGTCAGGAGATAGAAGAAAATAATAGTTTATTATATCCGATGTATCTTCACTTTAGATGAAGTTTTTGAGGTAAGAACTTTTTTACATTCTCGATTCTATGTGCGCGAGAAATAATGTTTCTCGAAATATTTTAAGAAAATCTTGTAACATATATTTATCTAACATAACACATTTTTTTCAAAAATTCTTTAAAAAATTATATACTCTCTATATTTTCTGTCGAGAATTTATACAAAATTCTGGAATTTGTGATTTTCAAATTTTATCGAAGACTTGGCTTGAAGATTTATTTTATCAACATTGGGCTAAAAGACTAGTTGCATGTGTACTAGTATTGATGAAAAACGGAGCTAGTTGCATGTTTATTGATGGACAACGAAGCTATTTGTATGGGCGTTGATAGAAACGGAGATAATTGCATGTGTATGGAGGGACAATGGAGCTAGTAGTATGTGTACAGCGTTGGCCAACGGAGATAGTTACATTTTTTTAAATCTTTGGACAACAGAGAAAGTTGCCTGTGCATTGAAATAAAACGGAGCTAGTTGCATGTGTATTGATGAACAACGGAGATAGCTGCATGTGCATTTATGTACAACGAAAAAAGTTGCATGTGCATTGATATAAAACGGAGCTAGTTGCATGTGTATTGATGAACATCGGAGATAGTTGCTTGTGCATTGATGAACAACAGAGATAGTTGCATGTGCATTGATGGACAACGGAGAAAGTTGCCTGTGCATTGATATAAAACGGAGCTAGTTGCATGTGTATTGATGAACAACGGAGATAGTTGCTTGTGCATTGATGGACAACGTAAAAAGTTGCATGTGCATTGATATAAAACGGAGCTAGTCGCATGTGTATTGATGGACAACGGAGATAGTTGCATGTGCATTGATGAACAACGGAGATAGTTGCATGTGCATTGATGGACAACGGAGAAAGTTGCCTGTGCATTGATATAAAACGGAGCTAGTTGCATGTGTATTGATGAACAACGGAGATAGTTGCTTGTGCATTGATGGACAACGGAGATAGTTGCATGTGCATTGATGAACAACGGAGATAGTTGCATGTGCATTGATGGACAGCGGAGAAAGTTGCCTGTGCATTGATATAAAACGGAGCTAGTTGCATGTGTATTGATGAACAACGGAGATAGTTGCTTGTGCATTGATGGACAATGTAAAAAGTTGCATGTGCATTGATATAAAACGGAGCAAGTTGCATGTGAATTGATAAACAACGGAGATAGTTGCATGTGCATTGATGGACAACGGAGAGAGTTGCATGTGTATTGATGGACAACGGAAAAAGTTGCATGTGTATTGATGAAACAGAGATAGTTGCATGTGTATTTATGAACAACGGAGGTAGTTGCATGTGTATTGATGACAACGGAGATAGTTGCATATGTATTGATGAACAACGGAGATAGTTGCATGTGTATTGATGAACAACGTAAAAGGTTGCATGTGCATTGATATAAAACGGGGCTAGTTGGAAGTGCATTGATGAACAACGGAGATAGTTGCCTGTGCATTGATGGACAACGGAGATAGTTGCATGTGTATTGATGGACAACGGAAAAGGTTGCATGTGCATTGATATAAAACGGAGATAGTTGCATGTGTATTAATATACAACAGAGAAAGTTACTTGTGAATTGATATAAAACGGAGCTAGTTGCATGTGTATTGATTAACAACGGAGATAGTTGCATGTGCATTTATGGACAACGGAAAAAGTTGCATGTGCATTGATGGACAACGGAGAAAGTTGCCTGTGCATTGATATAAAACGGAGCTAGTTGCATGTGTATTGATGAACAACGGAGATAGTTGCATGTGCATTGATGGACAACGGAAAGAGTTGCATGTGCATTGATATAAAACGGAGCTAGCTGCATGTGTATTGATGAACAACGGAGATAGTTGCATGTGTATTGATGGACAACGGAAAAGGTTACATGTGCATTGATATAAAACGGAGCTAGTTGCATGTGTATTGATGGACAACGGAGATAGGTACATGTGTATTGTTGGACAACGGAAAAAGTTGCATGTGCATTGATATAAAACGGAGCTAGTTGCATGTGTATTGATGGACAACGGAGATAGTTACATGTGTATTGTTGGACAACGGAAAAAGTTGCATGTGCCTTGATATAAAACGGAGCTAGTTGCATGTGTATTGATGGACAACGGAGATAGTTGCATGTTGCCATTGTTGAACAAAGGAATAATTTACATGTGCATCAATAGAAAACAGAGCTAGTTGCATGTGTACAGTGTTGACACAAACGGGGCTATTTATATGTGTACATTGTTAGTTTTCTAAGCTAGTTGTAGATGACCAGTTCCTTCAATGCTTGTAAGAGTTGTAGATGAACAGCGCTTGTAATACTTGTAAGAGTTATACCGGAACGTACAGTAACAGCCAACTGACTGGAATAGGCGAACAACGACACTGTGCGAGAACAGCATAGCCCTCATAGTTGGAGAATGGAGTGTAATAATTAAACCTTGGGAATTTTTAGTAAAATGAACAATTTAGATCCAGCCATAATTAAAATGATGATGAATATTCTTGGACAACTCTCTCACCAAAAATACCCAACAGAGTAATTAGACTAATGAGAATAATTATCTCAAAAATACAAAACTAAAATTCCACAGACCCTAATTAGATGTAATCGACCACCTGGGATATAAACATCACAGAGGGTTCATGCAAATAGGGGACCTGCCTTGGACTACAAGAAACTAGTAAAAATAAATCACATATGTTGTTGTAGAAGCATTTAAAAACGACGTGCAACGTCATTAGAGAGAATAACATACAGTTGACACATACGTAATAATTGCTTCAATTAAATATGATCATGTCATTGCTATGACATCTTCATGTTCTCATCCTGTTGAGAGTTGAGCGCCAAATTATAGTTGATACAAGATGTCAACTTTGGACTTGATTGAAAAATAAGTGAAAATTGAGAAAACCTCTGTGTGAGAATTTTGAAACAAACTTATTGAGAAATATCTTAATATAGGTTTGACAATCGGGTAACTTAGGAAATTAGCTGCTATAGAATAAACACTCGGTTAACCTGTGGAATTCAATGATATAGTATCGACATTTGGTTAACTTAGGAACTTTCCTACTATAGTATTAACTCTTGGTAAACTTAAGAATTTTCCTATGATAGCATTCACATTTGCTTAGGAAATTTATTTCTATAGTTTTGACATTCGGTTATATTTGGAAAATTCCTGCAAAAGGTTTGCACTCTATTTAACCTATGAAATTTCCTGCTATATTATTAAAACTCGCTTACCTTTATGAATTTCCTGCTACGGGTTTGACACTTGGTTAACTTTGGAAATTTCCTGCTATATTATAGACAATTAGTTATTTGGATTTTCCTGCTATAGATTTGTCACTTGGTTAACTGAAAATAAATCTGAGATAGGTTTGATGCACAATATACTAATTCGAATAATTATTATTTTATATATCTTTGCACCAAATCTATTATATATTCGAATTGTGCGAAGTTATTATTGCTCATGCATATAGTGGATGTTGTACACACATACACAAACACATACGCTATGTTTCTAACTCTCTCAATCAACTAAGTCTCCAAAGATGGTGTATATTCCGGCCGGGGTTGTTGCCACGACTGGATAAATGTAATTTATTGGTTGGCGTGTCTGACCACCTCTATGTGATATACCTCTAACTTTCAAGTTTATCTTAATCCAATGTTCATTTCAAAAACGCCCAATAATAAACCATTAATAAGTATTATATAAAGGTCGGTTCATGTCCCCACTTCTGGAAACCTCTCCTTAATATAGACTACACTCAAGGACAAAACTTAAGAAATTTGTACATGTAGATCGGGATTCAGACAATAACACTGAAAGCTATTTGATACACAGTGACCTTTATTGAATACACACGAGATAACAAAGTGTGAACATAATTGCCTCTGTATTCTTTTTATTCTTCTTCTTCTTAAAAAAAAAAGACAAATGTCGACATCAAAGACTTTCTACTTCCATAAGTTTTATCCACGAGTCTATTTTCCATCAATCGGCAAGTCGAACCGCCTGTCTTATCCTTTCGTATGTTGGAGTGGTCAAGGATTTCAAAGAGTTGTTCACCAAGCTGCGAAAATGGCGAGTGGTAATTTTGATTCAGTACTTTTATATTCAGTTAACTTGGAGAGAGAGAAAAGAGGGTTGTCCCCCGTCTTCCTTTAACATCATATCACGTTCGATTGGATTTTGCCACTTGTGGCGGACTAGAGATATTTCACCTGCTGACTGAACGTTTGGTGTAATCCGGCTAATTGGAGATTAGCCGGAGGATTCCAATTAATGAATTAACTACTCTGCCGTTAATTGGCGAGGTAATGAGCTCCTTACAGCGTATAATTGGCCGTGAGGTGAACTATATTGTGAATTATGCACATCTATATAAATGTAAGGTTGTATTAATATAATATATTTAAAGGAGGTCAGTTAAAAATCCAGATTTAAACAACATTATAGAAACATGAAATATTCCAAAACCGGACAACTTTGGATATTTACATAGGTAATACATTACATTCAACAAACCACAATCTGTAAGATGGTTAGTCTATATAATTAACGTGGTAGTGCTTATCTCCATGGTTAAACCAATTCCTGAAGTGTACTCCTCTCCAATTTTGCGATGGTAGTTATAGGCCTGGAAAATAGGTCCTCTATCGTCAGTTCTGAGCATGACAAGATATGTTCCGGAGAAGCTTCCGCACTATTGCATTTCAAGCATATTGGAGGTTTTTGTCCATTTTGAAATTTCAAGGTTTTTATATGGCCACTTCTTAGTCTTGCTAAAGCTGTTTGTTGATTTCTATTGAGTTTTTGACGTTCTTCTAATTGTTTCAATGGTTTGTACCAGTGATGATTTGGATAAGCTGTCAGTTTTTATTTATTTATTTTTTATACGTATTGATATTAATGTTTTATAATTAATATCCCTGTGTGTGTGATTATGTGAATTATAAAATATCTGTCTTTAAAACGATTATTTTTCAACAGTGTTGACTCATGTTTTCTTTCAATTCATAAATAAAGATTAATAAATGACCAGAGAACCTATTTTTTTTCAAATTTAATGCCTTGCGAAGGGAAAATTGAAACGCCTGGCACATCATCCGAACAACCGCTAAATACCCTCGTTAAAATTCAGATAATACATTGTCTTTATAACATTCCTGAATGAGTCGAGTTTCAAATATCTATCTCATTCCATTCTCCCTTTTTAAAAATACACTCTATAACAAAAAAGACACACCAAAAAGGAGTTTTTCGATTAGGAAACATTGAGAAATGTTGAAGAACATTAATGAGGGAAACCCGATTAGAATTTAGTCAATATGTTGTTGGACCCCCACTGGCCTGGATGCAGGCTGCTACCCGGCGTGTCATGGACTGATAGAGACTCCGGGATATTTTGATAAAATGTCTGGCGGGCTTAATAGTCAACATTCCGGGATGGTTGCAATCGACTTCCCATCACGTCCCAGATAGGCTCTATGGGGAGATATCAGGAAACCTTACTTGCCACGGAAGAGTTCGGCAATATTGAATACAATCCATAGTAACACAGATCGTATGTGACCGGGCTTTATCTTGTTGAAAAGTGAGCCCGGAATAATGTGGGAGGAAACGGCAGCAAATGGGCCGTAGAAAATCTACGTACCGTTGTTCTATCAGGGTGCTTGGAATGACTACCAATGGGGACGTTCTATCAAATTAAATGATCCCTCAGCCATAAAGCTCTGTTATGGAGCTGTGTGGTATTCGCAGGTAAGGCCAGGATCCACATACTGCCCAGGACGTCTCCAGTCACGTTTGCGACGGTTTTCAGGATACAGTAAGAAACAGGACTCCTCGCTAAAGATTACGTCCCCAGTCAGCACAGTTCCAGGTTGATCGCTCCCGACACCACTGTAGTCGGACATGTCGGTGTACGTGTGTAAGGGAAGGAATCGTAACGGTCGACGAGTTCTTATATTCCGCTCTCACATTCTAGGAATAGTGGCCACCCAGACCTCGGAGGTCCACAAGCCTGCATGCGAAGCATGCACCTATGCTGCTAATATGGCCACCGTACCAAAAGGAATGATGCATTCTCCATGCACCGAGCGGCCATTGTTTGGCCCCTCGCGCCCGTCATTATGGTCTGGCTCCATGGGGGTGACCAGTCAACCCACAGGCGTCTCCGACAATTCATGGCAAGGTTGCTGACCGAGCCCTCCCGTTCGGACTTAGCTTAACCCGTCCTACGCTCCAATAGAACTCCCCCCCCCCCTTTGGCCCTCGAACCCTTTGTTCATAGTACTCCTTGAATCTGCCGATGAATCAAGGACCTCTGTGGTTCTGAGGTTTACACAGGGAACCAACGCGAAGGCGGGAGGGTGGTACTACTGTGTGCACCCCTTGGTTTTTCATGGCGCGCACGGCAAGGACGCCCCCTAATGGCGCACACACAGAGCGAAGACCCAAGAGTTTCAAGACACGTGCGCCTCGCACCAGCCAACCAAGGGCAGATGGCCTGCTTACAGCTTTTTACAGCATCCCCCTCTCACAGTCATCTTTTGAGGTTCATTTTGGACACCTTGTGTGCTGGTCACACGTTGGATGGTAGATAACGTAGAATCCGTTGCTGCGACAGCCGTTCAGACAATCGCTCTATTTTTCCGTTCTTTTGTGTCCCTTGGTCGACCGCTGCCGTCCTAACGTTGCAGTGTTGACCCACTCTTGTCAACATCGTCTAAAATCCGCATCACTTTTGATTTGACCAAACAGTCCTTTTCAATTCAATGGCGCGACCTCTTTCAAACTCTGAAATATGTTTTTAATGTTTAACCGATATCAATATATTATTTTAATTACCTCTCTCTTACTCTCTAAATATGTAAATTAATTTATCGATAAATTTATTAGGGCTTCGATTTGCCTAAATTATAATCTTAATTTCCAAATGTTTACATAGGTGTATAATTTGTATTGTTTAAACCAATAGTTGAGATGGAATAACAATGACCCAATGATCCTTTATTCATAAACCACTCGCAAATAAATTTATATCAAGCCGGGGTAAAAATCCTTTTGTGAATTAGTTTCAGAAATGCAATGCTCGACGCATAGATTTGAAGATCAATGAGCGCATTTAAAATGTAATTGAAAGCGTTCATTTAGAGACGGAAAAAAATATTTTATTTAGCCAGAGATATAAATATATGTGAAAGAATAATAAAATACTAGAATGATGAAAAAGATCATCTGTATCACTCTGATGAGTGCCAACAGCCCGAAACGCGTTCGTAGTTGGCTTTTCTTGATTTATCAATAAAATGGGATAGCCAACTATCAGGGAGCAGGCTAAATCAACGTTTAGTTGAATTCCTTTCCACTAGATGGCGCTCTACCATCTAAAGAGCTCATGTGCTTGTGGTCAGAATATGCCTTTTTTGATATCAATATAAATATATTTCTAGTAATTTTAAATAAAGATTATCAACCGTATGAAATTAATCGTATTGGAAATTATAGAAAATATTTTAAAATCCTTAATAAAGTACTACGAAAAAGAAAGGTTTCTTCACCAAGTTATTAGTTTCACAGGCTTTTTCTAGTTGAAAAGCTCTTTCACAGGCGTGTTTCTCATAAGAATAAACATTTCAAAATATTGTTTTGAAAATAGAGCAATCAATAAATAAATCTTTATTTATAAAGTTATATATTAATAAAATAAATGATATTTTGATCCAATATATGCCTTTTCATTTGAATATTTCAAAATATATGTTTGTAAATAGCCATTACGCACAACCGAGAGCCTATTATATTTATGGGATGTCTATAGATAGAAGAAACGCCTGTGGAAGGGTTTTTCAACTTTCCCAAAAAGCTTACGAATATTGATAAATTGGTGAAGAAAACAATCTCAATTTTTGCCTGTATAATACACTAAAATACACTAACAGATTTTTTAGCTAACGAATGAAGACATTAAGACCCGAATGTTTCTTTTCACAAATAAATAAATCTTCTATGAAAAAATAATTAAAAAATAAAAATATAAGAAAGGTCAAGGGTTGATATTAAAAACCAAAAATACATATATTTTTTACTTTTTGTTATTTTTTTTTATGAAAAGCGTATTTACGCAAACTTGACCTTTTCATCGCAGTAAGGACAGTAGAAGTTTGATTTATTTGTGAAAAGAAACATTCACGTCTTAATGTCTTTACTCGTTATACGTAGATGGCGCGTTATTGCTTTGTATTAGGATTTTCAGCCGTAAAGTTTTAAGCTATTTACTCTACATATAGTACAAACTATACCCCCCTTTCAGGTATCTATATTATAAAAATAGCATTTTTATTTTTGTTCCTCTATTCTCTGTGTAAGTATTTTTTATTTTAAAATATCAAGCAAACATATATAAATATATATAAATCTGTTCTTGCAAAGTATTATTTTTCCGGTGTTTTTTATCATTATGAAATTGCTTTGTTTTTAAAATGACTAAGCCTTACTATTTCTTTATATTTCAAAAAATAAAATATATCGTAACTCTGTAAGTACTATAAATTATTTCACTGAGTTTCTCTATATATCGATTTTTGAAGTGTTTTTTCCAATATATTGTTTCCATTTTATAGTCTTTCTCTATACACCTTTTTTATTCACAAGTTGCGTTTCATTTGAAATCATATTTTCGATAGGTTTTCAAGATTGTACAATATATTTAATTTAGCATTATATTGATAGTGTAAAATTGAGGTCTAAACAGAGAAACATCTATATATTTCATATAGTTAATCTTATTATATAATTTAAAAATTCTTTTGAAATACTAAAGTAGTTTTAAGTGTGTAGTTTTTTTTTGTAATTTTTATTGAATACTTTTTAGAAAAAAATATAATTTCATTGAAGTGTAATAATTATTACTCGTAATGTTTTATACATTAACACATTAGCTAGGATTTTTTAAATGTTCTTTTGGGCTTAGTGTTTGTGTACGCAGAAATAAATGTATTATATACACCGTTTCTTAAAATTTACACTGCATTTCTCTATTTTCATAAATACCTTTTTAAGTTTACTTTTTAGAAAAGGTAATTACATTACAATGCGATCATGATTTATTTTAATGCGACACCTTTTTCAAATCATTTTTACCTATTAAGATGTGTGTGTGTGTGTGTGTGTGGTGGGTAGTTAGTAACTGCCTTTCATATTGTGAATGTACCATATGTCTAGATATGTAGAAAGCAATTCGACCTTTGTACTTATATGGATCTTTGCACTCATTGCTTGGGTGAAATTCATGGAAAACTCTAGGGTCATTGAGGCAGTGTATAATATAATTTTTGACACTATGTCATGATTTTTTAAAGCGGCGGTGTCTATCTCTACTTCACCAACTTCCTAGTGAGTGGGGATATTCAATCGGGTAGGAAGGATTCTGAGATCTAGGAACCTAGATTACTTACATACACTTATAGACAAAACTTAAGAAAGAGTAGAAAAATCTTTGTAATCGCCTGTCGTCTAATTTTTAAGGAGACAGAGGCAATTGGGTTCACACTTGGTTATCTTGTGTATCACCAATAAAGGTCACTGTGTATCGAATATCTTACAGAGTTATTGTTTAATCCTGATATACATGATCAAAAGGTACAACTTCTTCAAAATTTGTCCATAAGTATATATGTGTCTACCCGTGAAAGAGTTCTACCTGTCTGCTATAGTGAAGAAAAATAAAAATTATGATATCAAGATCTATCTTACTAAACATCTTTGAAAGATAAAAATGAACGGTAGAGCCCTAATAGGTAGGAAATATTCCAGAAAATTCTTCACTTTTACAATTTTAACCTAATATAATTAGCAAAACTTTTAAATCAATTTATCACGTTCTATTGGACTTTTATTTTGAATAAATTATTTCAACTATTTTTTAAAGAGAGATTAACAATTGGTAAACTATTTTCTCTTTTAAAAGATCTAAATTACATTTTAACCGCTCTCTATATATTTAATATATCTTTATATAAGAAAATTAAAAATATTCCTAAATCTAATTTCAAAGAAATATAATGTCATGGTTCCCACATTTAATGAAAAAGAGAAACAAAAAGAATAATAAAAGGAAAACGCAGATTCATTTGATTTATATTGAAGAAGATTGAAAATAATTCAGCCAAATTCAAAATTATCTAAATGTTTATATAATGTAAATATCATATGTTGATAAGAATGAAGATTCTACCAAGATGAATAATATTCGATGCTAAGAGGCCACGCTAATTTTCTCAAACTTCAGAAGAACCAAAATGCTATCGGAGAACAAACAGGTAACTTTAATGTAGACATCGAATAGGTTGAAGGTTTCTATGATGACTCTGGGTCGGACATAACGCACAGCAGTTAATGAATTGAGTTGAATATTCATCTAGACCAGTAATATTATCGAAAGAACAAAATCGTGAGGCGAAAATATCTTGTATTTTTTTGTCTTTCGAGCATTTCTGCCATTCTACAATAATTATTTTTCCAATGGAAGTGCATAAATTCTCGAAATTTTGGATTAATGAAAACCCCTACAAGAACTTCTTTGCCTCAGGATTTTGTTCTTAAAAAGAAAAGAAATTCTTTCTCTCTCTCTTATTACAATATAATATAAAAACTCTTAGAAGTTTTTAATCGCCTTTCTCTCTTGAAGCTTCTCTACTGACGAGGCTCAATCTTTAATTCTACCATCCATTGGATGATTCTCGCAATGGTTCTTTTTTTGTTCCTTCTAACGCCTAATTCAATAGAAGTCAGACACCCAGAGGCTTTGCATGATACCATATTATTTGGACTGAATAAATTGATTGGTTAAATTGATACAAAAAAAAAAAAGCATGGCGCCATATGATGACCTATTTTAACCAAATATATATATATATACGAACCTATACATCCATTTAAGAAATATGCTTATAATGAAACCTCATACAAGTACCTAATACTGAAAAATGTTCGCATAATGTTCTGGGTTCAACATATTCTTCTTGCATTTAAGATGTTCCATATGTGGAGTTACCCTCACTTCGCAGCGTGACTTCCTTTCTTTCCAGCTCAACTGATGGGTTATTGATGATTGTGACTAGATGGTACTGGGAAATGACGATATTGGGTCAGGGATAGTGAGGTAAAAGTACTGGGTCAAGACGATATTGGAATGGAGGTATTGTCTAAATAGTATTGAGACGTAGGGTACTCTGGGTCGAGAATAATAATTAGGTATAGCTGGACCATGAGGACAGTGGAATGGAGATAATGACTAGAAAGTACTGGAACTTATTTAAAATAGATCAGAGATAATGCCTGATAGTACTGTAACATGATTAGTGAACCAGGAATAGTGATTAGATAGATCTGGGACGTGACGACATTGGGTCAATGATAGTGGCTAGATAGTACTGGGATATGACGACAGTGCGTCGGTCATAGTGGTGAGATAGCACTAGATTATAATGATAATGGGTCAGGTATATTGGCTAAATCGTATTGGAATTTGAATACAGTGAGCTGTAGAAAGTGACTAGATAGGAACGGAACGTTACGACAGTGTGTACTGGAACATAGAAACTGTGACATACTGGCTATAAATATCGAGGACATGATGACATTGGTTCAAGAATACGTGGGCTCAACCACAACCACATAGCTTTCTCGCTCCGCGGCTAAGCACTGATCGCGGAGGATTGTTTGATTCTAATCTAAACTCCCTAGAGGTATCGAAGTCCGAAGCGCTGTTAGAATCGGATATTTATATGTAATAATAATTATAAAAATTCAAATTAATATGGCCTGTTTGTAAATGTGAGGAGAGGAAATAGCCTGGTCAAAACATCCCCTTGGGTAGCCTGATGTCCAACTTTCTAACGCGTTTTACTTCCCTTCCCCCCGGGGGACAATTTATCCTACTCAAGCCGTTTGAAATCTAGCTAAAGGATCCAGATGGTGTGCTGCGGGATTTCTTGCCAAATTGTCTCCAACTGTCGAGCTAAATAGTCAATATTCCACAATGGTTGCAATCGCCTCACCATCACGTCCCAGATGGGCTCTATGGGTGAGAATTCAGGCGATCTTGCTGGACACATAAGAGTTGGCAAGATTAGAGACAATTCTTAGTAACACGTAACGTGTGTGCCGGGCATTAATTTGTTGACCCAGGTGATGTTAGAGAAACGGCAACAAAACAGACCGTAGAATGTCATTTATGTACTGTTGCGCTGTCAGGGTGCAAGGAATGACTACCAAGGAGGACGTTCTATCAAATGAAATGATCCCTCAGCCATAAAGCTCTGTTATGGAGCTGTGTGGTGTTCGCAGATAAGGCAAGGATCCACATACTGCCCAGGACGTCTCCAGTCACGTTTGCGACGGTTTTCAGGATACAGTAAGAAACGGGACTCCTCGCTAAAGATTACGTCCCCAGTCAGCACAGTTCCAGGTTGATCGCTCCCGACACAACTGTAGTCGGATATGTCGGTGTAAGGGTGTGAGGGAAGGAATCGTAACGGTCGACGAGTTCTTATATTCCGCTCTCACATTCTAGGAGTAGTGGCCACCTAGACCTCGAAGGTCCACAAGCCTGCATGCGAAGCATGCACCTATGCTGCTAATATGGCCACCGTACCAAAAGGAATGATGAATTCTCCATGCACCGAGCGGCCATTGTTTGGCCCCTCGCGCCCGCCATTATGGCCTGGCCCCGTGGGGGTGACCAGTCAACCCACAGGCGTCTCCGACAGTTCATGGCAAGGTTGCTGACCGAGCCCTCCCGTTCGGACTTAGCTTAACCCGTCCTACGCTCCAATAGGACTCACCCCCCCTTTGGTCCTCGAACCCTTTGTTCACAGTACTCCCTGAATCTGCCGATGAATCAAGGACCTCTGAGGTTCTGAGGTTTACACAGGGAACCAACGCGAAGCGGGAGGGTGGTACTACTGTGTGTACCCCTTGGTGTTTCATGGCGCACACGGCAAGGACGCTCCCAATGGCGCACACACAGAGCAAAGACCCAAGAGTTTCAAAACACGTGCGCCTCGCGCCAGCCAACCAAGGGCAGATGGCCAGCTTACAGCTTTTTACAGCATTCCGCTCTCACATCCCTGGAGCAGTAATGGCTACCCAGACCTCGAAGGTCCATAAGCCTGCATGCGTAGCATGCACCCATTGCTGCCATATAGCCACCGTGCCGTAGGAAAGGTGCATTCTCCATGCACCGAGCAGCCATTGTTTGGCCCCTCGCGCCCGCCATTATGGTCTGGCTACGTGGGCGCGACCAGTCAACCCACAGGCGTCTCCGAGAGTTCATGGCAAGGTTGCTGTCCTAGCCCTCCCGTTCAGACTTGGTCTAATCCGTCCTACGCTCCAATAGGACTCCCCCCCTTTGGCCCTCGTACCCTTTGGTCACAGTACTCCTGAATCTGCCGTCGAATCAGGACCTCTGAGGTTCCGAGGTTGACGCGGGGATACCACGCGGAGGCGGGAGGGTGGTACTACTGTGTGTACCCCTTGGTTTTCCATGGCGCGCGCGGCAAGGACGCTCCCAATGGCGCACCATACAGAGCGAAGACCCAATTTCGGTTTCCGCTCTCACAGTCATCTTTTGAGGGTCATTTTGGACACCTTGTGTGCTGGTCACACGTTGGATGGTAGATAACGTAGAATCCGTTGCTGCGACAGCCGTTCAGACAATCGCTCTATTTTTCCGTTCTTTTGTGTCCCTTGGTCGACCGCTGCCGTCCTAACGTTGCAGTGTTGACCCACTCTTGTCAACATCGTCTAAAATCCGCATCACTTTTGATTTGACCAAACAGTCCCTTTCAATTCAATGGCGCGACCTCTTTCAAACTCTGAAATATGTTTTTAATGTTTAACCGATATCAATATATTATTTTAATTACCTCTCTCTTACTCTCTAAATATGTAAATTAATTTATCGGTACATTTATTAGGGCTTCGATTGCCTAAATTATAATCTTAATTTCCAAATGTTTACATAGGTGCATACTTTTTATTGTTTAAAACCAATAGTTGAGATGGAATAACAATGATCCAATGATCCTTTATTTATAAACCACTCGCAAATAAATTTATATTGTTGCAACCAGGTTGCGGCTTGGCAGACTCTTCAGCCTGGATTCTCTCCTGTGCTGGGTCCTGCATCTTACCAGAGCGTGTTTCAACCATCCTACAAATTTATAAAAGGGAATAACGAGATAAGTCTTCTTTAAGTAGCCACCAGAATCCTTTCTTTATTTTCTCACATCAAAGAGAGCAGTGAAGTCACAGTGTACCTAAATACAAATGATGATAAATTAATAATCTGTTTTAAATAAATATCATAGAATATTTTATATAAAAATAAATAAATATATAATTTAAATTTCAAATATATTAAAACTAATATAAGAAATACGCCATTAATCATGATGTAACACTTCCCCCTCTCCAGAGGTCGTCACGTCCTCGTGATTGACCTCATCAATTCTTTCAAAATAGGGTTTGATTCTTGAGACATGGACAATCAATGGGTCTTGGCCAGGATTATCTTTTGGTTCAATTAAGTAATTTACGTTGGACAGCTTCTTTAATATTCTATATGGGCCAAAATATTTTCTCAGTAGTTTCTCACACTTTCCTATTTTCCTAATTGGTGTCCAAACTGCTACTAATTCTCCTGGTTCGTAGCTTCTTTCTATGTGTTTCTTGTCATAGTTCTTTTTCATTCTTTCTTGAGTCTTTATTGTGTTGTTAATAACTAATTTTCTTGTTCTGTTTATTTTGTCTAAGTGATGTTTTATGTATTCATCATAATCATCTTTGTCAATGTCCACCGAGATATTCCTGTCGTCCAAAAGAGACGTGGGTTCTCTTCCAAACATCAGGAAAAAGGGAGAATATCCTGTGGTTTCCTGAATTGTAGTATTGTAAGCGTGAGTGATGAATGGGAGTATTTCGTCCCAATTTTTCTGATCAGTGTTCACATACATACTGAGCATATTGATCAATGTTCTATTTAACCGCTCTGTCAATCCATTAGTCTGGGGATGATAGCTCGTTGTGAAGCAATGTTTAATCTTGCACGTTTTCATCACCTCTTTCATTAAATTACTGGTAAATTGAGAGCCTCTGTCACTAATAAGATATTGTGGGGCTCCGTGCCGAAGAAAAATATCCTCTACTAGAAATTTAGAAACTTCTTTCACTGTTGCTTCCGAGACTGCTCTTGTTTCTGCATATCTAGTGTAGTAGTCCGACAGCACGATTATCCATTTTTTCCTGTTTTTCGTAGATGGTAGTGGACCAACAAAGTCAATTCCAATTCTTTCGAAAGGAAAGTTGGCTGGGGGGATGGGCTGTAGTAGTCCAGAAGGTAATTGGTTTGAGCCTTTCCTACTTTGGCAAAGGTGACACGTCTTAACGAATTCTGAGACATCCTTTAGCATGGATGGCCAAAAGTATTTACTCTTTATTCGGTACATGGTTCTGGCGACGCCCAGATGGCCATTCGACATATGATTGTGATATTCTTTCATAATTTCTCTCTTTTTATTCTCTGGAACCACAAGCAACCACGCCCTGCCTTCAGGGTTCGGGTTTTTCTTAAAGAGGCATCCATCTTCTTCTTTAAAGTTTTGCGCAATTGATCGCCTGCTTCCATTAAGGTTTTTCTTAACACTTTCGATAAATTTATCCTCTTCGTCTGTTATTTGATTTAAAAATAGCCTTTCAAAATCCTCATCCCAATCAGTTTCTGGTAAGGGCCCCCTAGATAAGCCATCGGCGTCCAGATGCTTCTTTCCCGATTTATGTATTATATCGAAGTCATATTCTTGAATTTTCAATGCCCATCTTGCCAATCGACCTGTTGGATCCTTCAAGTTTTTGAGCCAGCATAAGGCGTGATGGTCTGTTACTATTTTAAAAGGTCTTCCATAAAGGTAGGGTCGTAATTTTGACATTGACCAGACAACGGCCAGACATTCTTTTTCAGTGGTTGAATAATTTTGCTCCGCTTTACTTAGGGTACGACTCAAATATGAGATCACCTTCTCTTCACCACCGATGTCTTGGACAAGTGTTGCACCTATGCCGATGTTGGACGCATCAGTATGAACATAAGTAGGTGCATTTGGATTGAAGTGACCTAAAATTGGTGGACTTAATAGTGCTGTTTTTAGGGTTTGAAACGCTTCCTCTTGTCTTTCTGTCCAGGTAAATGATACACTTTTTTTTATAAGGTTGGTCAAAGGGTCAGCAATTTTTGAAAAGTCTTTGATAAATTTTCTATAATATGAACACATTCCTAAAAAGGATTGTACTTCTTTGACCTTTTTGGGCCGAGGAAAATTTCTGACAGCTTTGATGTTATGTTCCGCGGGTTTTATACCATGTTTGCTCGTTATATAGCCGAGAATCTCCAATTCTTCAAAAGCAAATCGGCATTTCTTGTCGTTTAACCTTAAATTAGATTCACGAAAACATCTAAAAACAGCTTCAAGTCTTTTGAGGTGCGTTGGAAAATCCGGGCTATATATGATAACATCATCCAGATAACACAAACAAATTTTCCATCTCAGATTTCCAAGCATATTCTCCATATTTCTCTCAAAGGTAGCAGGCGCGTTACAAAGTCCAAAAGGCATCACGTTGAATTCATATAATCCATGCGCTGTAGTGAAAGCTGTTTTCTCTTTGTCTCTTTCTTCGACTTCAACTTGCCAATATCCAGATCTGAGGTCTATTGCTGAGAAGTGTGTAGATCCTTGGAGAGTATCCATAACTTCGTCTATTCTAGGGATCGGATAGACATCTTTTACCGTCACATTATTCAGTTTTCTGTAGTCCACACAAAATCTGTATTTACCATCTCGCTTCTTGACCAATATTACTGGAAAAGACCAGGGGCTAGAAGATGGCCTAATTATGCCTTCTGTAAGCATCTCGTCAATTTGCTCTTTTATAATATCTCGTTCTTTAGCACTTACCCGGTAAGGCTTGTGTTTAATTGGCTTCGCGTCTTCTGTGTCTATCCGATGTTTTGCCAAATTGGTTCTCCCTAATCTCGATGAAAAAAGATCTCCATACCTTTCTAAAACTTGTTTTAACTCCTTCTGTTCCTTTGGTGAAAGATTTTCGTTTATTTGGAATCTAGGTTCTTCGTTCTTTTCTACCTCTCTTTCTCGACTCACATTTATTTTCGCTGGACTACTTCCAAAAGCCAATGTTTGGTTTTTCATTATTTTTAACGGTCGAGGATACGGATTAGTTATCCAGATGTGTGTTTCCCTATTTATAACATTGATCAAGCTTCTTGCTAGACGAAGTCCATTTGTTTGAAACATTTTGCTGCTCTCTTCGATAATATATTCTCCATCCTCTGTTTCTACCAATGCCTTGATCAATTTCATGGAACATTCCGGTACAATGGAATCCTTGGCACTCTTTATTTTCAACATTTCAAAATTGATTTCGTCATGATTATTCGTCAAATCATATTTTATAGTTTCTTGCTTACAATCTATTTTTGCGTTCATTTTCTTAAGGAAATCTCTCCCAAGAATTAATGTCCGTAAATGCGTTTTCAATATCACAAAGTTGTGTGATAATGTTTCGTCATCAATTTTTATATTTAAAAATATACTTCCTACCATGTCCAATTTTTTTCCATCGGGTCCTGCACAAATTTTTGCGAGTTTACTTATACCATGGCCTGTATCGAGGGCCGTTCTGAGGTCGACCACTGAGAGGTCAGCACCTGTATCAACCAAAGCTTCAAAAGTCCCTATCTTGTCCACATTAATTTTTAATTTGTATTTAGGGTCCAACTTCTTGATTCCGTTTATGGTCGACTTGCTTTGATTGACAGATTCAGGCGCGACGCTTAGTTTAAATCTTCCAACACGGAATATCTATTCCGGGTAGGAATATTTGTCTGTGTGCTATGACATACATCAGCATAACGCCGAGGTCCTGATTTCTCTGATGTTTCATTCATTTGGCATTTTTCTTCGACCTTCTCTTGGGTATCTGCTGGATCCTCTTCTAGGATTCTTATAAACTTGACCCTACAATAACGGGCCACGTGCCCTGGCTTGTTACATTTAAAGCAGATTGGTCTTCCATCTTCCGTCCTATTTTTGCTCACTTCTTGGCTTTTATTGTAAGTGTTTCTCTGAAGGTTTGGTTTCGGCACAAAGTTAGGATTATAAGGACGTCTAGAGGTAGAGGGCTGGGGAAAGTTGTTTCGATACTGTCTGGGGGTAGGAGGGGAGTCGTTCTTGTAATTATTGGAAACAGGGGCTTGGGGCCTGGAAGTGGTCTGGTAGTTTCGTGCGGCAGTCGGCGGCACGTACCTCGATTGTTGTTGGGGTCTAGAATAGCGTGGACCGTTATATAGGTTTCTGGATTTCTCCACACGTTCCCGATACTTCTTTTCAAAATAATCCATTTTCTTGCACACGACAAGAAGGTCATCGGTCGTTTTAGGAGGGTTCAGGTAGAGCGCGAATGAGTACTCTTTTTTCAGTCCTCCAATAACATGTTCAATTTTTGTTTCTTCTTCCATTGCGGGGTCAACCTTGTTGCACAACACTAGAATGTCTTCCGCGAACCTGATTGCTGGTTCATTCCAGTGTTGCATTCTGTTGAGCTTCATTCTAAGTTCTTCTTTATTCGCGTCCAAAGAAAAATCCTGAATGAGGCGGATTTTAATATTTTCCCAGCTCGTGAAACTAGCTTTGTGTAAATTCAACCAGGTTTTAGCGCTTCCCGTCATGTTCATGGCGGCATAGCGAGAGATAATGTAGTCTGCCCAATGGTACAAGAAGCCAATTTCTTCAAGAGATTCAATCCATGGGCGAGGGTCTTCCGTTCCATCATACTTGGGGATGTCGATGTTGGGATTCAGGACAACTGGGTCGGAACTAGCATCTCTACCAATTGTTGCACCAGGTTGCGGCTTGGCAGACTCTTCAGCCTGGATTCTCTCCTGTGCTGGGTCCTGCATCTTACCAGAGCGTGTTTCAACCATCCTACAAATTTATAAAAGGGAATAACGAGATAAGTCTTCTTTAAGTAGCCACCAGAATCCTTTCTTTATTTTCTCACATCAAAGAGAGCAGTGAAGTCACAGTGTACCTAAATACAAATGATGATAAATTAATAATCTGTTTTAAATAAATATCATAGAATATTTTATATAAAAATAAATAAATATATAATTTAAATTTCAAATATATTAAAACTAATATAAGAAATACGCCATTAATCATGATGTAACAATATCAAGCCGGGGTAACTATCCTTTTGTGAATTGGTTTTAGAAATGCAATGCTCGACGCATAGATTTGAAGATCAATGAGCGCATTTAAAATGTAATTGAAAGCGTTCATTTAGAGACGGAAAAAAATATTTTATTTAGCCAGAGATATAAATATATGTGAAAGAATAATAAAATACTAGAATGATGAAAAAGATCATCTGTATCAAGCTGATGAGTGCCTACAGCCCGAAACGCGTTCGTAGTTGGCTTTTCTTGATTTATCAATAAAATGGGATAGCCAACTATCAGGGAGCAGGCTAAATCAACGTTTAGTTGAATTCCTTTCCACTAGAATGGCGCTCTACCATCTAAAGAGCTCATGTGCTTGTGGTCAGAATATGCCTTTTTTGATATCAATATAAATATATTTCTAGTAATTTTTAAATAAAGATTATCAACCGTATGAAATTAATCGTATTGGAAATTATAGAAAAAATATTTTAAATTCCTTAATAAAGTACTCCGAAAAAGAAAGGTTTCTTCACCAATTTATTAATTTTCGCAGGTTCTTTCTAGTTGAAAAGCTCTTTCACAGGCGTGTTTCTTATAAGAATAAACATTTCAAAATATTGTTTTGAAAATAGAGCAATCAATAAATAAATCTTTAATTATAAAGGCATATATTGGTAAAATAAATGATATTTTGATCCCATATATGCCTTTTTATATGAATATTTTAAAATATATGTTTGTAAGCACCCATTACGCACAACAGAGAGCCTATTTATTATATATATGGAATGTTTATAGATAGAAGAAACGCTTGAGAAAGAGTTTTTCAGCTTTCACAAAATGCTTACGAATATTGATAAATTGTTAAAGAAAACATTCTCAATTTTTGCCTGTATAATACACTATCAGAATTTCAGCTAACGAATAAAGACATTAAGACCCGAATGTTTCTTTTCACAAATAAATCAAACTTCTAAGAAAAATATAAAAACGGTCAGGGGTTGACATTAAAAACTAAAAATACAAATATTTTTTTACTTTTTGTTATTTTTTTCTTATGAAAAGCGTATTTACGCAAACTTGGCCTTTTCATCGCAGTAAGGACAGTAGAAGTTTGATTTATTTGTGAAAGAAACATTCACGTCTTAATGTCTTCATTCGTAATAAATAGATGGCGCGTTATTGCTTTGTATTAGAATTTTTAGCCGTAAAGGTTTAAGCTATTTACTCTACATATAGTACAAACTATAACCCCCTTTCAGGTATCTATATTAAAAAAATAGCATTTTTATTTTTATTCCTCTATTCTCTGTGTAAGTATTTTTTATTTTTAAAATATCAAGCAAACATATATAAGTATATTAGTAAATTAAATTTTATTGCCATCTATCGTTAAATTTTTACACAAATAAATTTACTGGCAATGCGTTTCTTTTAAATATCATCAAATATTATCTCTACAGACCTTACTGCAATGATATGAGTTATTGAATGAGAGGGCTTGGCTCATCAGTAGTGAACCCTCTCAGCGGTTTCGCCAAATTAATCTCTAGACCGCTCTACTATTGTATTGGACACCTCTACAGACCTATAAACTTATGTCCATAATTAACTAAACACCCCTAAGCTGCCTTCCATAGAAAATGCAGGGTATATAACAAAACCAGTCCAATACAATAGTAGAGCGGTCTAGAGATTAATTTGGCGAAACCGCTGAGAGGGTTCACTACTGATGAGCCAAGCCCTCTCATTCAATAACTCATATCATTGCAGTAAGGTCTGTAGAGATAATATTTGATGATATTTAAAAGAAACGCATTGCCAGTAAATTTATTTGTGTAAAAATATATAAGTATATACATATCTATTTTTCCTGTATTATTTTTCCAGTGTTTTTTATCATTATGAAATTGCTTTGTTTTTAAAATGACCATGCCTCACTATTTCTTCATATTTCAAAAAATAAAATATATCGTAACTCTGTAAGTACTTTAAATTATTTCACTGAGTTTCTCTATATATCGATTTTTGAAGTGTTTTTTCCAATATATTGTTTCCATTTTATAGTCTTCCTCTATACACCTTTTTTATTCACAAGTTGCGTTTCATTTGAAATCATATTTTCGATAGGTTTTCAAGGTTGTACAATATATTTAATTTAACATCATATTAATAAAAACCTTTGAATTGAGGCCTAAACACAGACACACATATATATATATATTTTTGCTTATCCCTAGTACACGTGATACAGGCCATTATAATCATGGTGGGTAGAAGGCGACTGCTTTTACTGTAAGTGCACCACATGTCTACACATGTGAAAAGCAGTTCGACTTTGCACTTACAAATGTGCCAGAGCCCCGTTTGGTTACTTGCACTCGCTGGTAGGGTTGGACTTTAGCAAGAATCGGGGGACATTGGAGCATTATTATTATTTTTTTTTAATCAGAAAAAAGTTCCCAATGCGGGAATCGAACCCGGGACGTAGCGTCGTAGTTGTCGTAAACCAACGGTTTAGACCATCCTTCCACCGACCCCCATATTTCATAGTTAATCTTTTATATCTTTGGAAATTTTCTTTGACCTTCTAAAGTAGCATTAAGTATGTAATTTTTGTAATTTGTAATGTATACTTTTCATAAAAATAATTGCACTGAAGTGTTCAATCATAATTACTCATAATGCAATGTTTTATGTATTAATTCAATAGCTAGGATTATGTTCTTGTGGCTTTGTGTTTGTTTACGCAGAAATAAAGTATTTTTATACACTGTTGCTTGAAATTTGAAGTGCATTTCTCTATTTTTATGAATATCCTTAGAGTATTACCTTTTGAAAATGGTATTACATTACAGTGTGATCATGATTGATTTGAATGCGATACCTTTTTAAAATATTTTTTACCTATCAAAGAATAGAGAGAGATTGAATACATCGGCATATTAGTTTATATAAGGTTAAATACAATATTGAATAAATATCAATAAATAAGATTAAATATATATAAATAAATGTATAATATAAAATTGAAAACTATACATATGTATAAAATATATACAATGTTGTCATTGAGAGCGCCCACCGCGGGAAAACTCTACCATGGTGGGTAGTAAATGATTGCCTTATATTGTGAGTGCACCACATGTCTAGATATGTATAAATCAATTCGACATTTGTACTTATATGGATCTTTGCACTCACTGTCTGGGTGAAACTCATGGAAAATATAGGGCCATTAAGGCATTGTATAATATAGGATTTGACACTATGTCATTATTTTTATAAAACGGTGTTGTGTATCTGTAATCCACCAACTTCCTTGTGAGTGGAAATATTCAACAAGGTAAGAAGCAATCTGAGGTCCAGAAACCTAGATTACTCACATGCACTTATAGACAAAACTTAAGAAAGTTGGAAAATCTTGAAAATCGTCTGTCATCTCTTTTTTTTTTCATACTTGGTTATCTCGTGTGCCTTGATTAAAGGTCACTTTGTATCAAATAACCAAATATCTTTCAGAATGATTATCTGAATCCTGATATACATGCTAAAAGGTACAACTTCTTAAATATTTGTCCATAAGTATATATGTGTCTACCCGTGAAAGAGTTCTACCAGTCCGCTATAGTGAAGAAAATAAGAGCTATGATATCAAGATCTAACTTACTAAACATCCTAGAAAGATAAAAATGAACGGTAGAGCCAGTCCCTAATAGGCAGGACATATTCCAGAAAATTCTTCACTTTTACAATTTTAACCTAATAAAATTAGCAAAACTTTTAATTTAATTTATCACGTTCTATTGGACTTTTATATTGAATAAATTATTTCAACTATTTTTTAAAGAGAGATTAACAATGGGTAAACTATTTTCTCTTTTAAAAGATCTAAATTACATTTTAACCGCTCTCTCTATATTTAATATATCTTTATATATGAGAATATTTAAAATCTTATTGATTCTAATTTCAAAGAAATATAATGTCATGGTTCTCACATTTAATGAAAAGAAGAAGCAAAAAGAATAATAAAATGAAAACGCATTTTCATTTGATTTATATTGAAGAAGATTGAAAATAATTCAGCCAAATTCAAAATGATCTATATATTTATATAATGTAAATATCTTATGTTGAGAAGAATGAAGATTCTACCAAGATCATCAATATTTGATGCTATCGAAGCCATGCTAATTTTCTCAAACTTCAGAAATACCAAAATGCTATCGGAGAACAAACAGGTAACTTTAACGTAGACAACAAATAGATTGAAGGTTTCTATGCTCACTCTGGGTCGGCCATAACACACAACAACAACAAATAATTTAGGTAAATATACATCTGGAGCAGTATATTATCAAAAGAACGAAATCGTGAGGCGAAGAATTCCTAATATATTTTCTTTGGCTTTCGAGCATTTCAGCCATTTTACCATAATTTATTTTTCCTTTGGAAGGACAGAAATTCCCGAAATCTCGGATGAATAAAAAAAAACCCTACAATAAACTCAGGATTTTGTTCTTTCGAAAAAAAAAGATAATTTTCTCTCTCACCAACTCTTATTACAATATCATGTATAAGCTCTTGGAGGATTACTGGCCAAATGGCCAAATATCAGGGAACAAGCTAAATCAACGTTTAGATGAATTATTTTCCACTAGATGGCGCTCTACCATCTAAAGAGATCATGTGCTTGTGGTGAGAATATGCCTTTTTTGATATTGTAATATACCTTATAATAATATTATAATATACTCTGTTTGATTAATTTATTTTTGATTGTTTGGATTTGGCAGCACTGTAATTTTTGTTGTTGTTATGAATCAATTTAAAAAGTGTACGTTTGACATTAAAAATATATATAATAAAAATTAGTTTATTAATTTAATAAAGCATATTTATTTATTTAATCGAAGAGGAACATTACAAAAATGGCGCAGCCGACAGGATCGATCATCCTGCATTTTAAGAATAAAAAGGTAATTGGCTATAGCTTTAACCCTGATGCTAACGTTCTATCTATCCCTGAAGAATTTCAAATGCCCATTTATCACGAGCTCGTGTTTAAATGTGGAAAGAATCTAACTTCTTACTATTTAGAAAAGGATTCTAATAGAATTGTTAAAGTTCCATCAAAAATAATTGAAATATACAAAAATCGATCATTTGAAGATTTACAAATTTGCGTAATGGATGAGGAGGAATTAGATGCAAAATCTCTATTAACAGAAGACACTTTTAGCAAATTGATAACTACTGTAGCAGAACAACAAAAACTAGTTAATTCTTTAGTTCAAAATTTAAGTTTAAACCAGCATGAATATGCACCAAGACATGTCGAAATGAAAGCACCTGATTTCTCCGGTAATAACTTAGA
This sequence comes from Cordylochernes scorpioides, assembly GCA_030710605.1. NCBI lineage: Eukaryota > Metazoa > Arthropoda > Arachnida > Pseudoscorpiones > Chernetidae > Cordylochernes > Cordylochernes scorpioides. The sequence continues at coordinate 64,816,295 of CP092866.1, forward strand.
TCCAGCCACTTGGATAACCCTATATGAAAATGTCTGTGCAAATAATGGTTGGGTAAAAGATCAATCCAAAATATATGGTATGAGAAACTACCTAGGGGGAACTGCACAATTGTGGTTCGATAGCAGACTTGCTGATGAATGCAACTTTAGCTGGGAAACATGGAAAGAAGATTTTGTATCCTCATTTGGGGATAACCCCATAGACAAATATGATAGGGCGTTCAAGTGGAGATATCGAGGCGGCTCTCTGATCGATTACTTCCACCAAAAACAAAGGAAAATGCGATTAGGGATGCCCGGCTTAAGTGAAAAGCTATTGATAATTGAAGTGATTCATGGGCTACCCCCAGATATGCAGAATCAGTTGTCCACTGTGAAAATCGAAAACAAAGAGACTCTTCTTCAGCTGCTGAAAAATATCCGTCCCAGTTTGGAGAAAAAACCTTTTGAACCCAAGCCCTACCAGACAACTGGCAACACAGTGGTCAGGAAGCCAGCCTATTTTGCCAAACTTGATCAAATTGAGGAGGCATCACAGACAATGAACAATCAAAATAATTCTGTGTCTTCTCTTCAAAAAAACTAAATTTAGAGGGTTGTTCGATCCCGATGACAAAATCGATCCTATTTTTGTCTTGCAAAAGTCCCGATTCTATGTTGCCCGTTATTATAAATGGTGTAAAACTTGTTGCTTTCTTGGATCCAGGTTCTTCTATCAATCTAATGAGAAGAGACCTTTTGGCCAAATATAAATGGAAAAGTTATCCATCAGAGACCACGATAACAACGATTGACGAAAGCCATGTCCGAGCTACTGAGAATATTGAGGTGGAACTTCAGGTTGACGATCAACAGAGAATGATGACGGCGACAATATTGAGGGATAGGCCATTCGAACTGTTAATAGGAAAGCCCACCATGAGGGATCTCCGAATTCAATGGAACTTTGGGACTGATGAGATTAAGTGCTTGTCTTTGCGGTCAAAATAAGTTATTTTACCAGTGATGACCTGATCACTATATTCGCCAAGCTTTGCAATGTCTCCAAAAAGGAATTACCATTGCACGAGATCGACTTTCTATTGAAGCCCAATAATAACATCGTGGCGTGTAAACCTTACCCTATGTCAGATCACAAGAGAGCATGGACTGCTGGAAAAATCAAGGAGATACTAGATGGGGATATTATTACTCCTTCTACTTCTGAGTACGCATCACCTTGTATTCTAGTTCCTAAAACGGACTCGTCCTACCGACTCTGTATTGACTATCGACAGTTGAATAAAGAGACTTTTTTGGACCCTTTTCCTTTTCCTAGAATCGACTCAATCATTAATAAAATTGGGGGTTGTCGATACTTTACAAAAATTGATTTGAAGGATGGGTTTTGGCAAGTCGGTCTAACTAAAGCCACGAGAAAGTTCTCTGCTTTTGTAACACCTGATGGACTTTATGAGTTTAAGAGACTACCGTTCGGGTGGAAAAATTCACCTCCTAGATTTCAAAGGGTTATGAGCGAGATGTTGGCTGATTTATTGGAACTCAGAGTGGTTGTTTACATTGACGACATTTGTTGTGGCGCCCCAACCCTTGAAGAATGTGCTTCCCTCACCTACAAAGTTCTCAATAGACTGAATCAATATAATATGACAGTGAACTTGGGAAAGTGCCAAATTTGTGTATCTGAGGTGGAACTTTTAGGTAGAATTATCAACGGTAACTCGAAGCAAATGAAGGAGGAAGTAATCGAAAAGGCTAAACTCATGAAACGCCCATATAATCTTAAGTCACTACAATGTTTTACTGGATTTACAGGTCATTTTCGGGCCTATATACCAAACTATGCCACGATAGTTCGACCGTTGGACAACCTGAAGAAAAAAGATTCTAGTTTTATGTGGTCTGATAAATGTGAAGAGGCCTATTTAAAACTTATTGATATCATCACGTCAAAACCAATACTGGCAATCCCAGATGAGTCATTGCCTTATGAAATGTCAACAGATGCTTCATATTATGGAACAGGGGCTATTCTATACCAGAGAGACGTGAATAAAAGGAAATCACTTCAACTCAGAGTGATTAGTTATTATTCATATACATTTTACAAGGCTGAACAAAATTATTCCATCACCGAAAAAGAATGCCTTGCTGTGTTGAAGGCTGTCAAACACTTCAGATGGTATTTGGAAGGCAAGTCTTTTGCTGTCCACACGGATCATCGCGCATTGACACAGCTACTTTCCTGTGGCCATCTCCGAGATCGACTTGCGAGGTGGCAGCTGTTTCTGAGCTCATTCGAAATGAGAGTGAACCACCGTTCTGGCAGGGAGCTCAGCAATGCAGACGCGCTGTCTAGATTGGCTGTAGAAACACCAAATTCCAGCGATCAAATCGTACTGTTTGTTAAACATCAGAGTATTCCTTTAAAATTAGAAGATCACGGGAAATATTTTGTCCCTCACGAACATCGAACTTCAATTTTATCTATGTACCATGATGATCCCTTATCAGGAGGACATTCGGGGTTTTGGAGGACATATTATAAAATGAAGCAACGCTTTGTTTGGCCTGGTATGAAGAATGACATAAGGAAATATGTATCTTCTTGTCCTATCTGTCAAAGGGTCAAGTTCAAGTATAAGAGCCGTCCTTCAAAGATGAGTTTGCCCCATCAATCAAGGGTACCTTTCCATACTGTACATGTAGATTTCGCCGAGGCTCCTTCTAACATCAAGGATAAGAATTCAACATTTTTACTAATTATTGACGAGGCTACTAGGGTAGTTCAAGCAAAGGCAATGAAACAACATGGCCGTGCTCTAATAAAATATTTCAACGAACATGAGGATCTGAAATCAGTGAGAACTATAGTCTCCGATCAAGGGAGATCATTTGTGTATGGAGAATTCCCTAGGTGGGCAACCTCCAAAGACATCCGATTAATAACTACTTCTCCTTATCACCCTGCAGGAAATGGTTTAGCGGAACGAGCTATACGAGATATAAAGACCTTTCTCTCGTGCTATCCTCACTTCAAGGGTGGATGGAAAAATGCCTTAGAAGCGGCAGTACGCTACCATAATAGATCCTACAACTCCTACCTGGGTTGCTCCCCTTTATTCAAACTTACAAAAACTTCCCCTGTTTTACCTGCCGATAAAGAGCTTAATCTTCACTGTCCCCTTTATGAAACAGAAAAAAGTCAAATTGAGCAAAACCTCTACCGACAAAGAACAAAGTTTTATTTTAACAGTCGTAAGAAGGCCCTGCCACCAGAGATGAATATCGACGATTATATTTTGGTAAGACATCAGAAGGTTGGAAAGGAATGGAAGCTATCTGGTCCGCATCGAGTGACAAGGGTAACCAAAATGGATGGCCACCCCAAATATGTTGAATATGAGTCTGATGATAAAACTCCAAGAACGGCTCACATCTCCAATATCCAACCTTATCTGCATCGACATCCCAGGAGGGATGAAGTCGCTTGAAGTCGGGGGAGTTGTAATATACCTTATAATAATATTATAATATACTCTGTTTAATTAATTTATTTTTGATTGTTTGGATTTGGCAGCACTGTAATTTTTGTTGTTGTTATGAATCTATTTAAAAAGTGTACGTTTGACATTAAATATATATATAATAAAAATTAGTTTATTAATTTAATAAAGCATATTTATTTATTTAATTGAAGAAGAACATTACAGATATCAATATAAATATATTCATAGTAATTTTTAAATAAAGATTATTAACCGTATGAAATTAATCGTATTGGAAATTATAGAAAATATTTTAAAATCCTTAATAAAGTACTACGAGAAAGAAAGGTTTCTTCACCAATTTATTAGTTTTCACAGCCTTTTTCTAGTTGAAAAGCTCTTTCACAGGCGTGTTTCTCATAAGAATAAACATTTCAAAATATTGTTTTGAAAATAGAGCAATCAATAAATAAACCTTTAATTATAAAGGCATGTATTGGTAAAATAAATGATATTTTGATCCCATATATGCCTTTTTATTTAAAGAATCCAAAATATATGTTTGTAAAAAGCCATTACGCACAACCGAGAGCCTATTATATTTATGGAATGTCTATAGATAGAAGAAACGCCTGTGGAATGGTTTTTCAACTTTCACAAAAAGCTTATTGTGGTATTTTGCATAACAATAGTTATGTTTAGATAAATTGTCGTGATATGCAAATAAGGTTTTGCATAGTGTTTGTTTGTTTTACTATGTTAATTATTTCTATATATATATATAAATATATCATTAATTTGTAAATAGTTTGTTCAGTCAGTAGTTTGGGATGGTTATCACCGGTGATCATTAGCTTCAAGATTCTGTTCCAAACTTTGTGGAAACAGGATTTGGATTGGGATGATCCCTTGTCTGAATCGTTATGTTCTCATTGGAGGAGAGTGAAAATGGATTTGGCCATGCTAAATCATATTAAAATTCCTAGATACATTTCCTGCAAGGGACTTATACATTCTTTAGAACTCCATGGATTTTATGATGCTTCCGAATCTGCATATTCATCAGTTGTTTATATGAAATCTCGTTTTAAATCTGGTCATGTTCAAGTCACATTGATTGCTGCCAAGACAAAAGTCGCTCCCTTGAAGGCAACGTCAATACCTCGTCTGGAGCTTTGTGCTGCTCTTCTCCTTTCAAATTTATATGATTCCATTTGCAGCTCATTGCTGTTGCAGATTGACCGAGTAATTTTGTGGACAGATTCCCAGATTGTTTTATGTTGGATAAAATCTGAATCAAAACATTGGAAACCTTTTGTTGGTAACCGGATTGCAGAAATTCAGCGACTAACTCTGCAATATTCTTGGTACTATGTGTCTACCAAGGATAATCCTGCAGATTGCGCTTCCAGAGGTATAACTTCTTCAGAACTAGTAAACCATTCACTTTGGTGGAATGGTCCTGATTGGCTATCAAACTCAAGTTTACAAGATCCGCAACCAATCACATATGAACTTCCAAAAGAAGTTTGTCATGAAAAAAGAAAGACTGTTCCGATTGTTCATTTCACTACTTGTCCTATTCCAGACTTTATTTTTAAATTCTCAACATTCAGGAAGCTGAGCAGAGTTACGGCATGGCTCCTAAGATTTATCCACAATGCTAGATACAGCAGCGACAAAATAAAACACAAAGAATTGTCCTCTAATTTGCTCGATAATTCAATTCAAACTCTTATTCAAATCATTCAAAGTTCAGAATTTAAAACTGAAATTCAATGTTGTATTCAAAGCAAAGTAGTACCATCAAACTCAAAACTTTTATCCTTAAACCCATTTATTGACTCATCAGGAATTCTACGTGTAGGAGGTCGACTGCGCAAATCTAACCTGCAATTCAATGAGAAGCATCCAATAATTCTTCCTCACAACCATTTTGTTACAGAATTGATTGTTCAACAATTCCACGTAGAGCATCTTCATTCTGGTCTCCAATTAACTCTGTGTGCCATCCGACAAAAGTACTGGATTCCATCCGGTAGAATTCTAGTAAAAAAGCTCATTAATCGTTGCATGACATGTTTCAAGACGAAACGCCAAGTGTCAAAACAAATCATGGGAGATCTGCCTATCCATAGAATCATACCCTCAAGCCCTTTCAGCAAAACAGGAATAGACTTCGCAGGACCATTTATAGTTAAACCCAATGTCATAAGAACAAAAGTAACATTAAAATCATATATAGCATTATTCATTTGTTTCTCAACGAAGGCTATTCACCTTGAGATAGTTTCAGATCTGTCAACCTCTGCCTTCCTCGCTGCTTTTAGAAGATTCATCTCTCGTCGAGGAAAACCCTCTGATATTTTCACCGACAACGCTACTAACTTCAAAGGAGCTAAGAATATTTTGAATAATATACATCAACTTGTAAAGGATTCTTCAATTCAAAGTTATGTCGCAAATGAACACATCACTTGGCATTTTATACCTCCATCTGCTCCAAACTTCGGCGGCATTTGGGAAGCAGGAATTAAATCATTGAAGTATCATCTCCTAAGGTGTTTAAAATCTGCAGTTTTAAATTTTGAAGAACTCAATACTCTGACAAGTCAAATTGAAGCGTGCTTGAATTCTCGCCCGTTGTATCCGATGAGTTCGGATCCAAATGATTTCCACCCTCTCACTCCAGGACATTTTTTGATTGGAAGACCATTAACAGCACTCCCAGAGCCCAGTTATCACCCTAATGACAACTACTTAACTAGATGGAAATTAATTCAAAAGGCCAGAGATGTTTTCTGGCAAAGATGGTCCAGGGAATATCTAAACAATCTGCAACAACGGTCCAAGTGGAAAAAACCCTCTTCCAACCTGAAGGTTGGAGATTTGGTGTTGGTAAAATACTTTCCTATGCCTTCAATGCAGTGGAGCCTTGGCCGCATCACCAAGGTGTCACCTGGAGCGGATGGCAATGTCCGAGTTGTGGAACTTCAAACAGAGAAACAACATCATCTAATAAGAGCCATCTCGAAGATTGCACTTCTGCCATTCTAATAATTCTTCTTCTTCTTCAAAAAAAAAAAAAAAAAACTTTCTACACTATGTGATCCTTTTCTTTTGCCTTGTGTGTGGACTACGTCCACAGGAGGGGAGTATGTTTCGTTTTATTCTAACATAGGTAGCAGAAGGCAGCCATCGGCGGTGAAGGAGCTACGTCATCGCTGACCAATGGGAGGCCAGCTGGCGGACTGCCAGAGGGAGCTCGCCACCTTCTAGAAGATTCTTCTTACCAACGCGCGCCACTAAAGACAATGCATTTCATAGCTGCGGCTTTAAATCATATTCTTTAAATATTCAATGTGAAGAAAAATAAAATAAATTCATTTGTAAAGCTTGGGATGATTGCCTGACCAAGATAAGTAAACTTATTTCTTTAAACTAGTATAAACATTATATTGAATTAAGCCTAACGAGAACAAATTGTTTTGTAAACAATCATTCTGCTTTTCCTACTTTCGTATTTGCCAAGTGGGAAACAAAACAGTACTTGAACCACTGCATAGACTACTAAACAAAAGAAATTGTTGGAAATGGAAAGAAGTGGAGGATAGAGCATTCAGGGAGGCAAAGAATTTGATTCAATCTGATTTAGTGCTAACAACCTTTGATGCCAGAAAACCCCTGGTCTTGGCTTGTGATGCATCACCCTTTGGAGTAGGAGCAGTGCTTTCGCACGTGGAGGAAGGAATGGAGAGACCCATTGCGTTTGCTTCGAGAACTATGTCTCAGACGGAAAGAAGGTATGCACAAATAGATAAGGAAGCCCTGGCCATAATATTTGGCATCTCAAAATTCTACAAATATTTGTATGGCCGTGACTTTAAGATAATCACTGACCATAAGCCTCTACTGGGAATCTTTAATCCGAATAAACCTATCCCTCAAATGCTTTCCCCGAGGATGATGAGGTGGAGTCTTACATTGGCATCGTACTCCTATCAGATTGAACATAGACCTGGGAGAATGAACGCAAAATGCGGATGCGTTGAGTAGAGCACCCCACGAAAAAACAAGTAAAAAACACCGGAACCAGTTGACGTTTTTCTTATGGAAACTAATGAAGAGTCACCATTAGAGGCGAAGGAAGTGGCAAAATTAACGCAGGAAGACTCAGTTCTGGGGATAATTGTGGAATGGACTCGAATAGGATGGCCAGCTCACTGTCCAGCAGAAAAATTTAGGCCATACTTCAATAGGAGAAATGAATTATCCCTACATAGAGAGTGTCTCCTGTGGGGAAATAGGGTAGTAATACCGCCCGTTCTACAGAGGAGAACAATAGAACAGCTTCATGAAACTCACCCTGGAATTGTACAAATGAAGACAATTGCAAGGAGCCATGTGTGGTGGCCAGGAATGGATAAGGCTATAGAGAATAGGGTCGAAAGATGCGAAAATTGTCAACTGGTGCGAAATAATCCTAAACCGAGCCCAGTTCACCCTTGAACGGCACCAGTTAAACCATGGTCACGCATTCATATAGACTATGCAGGTCCATTCCATGGGAGAACGTTTCTAATAGTCGTTGATTCAATGTCTAAGTGGCCGGAGGCCATCATCATGGATCACTGCACGGCAACAGCTACAGTGCGAGTATTAAGAAATCTGTTCGCTGTTCATGGTTTGCCCGACCAGGTTGTTTCGGATAATGGTCGCATGTTTGTGGGTCATGAGTTCCAGAAATTTTTGATGATGAACGGAATAAGGCATATAACATCGGCTCCCTACCACCCACAGACAAACGGACAGGCAGAAAGAGTGGTACAAACACTCAAACAGCTAATAAGAAAGAATGGATGGGAGAACATATCGGTTACGCTGCCACGCGCTCTGTTTGCAATGCGGACTACACCTCATGGAACAACTGGACTAACACCAGCTGAGCTACTAATGGGTCGCAGACTGACCACAAGAATGAACCGGTTGCACCCTAAAGAAAGTGAAGATAGCGAAAAAGGAAAAGAACACATCCAAAATAGGTTCAAGTCCCAAGAGAATGTTTATGCACGTAAATATAATGGAAAGGGAAAGTGGGAACCGGGGAAGATAAAGACAGTACTTGGACCCAGGAACTATGAGGTAATTATGGAAAACGGAGTGATAGCAAAAAGACACCAGGACCAATTGATGAGAAGAGTCAAGGAAGAAGTATCGGAGGATGTGGAGAAGAAGGAGGAGTGTAACACCGAAAGAAGGGGGGAACAAATGAATGACCCAAACGAATCACAGGAAAGGCTGGAGGAAACACCTGGGCCAAGTAGACCAATAAGAAACCGGAGACTCCCCGAATACTTAAAAGATTGTGTAACAAATTGGGGGTGAGAAGATGTGGTATTTTGCATAACAATAGTTATGTTTAGATAAATTGTCGTGATATGCAAATAAGGTTTTGCATAGTGTTTGTTTGTTTTACTATGTTAATTATATATATATATATATATGTCATAATTTGTATATAATTAAATGCAACCCCGACCCACTATGTATGTACCATGTATGATTTTCGAAGACTTAATAAAGAACAAGGTAACTGGAGGGAAGCAAGTAGCATTAAGATATAGGAAGTAGACCTAAGGCTGGCACGACTATTCTGGGCACCCCTGTGTCAATATTGCAGGGGCAGAGACCGGACGTCTCTAGTGACCGCAGAAGTTATTTTAGCCAAGATACACTCAATACTTCCTGACAAAACAGGACGTCTCTAGTAACCAGAAGTTATAAATGTTAAAGCTAGCATTCAATACTTCCTGACAAAGCAGGATGTATTTTGATAGCCGCGGAAGTAAATAAAGTCAAATAAACACGAGACTTCCTGACCCAAGCCGGGCGTAACTAATATCAAAGGAAACCGCGGGCCAATCAAAAGACAGTACCTTAAGTAGGTCAACCAATAGGAAAAGATCATGTGACATCTCTCGACCAATCAGAGAGAAACTGAGGCTTGGTGTAAAATCGGAAAACAAGAATGAGTAGTTACGTTTTCGCTCTCAGAGGAACAACACCTACAGTTGTTCAGTGGCTCTCGCCGAGTTCGGACAGTTGCTCCTTCGCTTCCAGCAAGGTAACATCTACTCTAGAGATCTTTCTCTCCGCTCATTTCATCTAAATCCAATCATCGCCATGTGATAAACTAATTAATAAGTCAAATCGCTCAACTCTTCTCAAGCTTTCTTCCCTCCAACCAGTTGCCTTTTATTTCCAAACCCAATCACGTGTCCTGATTATTCCTAACTGTATGCTGCAACTTCCACTCAAACGGCTGCGCTTCAACCAAATCTCACCATTCGCATCCAACAACAAGAAACCCCGCAACGATATTGCCACAGAACGGTTAAATCGACAGGATTCTACAACAGTGTAATACATCAAATATTATAGTGTAATAACAATTGCATCCTATTACACAGAGTCGACAGGATAAAGATTATGGAACTTAATCAGGATAGTGAGATGGAATTAAATCAGGATCCCATAGGCGTAAAGTCAGACGGTCCAACGGAAACAATGGAAAGAAGGCAAGAAGCAAGGGAGAACGAAGGGGCAGGAGAAAGACAGGAAGTGATCGGCCGAGAGACAACTGCGCCCCTAGCGGACGCCGTCAATCAGCTGTCAACGCTTCTGACCCGGGTAAAAATTTCTGATGGAGCGGAATCGGCGATCCCGCCTTTCGACGGCACATACAGCGCGACACAGTTTTTCCAGACGTTCGACCGAAAAATGGAAGACGCATCCATGGGAGAACAAGAAAAATTACTGCGCCTACCAAACTACCTGGTGCGACAACCCCTGGAACTCTTCAGGAAACTTCGGCTGGCCGACCGGAGTTATTTCCAGGTGAGACAAATCCTCCTAGATCTCTACCCTGAGTCAAACGAAGCGTCCTTTGCGAAATATTTCGCCATGAAACTCACTGGACAAGCCAACTTAGAGACCTACTACCGGGAGAAAACCGCCATGGGATTGCAACTAGGACTTCCACAAGAGGTGATCCTCGAGACGCTGACAGAAGGACTGCCATTCAACGACCAGCGCCTAGTCCGCGTAGTACCTCCCGAGAACCTAGGAGAATGGTTCCGCCTGGTACAGCGGATCCACGGGCCCAGTGTACCGGCAACGCGATCCAGAGAAGATCAACCGCCCACAATGTCGGGTCCGTACCACAGCACACCCCGACGCCCAGGTGCATGGAATGCACCTCTTCCGCCGTCCAATTGCAAGTTCTGCGGCGCGAGACACTGGCATAGCGAATGCCGACGTCGACCAGTCCCGACGATCCACGAAAAAGTGCGGACGGTGCAAACAGTCCCAAAACAACCAGCCCCGATTCCACAACAACCAAGTCAAGCCAGGGACACCCCAGCCGAGCAGCCCTTTCGAGACTTAGGTAGGATCCCTAAACCAACTGACTGTCAAACTTTTTCTAACCCCTAATGTATCATGCCCCTTTTTAATTGATACAGGCGCCAGCCTGAGTATAGTGCCATATAGTATTTATCATATGCTAAAAACCCACCTGCCTAATTTAACCCTTGAGGGACAGTCACTACACCTCCAAACCCTAAACGGATTTGCAAAAACCATGGGTAAACTAGCTATCCCACTGACAATAGGACAAATATCACGAAAGGAGTATTTCCATGTAGTAAATGCACCATTGCCATTCGGAATTCTTAGTATCAATAGCCTCCATAAATTCAGATTAACCATAGATTTTAATAAATGCACTATACTCCAGCTGGGCGCCCCATTGTCTACCCTTTCCTACCATTTTAATCATGTGTCCAATGTATGCACATACTGGCAATGTCAGGCGATGTCACAAAAAATTTTCCCCACATCCCAACTTTCCGCCTATGACAACCATTGCGTGCATTCATTGAGAAAACCCCACTTATCTACATGCCCCTTTTTCACTAAAGCCAATTGCCCTTTTTACATGCCCTCAAATAATCAAACCACAACAACTTCAACTTATGAACCTGTCCAAAACGCACCCACACAGCGGGATAACTCGCATACCAAAAACCTAGGTGATCACACACCGTTACACAACTCTCACATGACCAACCCACACAACGAACTCGACACTCACACTAATACACAACAAAATCCTTTACCCCATGCATACTACAACACAACACCTAACACTCACTATACACCACAGTTCACAACACTTCTACAAAGGTACACTCACATTTTTTCACAGGACAAATTCAACGTACCATGCTTACGTATTCCACCAGTAAAAATACCCACGAATTCCAAAAAAATAATCACCATACGTCCATATCGTGTTCCGATATGTGACCAACAAGAAATCCGTAACCAAATACAACAAATGCTGGAGAACGGCATCATAGAGCAATCTTTTTCACCTTTCTCGAGCCCTGTCACCCTCGTCACTAAGCGCGACAAAACCAAACGGTTTTGTATCGATTATAGGAAGGTGAATGAGCTAATCAGCTCTGATGTCCATCCCCTCCCGAGAGTCGAGGATATCCTAGACCGCCTCGCACAAGCCAAATATTTCTCCACGGCCGACATATCCTCTGCGTATTGGCAAGTCCCAATACACTCCGATTCTCGACCACTGTTAGCATTTGCCACCTTTGAAGGATTATACCAACCCACTCGATTACCTTTCGGGTTAAAAACCAGTCCTCAGATTTACGAACGAGCCATAAGTCAGGTCCTACAGAGACACGGACTTGACTGTGTGGCACATTACTTTGATGATTTCATCATTTACTCCAACACATTGGAGGAACATCAAAACCACCTGCGACAATTTTTCGCCTTTTGCGAAGCGGAGAAGTTACAACTTAACTTCGCAAAATGCGAATTTTTTAAACAATCCATAAATTTTCTAGGTTACACCATCACAGCTGGTACAATTACACCACTTACACGCAATACCGACATCATCCACGCCATTAAACAACCACACAACCGAAAAACACTACAATCCTTCTTAGGCGCTGTGAACGTCTATAACAAATTCATTCCGGAATACGCTCGCTTGCGAGCACCACTCAACAATCTCCTCAAAAAGGACGTCGTGTGGAACTGGAATGAAGCTTGTCAAGAGGCGTTCATTGACCTGAAAGGAAACCTCACACAACACCCCATTTTACACCTTTACAAAGAAGGTCTGCCATGCCAAGTGTATTGCGATGCATCCACCCTCGGTATAGCAGGCATTCTCAAACAAGTTCACCCTGACGGAAACGTATATCCAGTTCAATATTTCAGCCGAACATTGCGCCCACACGAGAAAAACTACTCCATCTCTGAACTTGAGTGCTTAGCAATCGTTGAGAGTGTGGAGAAGTTTCGCATCTATCTTATGGGCAGAAAGTTTACAATATTTTCTGACCATCACGCATTGCAGTGGTTGAAAACCATCAAGAACCCGTCCGGTAGACTGTTTCGATGGAGTTTACGACTATCGAGTTACGAATATGAGGTCCGCTACATAAAGGGAAAACTACAATATGAAGCAGATCTCTTGTCCCGTAACCCGTTTTGTGGATTCTTGGACGCCACCCTTATCAAGACCCATCAACCTCCTCCATCGAAAGAGTCTACTTTGACCATTGATCATAATGGATTACATACAATTTCCCGAAAAGGTGTAACCAAGATTATACTTCCAAAACCACTCATACAACAACTCTTACAAACAGTACACACACAATACAATCACCCCGGTATTTCCCAAATGTCACGAATTATCTCCACACAATATTACTGGCAAGGTATGTCAAAAGATATTAAACAAAAAGTTAAGACCTGTCCCACCTGCCAATTAACAAAACGTCCAGTAGGACCCACTTACGGAGAATTAAGTCAACCTCCGGAATCTAAAGAACCCTTCGACCTTTTATCTCTGGACACCATAGCAGGATTTGCCAAATATGGCAACACCAAGATATACCTCCATGTGGTAGTCGATCATTTTTCACGCTACGCGTGGGCTTTTCCATCTAAATCCACCAGTACCACCACCTACCAACAGGTACTTAAACGAGTATTCCAGGATGGTTCTCCAAAACGCCTTCTTACGGATAGAGCCCCTGCCTTCACTTCACCCAAATTTCGTAGTTTTCTACTTAATAGAAATATTCACCCATTGCTCACAACCAGCAACAATCCACAGGCCAACGGTCTATGTGAACGCCTAAACGCCACCCTCACGGGAAAACTTAGGTTATTACACCTAGAAAATCCTAAGGTCGCCTGGACCAAGTTGGTCAAGAAGGTTACACTTATAAATAACAAGACACCCCACTCTACCACAGGTTTTCCACCCATATACTTAATGTTTGGTATCCTACCCCCAGAAATCTCTAATCATAACACACCGTACCCAGATATCGACAAAGCTAGAAAAATTGCACACACACGCACACAAAACAAACATTTACAAGACAAAAACACTTATGACCAACGACACAAGCAACCACATTTCGAAGTAGGTGATCTAGTATTAGTAAAATTATATCACCACCCAAATACAGGGAAACTTGCGCCATATTTCACAGGACCTCACACAATATTAGAAATTATTTCACCAAATGTGGTCCGCATAGATCGACCAAATCAACCACTTCAAAGAGACACTGACACAATCCACGTCAACAAACTTAAACTGTATACAGAAAAAATCCATTATATATCACCACCCGCCGTTAGCACCTATCATATAAAGCACAACCCCAATTACACGTTCCCTTTCAAACATTTAACACCCGAATTATTCCCAACAGAGTCATTAAGGTTCAAACCCACCAGCAGCGAACCTTTCAGGCATTTAGACCCTGCCATTTTTGCAACAAGACGATTTACATCACTCTTCCCCGACGTTGAAAACTGCAAACCTGACAACCAGCTCAATCATATCACACCACTCCCTAAAGATATCAAACAGGAGAACGGCGAACCTACCAATCATTCAAATTCTACAATTCATAAGGTTCAAGCAAATATTTCAGAGTCCCCAGTTACAAAAATGTGGACGAACATGGGGCAATATCCTATCTTTCATCTGATTTTTATCCTTTGTTTATTAATTCTACCGTACAACTGTATCCCAATTTTAGTCATTAATTACCTGTTTATCTATGCCATGCCCGCTCAGAAAATCTTCGAACTACAAGAGGTAGTTTTTAATCTAGGACAAGCAGTTTTTAATTTTGGACAAGCATTTATAAAACTTCTCCTAATTTTAGGAACCATCCTCGCAGAAAATCTAAATAAACTCCGAAGAGATAGCAGTAACTGAAAAGATGACCAAACAATGTCGGAGAAACCACGCTCCAAAAACAAGCCCCGAGCCACACCCCAAAATAAATAGACGGCAGGAAATGAGGATTTGAAACACCACGACAGGAAGTATAGTCCGCTGCGGTTAAATTCGGCCTCTGTAAACAAAGCGGAACGCCTTCGTCCGATCTCCAATTTCCCTCCCTCTCGTTTGCCCGACACACCCCACTTCCGTATCTCTAATTACAATGAGAAGATCCCCTATTGAGGTCGACTGGGAACCTCACTATGCCACCGGTTTTGATTCCAGTTCGAGTCTACATATCGATTTTTACCACCCAATTACACATCCACGAAACAACACCCAGAACTAGCTCACACATCTCTTACACAACCGACTTCTAACATTTTTCACAACACACACACAAAGACAAAAAATTACACATAAAGGTTATATAGATTTCCATGTCTCCTGTACACACAGCATAAACGCACTTGAGGGCTAGAATCACGTTTTTCACCAAAGTGTCGCTACAGATGAGACAAAAAATTTATAGGGCATAATTGAGCAAGTAAAACATTTATAGGGCAAAATGGAGCAACCAATACATGTAGATCAGGGCATGTAGATACCATAGGGTTCAAACCAATACACCTTATTTTTCATATCAATCATTTCCATTATTTTCTCTCAATTAAAATTTAAATATTTAATCAATTTATCAATTTATTCAACTTATTATCAATTTTAATCATTAACTATCATTTTATTTACCAATTAGTTTATATTATCATTTTCACTTATCAATTATCATTCTATTTACCACTTGACTTATATTGCCACAACTCAATTATCAACGAAAACCCACTGGTTTTCGATTAAACTAAAAACATTAAATCACCCTTTGTTGTTGAAACCTTTTTATTTTTCTTTTTTTTTTTTCAAAACGCTCAACTTTGATTTCGTTCAACTCTTATTTTTATTTTTATTTTGATTTCTCAAAAGACCTTATGAAATTTCCTCGAATTCCTTTCCAAAATTCAAGCAAAAAAGTAATTAGGCATTTTTCCTTTTTTTTTTTTCACCATTCAACCAAGCACTCAACTTTGATTTCGCGCAAAAAACTTTTATTTTATTTTTATTTTTGATTTCTCAAAAGACCTAATAGAATTCCTTCGATTTCATTCCCAATTTCGAGCTAGAATATGGTTAGGCATTTTTCTTTTTTTTTTCTCACCATTCAACCAAACACATTCAATTTTGATTTCATTCAACTACTCTTATTTTATTTTGTTTTGATTTCAAAGCGCCTTATGAAATTTCCTCGATTTCTTTTCTCAAAAGTCGAGCAAAAAAGTAACTAAGCAGTTGTCTTTGTCATCATGCAACAAAATATTTTTCTTTTTCAACCAAACACATTCAATTTTGATTTCATTCAACTATTTTTATATTATTTTTATTTGATTTCAAAAGCCTTAATAGAACTCCCTCGAATTCATTTCTTAACTCGAGTAGAATTCGTTTAGGCGCATTTTCCTTTTTTTTAGCCCACTATGTACCATAGCATTCATTGATTTCTTACAATTAAAAATTTTTGATTTCTATTAATTATACTCAACCTATATCATCAACACCATTCTATCTTACTTTTATATTACCAGCAATGCTTGTATATAGCCCCTCAATACCCACAACTAATTTTCCCACAAAATTATTTTTCATTTTACAGAATTCTCTCAGGCTAACCCCTTCTTGAATTCTTCACATGTAGGGGGCGCATCTGTCATAATTTGTATATAATTAAATGCAACCCCGACCCACTATGTATGTACCATGTATGATTTTCGAAGACTTAATAAAGAACAAGGTAACTGGAGGGAAGCAAGTAGCATTAAGATATAGGAAGTAGACCTAAGGCTGGCACGACTATTCTGGGCACCCCTGTGTCAATATTGCAGGGGCAGAGACCGGACGTCTCTAGTGACCGCAGAAGTTATTTTAGCCAAGATACACTCAATACTTCCTGACAAAACAGGACGTCTCTAGTAACCAGAAGTTATAAATGTTAAAGCTAGCATTCAATACTTCCTGACAAAGCAGGATGTATTTTGATAGCCGCGGAAGTAAATAAAGTCAAATAAACACGAGACTTCCTGACCCAAGCCGGGCGTAACTAATATCAAAGGAAACCGCGGGCCAATCAAAAGACAGTACCTTAAGTAGGTCAACCAATAGGAAAAGATCATGTGACATCTCTCGACCAATCAGAGAGAAACTGAGGCTTGGTGTAAAATCGGAAAACAAGAATGAGTAGTTACGTTTTCGCTCTCAGAGGAACAACACCTACAGTTGTTCAGTGGCTCTCGCCGAGTTCGGACAGTTGCTCCTTCGCTTCCAGCAAGGTAACATCTACTCTAGAGATCTTTCTCTCCGCTCATTTCATCTAAATCCAATCATCGCCATGTGATCAACTAATTAATAAGTCAAATCGCTCAACTCTTCTCAAGCTTTCTTCCCTCCAACCAGTTGCCTTTTATTTCCAAACCCAATCACGTGTCCTGATTATTCCTAACTGTATGCTGCAACTTCCACTCAAACGGCTGCGCTTCAACCAAATCTCACCATTCGCATCCAACAACAAGAAACCCCGCAACGATATTGCCACAGAACGGTTAAATCGACAGGATTCTACAACAGTGTAATACATCAAATATTATAGTGTAATAACAATTGCATCCTATTACATATATATATATATATATATATATATATTATATTTAAATAAAAAAAAGATAAGATTTCTGTTGTTTTGGATCATATTGATGATTATGCTATGGTGGTGCAGTCGTGGCTAAAATCTTGAAAAGATAATAATAAAAATGGTTTTGATCAGTAATTGCTTTAATTGAGTTAAGAAATATAAAAACATAATTGGATAAAAGTACTGCCTGGCTTAAGGCGTAAGAATTAAAAAAAATGAATAACTTATTTACATAATGTACAAAAGGTTTGAGCCGACCAACCGGGATAAAACAACAATGAGTTTATATAGTGGAAGCGTGACCTCTGGCGGTCGATTTAGCAGAATATTTGTATCCATGAAATATATTTTTAAAATAAAATAATACTTTAATATAACATAATTTTAAATAAAATATTTTAATATAACATATATATATATATATATCATTAATTTGTAAATAGTTCGTTCAGTCATATTAGTGTTTGTGAGGCAATAAAGGTTTTATCTCTCACTTAATGGATCTCGGTGACCTGGAGTAGTTGT
Organism: Cordylochernes scorpioides; assembly: GCA_030710605.1. Taxonomy (NCBI): domain Eukaryota; kingdom Metazoa; phylum Arthropoda; class Arachnida; order Pseudoscorpiones; family Chernetidae; genus Cordylochernes; species Cordylochernes scorpioides. Next base: position 64,834,398 of record CP092866.1, read on the forward strand.
AAGAACATAGAGACACAACACTTATGAAGATTGATAAATTGGTGAAGAAAACAATCTCAATTTTTGCCTGTATAATACACTAAAATACACTAACAGATTTTTTTAGCTAACGAATAAAGACATTGAGACCCGAATGTTTCTTTTCACAAATAAATCAAACTTCTAAGAAAAAATAATTAACAGTGAAAAATATAAAAACGGTCAGGGGTTGACATTAAAAAACAAAAATACATATATTTTTCACTTTTTATTATTTTTTCTTATGAAAAGCGTATTTACGCAAACTTGGCCTTTTCATCGCAGTAAGGACAGTAGAAGTTAGATTTATTTGTGAAAAGAAACATTCACGTCTTAATGTTTTCATTCGTTTTATATAGATGGCGCGTTATTACTTTGTATTAGAATTTTCAGCCGTAAAGGTTTAAGCTATTTACTCTACATATAGTACAAACTATACCCCCCTTTCTGGTATCTATATTAAAAAAATAGCATTTTTATTTTTGTTCCTCTATTCTCTGTGTAGCTATTTTTTATTTTTAAAATATCAAGCAAACATATATAAATATATGTAATATGATGATGTTGTTGTTATTACACTATAATATTTGATGCATTACACTGTTGTAGAATTCTGTCGACTTAACCGTTCTGTGGTAATATCGTTGCGGGGTTTCTTGTTGTTCGATTTGAATGGTGAGGATTGGTTGAAGCGCAGTCGTTGAGTGGTAAGTGAAGCACACAGTTAGGAATAATCAGGACACATGATGAGATTTGAAAATAAAAGGCAACTGGATTGGAGGGAAGAAAGCTTGAGAAGAGCTGAGCGATTTGACTTATTAATTAATTGATCACATGGCGATGATTGAATTTAGATGAAATGAGCGGAGAGAGATATCTCTAGAGTAGATGTTACCTTGTTGGAAGCGAAGGAGCACTGTCCGAACTCGGCGAGAGCCAGTGAACCCTGTAGGTGTTGTTCCTATGAGAGCTCCAGCGTAACTACTCATTCTTGTTTTCCGATTTAACACCAAGCCTCAGTTTCTCTCTGATTGGTCGAGAGATGTCACATGATCTTTTCCTATTGGTTGACCTACTTAAGGTACTGTCTTTTGATTGGCCCGCGGTTTCCTTTGATATTAGTTACGCCCGGCTTGGGTCAGGAAGTCTCGTGTTTATTTGACTTTATTTACTTCCGCGGCTATCAAAATACATCCTGCTTTGTCAGGAAGTATTGAATGCTAGCTTTAACATTTATAACTTCTGGTCACTAGAGACGTCCTGTTTTGTCAGGAAGTATTGAGTGTATCTTGGCTAAAATAACTTCTGCGGTCACTAGAGACGTCCGGTCTCTGCCCCTGCAATATTGACACAGGGGTGCCCAGAATAGTCGTGCCAGCCTTAGGTCTACTTCCTATATCTTAATGCTACTTGCTTCCCTCCAGTTACCTTGTTCTTTATTAAGTCTTCGAAAATCATACATGGTACATACATAGTGGGTCGGGGTTGCATTTAATTATATACAAATTATGACAGATGCGCCCCCTACATGTGAAGAATTCAAGAAGGGGTTAGCCTGAGAGAATTCTGTAAAATGAAAAATAATTTTGTGGGAAAATTAGTTGTGGGTATTGAGGGGCTATATACAAGCATTGCTGGTGACAGAAAAGTAAGATAGAATGGGGTTGATGATATAGGTTGAGTATAATTAATAGAAATCAAAAAATTTTTTAATTGTAAGAAATCAATGAATGTTATGGTACATAGTGGGCAAAAAAGAAAATGCGCCTAAACGAATTCTACCCGAGATAAGAAATGATATCGAGGGAGTTCTATTAAGGCTTTTGAAATCAAATAAAAATAATATAAAAATAGTTGAATGAAATCAAAATTGAATGTGTTTGGTTGAAAAGAAAAATATTTTGTTGCATGATGACAAAGACAACTGCTTAGTTACTTTTTTGCTCGACTTTTGAGAAAAGAAATCGAGGAAATTTCATAAGGCGCTTTGAAATCAAAACAAAATAAAATAAGAGTAGTTGAATGAAATCAAAATTGAATGTGTTTGGTTGAATGGTGAGAAAAAAAAAAAGAAAAATGCCTAACCATATTCTAGCTCGAAATTGGGAATGAAATCGAAGGAATTCTATTAGGTCTTTTGAGAAATCAAAAATAAAAATAAAATAAAAGTTTTTTGAGCGAAATCAAAGTTGAGTGCTTGGTTGAATGGTGAAAAAAAAGGAAAAATGCCTAATTACTTTTTTGCTTGAATTTTGGAAAGGAATTCGAGGAAATTTCATAAGGTCTTTTGAGAAATCAAAGTAAAATAAAATAAAAGGTTTTTGAGCGAAATCAAAGTTGAGTGCTTGGTTGAATGGTGAAAAAAAAAAAGGAAAATGCCTAATTACTTTTTTGCTTGAATTTTGGAAAGGAATTCGAGGAAATTTCATAAGGTCTTTTGAGAAATCAAAATAAAAATAAAAATAAGAGTTGAACGAAATCAAAGTTGAGTGTTTGAAAAAAAAATGAAAAATAAAAAGGTTTCAACAACAAAGGGTGATTTAATGTTTTTAGTTTAATCGAAAACCAGTGAGTTTTCGTTGATAATTGAGTTGTTACAGTATAAGCTAAGTGGTAAATAGAATGATAATTGATAATTAAAATTGATAATAAGTTGGATAAATTGATAAATATAAAAATGATAATATAAACTAATTGGTAAATAAAATGATAGTTAATGATTAAAATTGATAATAAGTTGAATAAATTGCTAAATTGATTAAACATTTAAATTTATTGAGAGAAAATAATGAAAATGATTGATATGAAAAATAAGGTGTATTGGTTGGAACCCTTTGGTATCTACATGCCCTGATCTACATGTATTGGTTGCTCCATTTTGCCCTATAAATGTTTTACTTGCTCCATTATGCCCTATAAATTTTTTGTCTCATCTGTAGTGACACTTAGGTGAAAAACGTGATTCTAGCCCTCAAGTGCGTTTATGCTGTGTGTACAGGAGACATGGAAATCTATATAACCTTTATGTGTAATTTTTTTGTCTTTGTGTGTGTGTTGTGAAAAATGTTAGAAGTCGGTTGTGTAAGAGATGTGTGAGCTAGTTCTGGGTGTTGTTTCGTGGATGTGTAATTGGGTGGTAAACATCGATATGTAGACTCGAACTGGAATCCAAAAAATCGGTGGCATAGAGAAATTTGTGGCTGGGGAGAGCGGTGACCTAATTTGGATGAGCGGGGCTTTGTAATGAGACGCCGGAAGCGGGACTCGGGGACGCGAGGTCCGGTCTAAACTTATCCACCCCCTGTTTGCGTAATTGGAGTCAGGGCGACGTCTTTATTCTTCGCGGGAAGATATCTGCCTTGCTTCTATGTTTCCTGTCGGCCTAATTGTTTTTTCTAATTGAATCTTTTACTTTCGGTGTTGGTTGCGTTGTGTGTGTGATATGTTTTGTGTACGAAATTTTGTTTTGTTTGTGGGTTTTACTTGTTTGACGATGTCTTGTGTCATGTTCTGTCAATAACATTGTGGAGAGATGAGTTGGTGTAATTTCGACATTATTTGTATTTTGAAAATCCGGACGTTGTATCCATTTATTAAATCGAATGGTCGTTGTGACTTTAGTAAAAAAAATGCCATTCAGTGATATTAGGGTGGAATTGAGTGAAAAATGAGGTTTACGACGTGAACACGCTTTGAGTGGAGATGTGTCACAGGTGTGGTGAAAAGGCGTCTGTGGCCTGAAATGAAAAGTTTTGTGGGGTGACCTGTGACACGAATCGAAAAAAAAAAATTTGTGAATGAAAAGGTGTCACGCGAAATCCTTGTTTGTTCAAAACCTAACCTGTTCTCACTATGAACAACAAATTTATTAAAGTCATATATCGAAATTTCTATTGTTAGTGTATATGGTACCTTTTAAGGTGAACATTTTTTTAGTGTTTTGGGTAGATGAGATGATTGTTACTAACGACGGTGCATGCGTTTGTTGGTGGCTGTCGTCTTTTGGCGCGAGTGTCGTGCTTGTTGGGCGGGTTGTGCGTGTTTGTTAGCGTGAAAACCGTCCTTTGGATGGATGTTGTCGGTGTATTGTTGTCGCGAATGTCGTGATTGTTGTTAAATACGTTTGTGGGATTGTTGTGAGGTACATTTTTATGGCGTGGCGGCGTATGGTCATGCATAGATTTTGTGTGGTAAGTGTGTGAGCTGTACTGACACGTTTTTTTTTTTGGGCATGGTGAGGGTTGAAGCCGTTGTGGCTTATATTTGAGAGCATATAGTACTGGTAATTGGTTGAGTGATAAACATGGTAGTGGGGTCAATGAATGCAGGCAAGGGTTGTCCTGTGTGACAAATTTGATTGTAGTGCAAGTCCTTTCGGACAGGTTTGGCCTAGCCCGTGCGTGCATTCATTGAGTACAAAGGTTAGATATGGTTAAAAGGGGTAGGTAGCTAGGTAAAAGTTCAAAGTCAATTCCTTGACGCCATAGGGTGGGTGCCTACCTCAGTTCAACAGGTCTCCTTTGGGACGTCTTGGTTTGGGATGGTTGGCTTGGCTCGGGACTGCTCGCACCGTCCGCGAAATTGAAGTGAAGTCCGGTACTGGAAGATCATTTTGGGATCGTTTGTGCTGACCCGGATCGCGTGGATTGGTTTCGGGGACTGTGTACGGCATGGCGGTGGATGACTCCTCGGTGGTCGGTGTCCGGCCTTGGTGACACTCGCCTGGGGTTGGTGGGGGTTGTGTCCGTCGTCCTCCCCGGGGAATGGCGCTCCGGAATTCCGTCTCACTTTGTGGGGCGTTGACACGTCGGATGGCCACGGTCATCTGCCATATGATGGCCGCTAGAAGGCGCCTGGTCGCCTCTCTTCTTGTCCGCTTCTTTTCCGCTGGTTTTGTCATTGCCGTTTGATTTGCTGGTGTCTGGGCTAATTTCCATCTTGATCCTGATTAAGTTCCATAATCTTTATCCTGTCGACTCTGTGTAATAGGATGCAATTGTTATTACACTATAATATTTGATGTATTACACTGTTGTAGAATCCTGTCGACTCTGTGTAATATGATGATGTTGTTGTTATTACACTATAATATTTGATGCATTACACTGTTGTAGAATTCTGTCGACTTAACCGTTCTGTGGTAATATCGTTGCGGGGTTTCTTGTTGTTCGATTTGAATGGTGAAGATTGGTTGAAGCGCAGTCGTTGAGTGGTAAGTGAAGCACACAGTTAGGAATAATCAGGACACATGATGAGATTTGAAAATAAAAGGCAACTGGATTGGAGGGAAGAAAGCTTGAGAAGAGCTGAGCGATTTGACTTATTAATTAATTGATCACATGGCGATGATTGAATTTAGATGAAATGAGCGGAGAGAGATATCTCTAGAGTAGATGTTACCTTGTTGGAAGCGAAGGAGCACTGTCCGAACTCGGCGAGAGCCAGTGAACCCTGTAGGTGTTGTTCCTATGAGAGCTCCAGCGTAACTACTCATTCTTGTTTTCCGATTTAACACCAAGCCTCAGTTTCTCTCTGATTGGTCGAGAGATGTCACATGATCTTTTCCTATTGGTTGACCTACTTAAGGTACTGTCTTTTGATTGGCCCGCGGTTTCCTTTGATATTAGTTACGCCCGGCTTGGGTCAGGAAGTCTCGTGTTTATTTGACTTTATTTACTTCCGCGGCTATCAAAATACATCCTGCTTTGTCAGGAAGTATTGAATGCTAGCTTTAACATTTATAACTTCTGGTCACTAGAGACGTCCTGTTTTGTCAGGAAGTATTGAGTGTATCTTGGCTAAAATAACTTCTGCGGTCACTAGAGACGTCCGGTCTCTGCCCCTGCAATATTGACACAGGGGTGCCCAGAATAGTCGTGCCAGCCTTAGGTCTACTTCCTATATCTTAATGCTACTTGCTTCCCTCCAGTTACCTTGTTCTTTATTAAGTCTTCGAAAATCATACATGGTACATACATAGTGGGTCGGGGTTGCATTTAATTATATACAAATTATGACATATATATAAATCTGTTCTTGCAAAGTATTATTTTTCCGGTGTTTTTTATCATTATGAAATTGCTCTGTTTTTAAAATGACTAAGCCTTTATATTTCAAAAATATATATATCGTAACTCTGTAAGTACTTTAAATTATTTTACTGAGTTTCTCTATATATCGATTTTTGAAGTGTTTTTTCCAATATATTGTTTCCATTTTATAGTCTTTCTCTATACATCTTTTTTATTCACAAGTTGCGTTTGATTTGAAATCATATTTTCGATAGGTTTTCAAGGTTGTACAATATAATCAATTTAACATCATATTAATAAAAACCTTTGAATTGAGGCCTAAACACAGACACACACATATATATTTCTTTTTTTTTTCTTATCCATAGTACACGTGATACAGGCCATGATAATCATGGTGGGTAGAAGGCGACTGCTTTTACTGTAAGTGCACCACATGTCTACACATGTGAAAAGCAGTTCGACTTTGCACTTACAAATGTGCCAGAGCCCCGTTTGGTTATTGCACTCGCTGGTAGGGTTGGACCTTTGCAAGAATCGGCAGCCATTGGAGCATTTCTTTTTTTTTATCAGAAAAAAGTTCCCAATGCGGGAATCGAACCCGGGACGTAGCGTCGTAGTTGTCGTAAACCAACGGTTTAGACCATCCTTCCACCGACCCCCATATTTCATAGTTAATCTTATATATCTTTGGAAATTTTCTTTGACCTTCTAAAGTAGCATTAAGTATGTAATTTCTGTAATTTTTAATGTATACTTTTCATAAAAATAATTGCATTGAAGTGTTCAATCATAATTACTCATAATGCAATGTTTTATGTATTAATTCAATAGCTAGGATTATGTTCTTGTGGCTTTGTGTTTGTTTACGCAGAAATAAAGTTATTATTTTTATACACTGTTACTTGAAATTTGAAGTGCATTTCTCTATTTTTTATGAATATCTTTCGAGTATTACCTTTTGAAAATGGTATTACATTACATAAATGTATAATATAAAATTGAAAACTATACATATGTATAAAATATATACAATGTTGTCATTGAGAGCGCCCACCGCGGGAAAAACTCCGCCATTGTGGGTAGTTAGTGATTTCCTTATATTGTGAGTGCACCACATGTCTAGATATGTATAAAGCAATTCAACCTTTGTACTTATATGGATCTTTGCACTCACTGGTTAGGTGAAACTTATGGAAAATATAGGGCCATTAAGGCAGTGTATAATATAGGATTTGACACTAGGTCATGATTTTTGTAAAACGGCGGTGTGTATCTCTACTCCACCAACTTCCTTGTAGGTGGGAATATACAACAAGGTAAGAAGCAATCTGAGGTCCAGAAACCTAGATTACTTACATACACTTATAGACAAAACTAAAGTTTGTTCATACTTGGTTATCTCGTGTGTCTTGATTAAAGGTCACTGTGTATCAAATATCAAATAACCAAATATCTTTCAGAATGATTATCTGAATCCTGATATACATGCTAAAAGGTACATCTTCTTCAAATTTTGTCCATATGTATATATGTGTCTACCCGTGAAAGAGTTCTACCAGTCTGCTATAGTGAAGAAATAAGAGCTATGATAACAAGATCTATCTTACTAAACATCTTAGAAAGATAAAAATGAACGGTAGAGCCAGTCCCTAATAGGCAGGACATATTCCAGAAAATTCTTCACTTTCACAATTTTAACCTAATATAATTAGCAAAACTTTTAATTTAATTTATCACGTTCTATTGGACTTTTATTTTGAATAAATTATTTCAACTATTTTTTAAGAGAGATTAACAATGGGTAAACTATTTTCTCTTTTAAAAGATCTAAATTACATTTAAACCGCTCTCTCTATATTTAATATATATCTTTATATAAGAAAATTTAAAATCTTATTAAATCTAATTTCAAAGAAATATAATGTCATGGTTCCCACATTTAATGAAAAAGAAAACAAAAAGAATAATAAAAGGAAAACGCAGATTCATTTGATTTATATTAAAGAAGATTGAAAATAATTCTGCCAAATTCAAAATTAACTATATGTTTATATAATGTAAATATCTTATGTTGAGAAGAATGAAGATTCTACCAAGATGATCAATATTCGATGCTATAGAGGCCACGCTAATTTTCTCAAACTTCAGAAGAACCAAAATGCTATCGGAGAACAAACAGGTAACTTTAACGTAGACATCAAATAGGTTAAAGGTTTCTATGCTCACTCTGGGTCGGCCATAACAGACAACAACAACAAATGAATTAATTTGAACAATCATCTGGAGCAGTATATTATCAAAAGAAAAAACCCGTGAAGGAAAGAATTTCTTATATATATTTTTTTGGCTTTTGAGCATTTCTGCAATTCTACAATAATTTTTTCCTTATGGAAGTGCAGAAATGACCAAAATCTCCGGAAAATAAAAAAAAATCCTAGAAGAAACTCTTCTCCTCAGTATTTTGTTCTTCAGATAAAAAAAAAAGGGAATTCTCTCTCTCTCCAACCCTCATTATAATATAACTAGACGAATGACCCGGGCAACGCCCGGGTTTACCCGATTAAATGTTTTATTCAAACACTATTCGTTACAATTATAAATTGGCGCCGTGGATGTCACTCTTGTGAAACGTCCCGCTCCAAACTTTACATTCAGATTAGTTACGATATAAATCTTCAAATCGAGCGAGCGTCTATAAATATTTCGATTTAGATCAAGTATTCTAATTATTAAGTGAACTATTATTAATAAAATTTTGAGAAGATTTCGATTTTAAACGTATTTATAACCTTGATAGAGGGCGCTGTTCGTGAGCTAAGTAGAATAATTTGAATATAGAGTTTTAATATTTAATTTATGTATAATTTAAAATAGCCTATCGTTTTCCTCGTATTTTTTTACCTATGTATGGAAATTTTGGTTTGAATTAGTGAACTACTGCGAATTTGTATACCGGACATACAAACCAACAAACAAAAATACAAACATTCATTTTTATATATATAGAAGATATAATATAAATGAGTTTTAAAAATTGTTAAAAAAAAATGCATCGGCCGGGAATCGAACCCGGGCCGCCCGCGTGGCAGGCGAGCATTCTACCACTGAGCCACCGATGCGTATACAAAATGGCCATATTTGGGTATTCATTCCATTCCGGATTACTCCGCGTAAAAAAAAAGTTCTTCAAATGAAAAAAAGAAATAGCCAAAAATACTGAGCAAATTGTATCCAAAAATTTTCCTCAGGTTTATAAAAAGCGACATGCAAAATTTGGTACCAATTGGTTCAGTAGTTTTTGAGTTTATCGCGAAACAGACAGACAGACATTGACTTTTATATATATAGAGATTAGTGTTTAGGTATTTGATTTAATTCATATAGTTGATATAATAGTATATATTTATATTATATTTTTTATAAATAAAAAACTGCATCGGCCGGGAATCGAACCCGGGCCGCACGCGTGGCAGGCGAGCATTCTACCACTAAGCCACCGATGCTTTAAAAAAAATGGCCATATTTAGGTATTCATTCCATTCCGGATTAGTCCGCGTAAAAAAATAGTTCTTCAAATTAAAAAAAAGAAATAGCCAAAAATAATAAGCAAAATGTAGCCAAAAATTTTCCTCAGGTTTATAAAAAGCGACATGCAAAATTTGGAACCAATTGGTTCAGTAGTTTTTGAGTTTATCGCGAAACAGACAGACAGACAGGAATTGACTTTTATATATATAGAGATATATATAAACTCTCTTATAGAGGATTGGGGTTAGAAGACCATGTTCTAAATGGCCAATTAAGCCGGAATAAAAATAAGAACTCTCTTGGAGGATTCGGGTCCCCTTTCTCTTGAGGCTTCTCTACAAAAGAGAGTCAACTTTTAATTCTACCTTATAATTGGACGATTCTCATAATGCTTCTTTTTGTCTCTGCTAACACCTAATTCAATAGAAGCCATACAACTAAATGTTTTGCATGATTACACCAAATAATTATTTGTACTGAACCAACTGATTGGTCAAATTGACGCTAAACAACATGAGGCATCAGAACAGCACTTAAACATAATTAAAATAGATCAGAGATAATGACTAATAGTACTTTAACATGATTAGTGAACCAGGAATAGTGATTAGATAGTTCTGGGACGTGACGACAGTGGGTCAATGATAGTGGCTAGATAGTACTGGGATATGACATGAGATGTTAGATTGGTTAGATAGTACTAGACTATAAAGACAATGGGTAAGGTATATTGGTAGATAGAATTGGAATTTGATTACAGTGAGTTGGAGATAGTGGCTAGGTAGCACCGGGACGTTACAACAGCCTGTCGGAAATAGTGGATATTTAGTACTGGAACATAGCAACTGTGAGTCAGACATTGTTGCCGGGAGGTGATGACAGTGTTTCAAGAATACGAGGACGGAACCATCATCTCCGATAGCTTGCTCGCTCCACGGCTGAGCACTGATCACTAGACATTGTTTGGCTTTATCCTGAACCTACTGCAGGTAACAACGTCCTATCCATAGAGCGTTGTTAGAATCGGATATTTATATGTCATAAAAATTATAAAAATTCAAATAAAGATGGCCTGTTTGGAAATTTGAGGAGAGAAAATAGCCTGGTCAAAACATCCCCTTGGGTAGCCAGATGTCGTTCATTTAGAGATGGAAAAAAATATTTTATTCAGTCAGAGATATAAAAATATGTGAAAAAAATAATAAAATGATGAAAAATGACACCTGCATCACACCGATGAGGGCCAACAGCCCGTGACGCGTTCGTAGATGTTTTTTCTTGATTTATCAATAAAATGGGTTGGCCAACTATCAGGGAACAGGCTAAATCAACGTTTAGATGAATTATTTTCCACTAGATGGCGCTCTACCATCTAAAGAGCTCATGTGCTTGTGGTCAGAATATGCCTTTTTTGATATCAATATAAATATATTTCTAGTAAATTTTAAATAAATATTATCAACGGTATGAAATTAATCGTATTGGAAATTATAGAAAATATTTTAAAATCCTTAATAAAGTACTCCGAAAAAGAAAGGTTTCTTCACCAATTTATTAGTTTTCACAGCCTTTTTCTAGTTGAAAAGCTCTTTCACAGGCGTGTTTCACATAAGAATTAACATTTCAAAATATTGTTTTGAAAATAGAGTAATCAATAAATAAATCTTTAATTATAAAGGCATATATTGGTAAAATAAATGATATTTTGATCCCATATATGCCTTTTTATTTAAAGATTTCAAAATATATGTTTGTAAGCAGCCATTACGCACAACCGAGAGCCTAGTATATTTATGGAATGTCTATAGATAGAAGAAACGCCTGTGGAAGGGTTTTTCAACTTTCACAAAAAGCTTACGAATATTGATAAATTGGTGAAGAAAACAATCTCAATTTTTGCCTGTATAATACACTAAAATACACTAACAGATTTTTTAGCTAACGAATAAAGACATTAAGACCCGAATGTTTCTTTTAACAAATACATCAAACTTCTATGAAAAAATAATTAAAAAATATAAAATATAAGAAAGGTCAAGGGTTGACATTAAAAACCAAAAATACATATATTTTTCACTTATTATTATTTTTTCTTATGAAAATCGTATTTACGCGAACTTGACCTTTTCATCGCAGTATAAACGGTAGAAGTTTGATTTATTTGTGAAAAGAAACATTCACGTCTTAATGTTTTCATTCGTTATATATAGATGGCGCGTTATTGCTTTGTATTAGATTTTCAGCCGTAAAGGTTTAAGCTATTTACTCTACATATAGTACAAACTATACCCCCCTTTCAGGTATCTATATTAAAAAATAGCATTTTTATTTTTGTTCCTCTATTCTCTGTGTAGTTATTTTTTATTTTTAAAATATCAAGCAAACATATATAAATATATACATATCTCTTTTAGCTGTATTATTTTTTTCCAGTGTTTTTATTCATTATGAAATTGCTTTGTTTTTAAAATGACCAAGCCTTACTATTTCTTTATATTTCAAAAAATAAAATATATCGTAACTCTGTAAGTACTTTAAATTATTTCACTGAGTTTCTCGATATATCGATTTTTGAAGTGTTTTTTCCAATATATTGTTTCCATTTCATAGTCTTTCTCTATACACCTTTTTTATTCACAAGTTGCGTTTCATTTGAAATCATATTTGCATTTTTTTTAGGTTTTTAAAGATTGTAAATATATTTAATTTAGCATTATATATTCATAGTGTAAAATTGAGGTCTAAACACAGAAACATCTAAATATTTCATATAGTTAATCTTATTATATAATTTAAAAATTCTTTTGAAATTCTAAAGTAGTTTTAAGTGTAGTTTTTTTTTGTATTTTTTATTGAATACTTTTTAGAAAAAAATATAATTTCATTAAAGTGTAATAATTATTACTCGTAATGTTTTATACATTACCACATTAGCTAGGATTTATTTTATGTTCTTTTGGGCTTTGTGTTTGTGTACGTAGAAATAAACGTATTATATACACCGTTTCTTAAATTTTACACTGCATTTCTTTATTTTCATGAATACCTTTCTAAGTTTACTTTTTAGAAAAGGTAATTACATTACAATGCGATGGCTTTTTCAAATCTTTTTTACCTATCAAGATGCGTGTGTGTGGTGGGTAGTTAGGAACTGCCTTTCATATTGTGAGTGTACCACATGTCTAGATATGTAGAAAGCAATTCGACCTTTGTACTTATATGGATCATTGCACTCACTGTTTGGGTGAAATTCATGGAAAACTCTAGGGTCATTGAGGCAGTGTATAATATAAGATTTGACACTATGTCATGATTTTTTAAAGCGGCGGTGTCTGTCTCTACTCCACCAACTTCCTCGTGAGTGGGGATATTCAATCGGGTAGGAAAGATTCTGAGATCTAGGAACCTAGATTACTTACATACACTTATAGACAAAACTAAGGAAAAAGTAGAAAAATCTTTGTAAACGCCTGTCCTCTAATTTTTAAGGAGACAGAGGCAATTGGGTTCACACTTGGTTATCTTGTGTATCACCAATAAAGGTCACTGTGTATCAAATATCTTACAGAGTTATTGTTTAATCCTGATATACATGCTCAAAAGGTACAACTTCTTCAAATTTTGTCCATAAGTATATATGTGTCCACCCGTGAAAGAGCTCTACCAGTCTGCTATAGTGAGAAAATAAGAGCTATGATATCAAGATCTATCTTACTAAACATCTTAGAAAGATAAAAATGAACGGTAGAGCCCTAATAGGTTGGACATATATTCCAGAAAATTATTCAATTTCACAATTTTAACCTAATATAATTAGCAAAACTTTTAATTTAATTTATCACGTTCTATTGGACTTTTATTTTGAATAAATTATTTCAACTATTTTTTTGAAGAGAGATTAACAATGGGTAAACTATTTTCTCTCTTTTTAAAGATCTGAATTACATTTAAACCTCTCTCTATAATTAATATATCTTTATATAAGAAAATATAAAATCTTCTAAAATATAATTTCAAAGAAATATAATGTCAGGATTCCCACATTTAATGAAAAGGAGAAGCAAAAAGAATATTGAGAGAAATTGAGCATATTCATTTGATTTATATTGAAGAAGATTGAAAATAATTCAGCCAAATTCAAAATTATCTAAATGTTTATATAATGTAAATATCTTATGTTGATAAGAATTAAGATTCTACCAACATGATCATGCTATAGAGGCCACGCTAATTTTCTCAAACTTCAGAAGAACCAAAATGCTATCGGAGAACAAACAGGTAACTTTAACGTAGACATCAAATAAGTTGAAGGTTTCTATGCTCACTCTGGGTCGGCCATAACAGACAACAACAACAAATTAATTAATTTGAACACTCATCTGGAGCAGTATATTATCAAAAGAAAAAAATCCTATATATTTTTTGGCTTTTGAGCATTTCTGCAATTCTACAATAAAATTTTCCTTATGGAAGTGAAGAAATGACCAAAATCTCCGGAAAATAAAAAAAAAATCCTAGAAGAAACTCTTCTCCTCAGGATTTTGTTCTTCAGAAAAAAAAAAAGAGAATTCTCTCTCTCCCACCCTCATTATAATATAATATATAAACTCTCTTAGAGGCTTGGGGTTAGAAGACCATGTTCTAAATGGCCAATTAACCCGGAATAAAAAGAAGAACTCTCTTGGAGGATTATGGTCGCCTTTCTCTTGAGGCTTCTCTACTAAAGAGAGTCAACTTTTAATTCTACCTTATAATTGGACGATTCTCACAATGATTCTTTTTGTCTCTGCTAACACCTAATTCAATAGAAGCCATACAACCAAATGTTTTGCATGATTACACCAAATAATTATTTGTACTGAACCAACTGATTGGTCAAATTGACGCTAAACAACATGAGGCATTAGAACAGCAGTTTTAAACTAAATACGAACCATGACATCTATTCATAAATATGCTCATAATCAAACTGTATATCAGTAACTGATGCTGAAAATGTATACATAATGCTCTAGTTTCAATATATCCGTCTTTCGTGTAAAATATATTCCAGATGTGGAGTTACCATTACTTCGTAGAGTGAAATCCCTTCGTTCCAGCTCTACTGATGGGTTATTGAGGATAGTGACTAGTTAGTACTACGGAGACATGGCGACAGTGGATCGAGGTTAGTTAAAAATAGGTACTGGGACATGAAGATATTGCGATGGGGATAGTGAAAAGAAAATACTGAGTCATGACGATATTGGAATGTGGCGATAGTGCCTAAATAGTACTGAGACGTGGGGGACTGTGGGTCGCGAATTATAAATAGATATAGCTGGACCATGAGAACAGTAGAATGGTGATAATGACTAGAAAGTACTTAAACATAATTAAAATAGATCAGAGATAATGACTAATAGTACTTTAACATGATTAGTGAACCAGGAATAGTGATTAGATAGTTCTAGGACGTGACGACAGTGGGTCAATGATAGTGGCTAGATAGTACTGGGATATGACATGAGATGTTAGATTGGTTAGATAGTACTAGACTATAAAGACAATGTGTAAGGTATATTGGCAGATAGTATTGGAATTTGATTACAGTGAGTTGGAGATAGTGGCTAGGTAGCACCGGGACGTTACAACAGCGTGTCGGAAATAGTGGATATTTAGTACTGGAACATAGCAACTGTGGGTCAGACATTGTTGCCGGGAGGTGATGACAGTGTTTCAAGACAACGAGGACGCAACCATCATCTCCGATAGCTTGCTCGCTCCACGGCTGAGCACTGATCACTAGACATTGTTAGGCTTTATCCTGATCCTACTGCAGGTAACAACGTCCTATCCGTAGAGCGTTGTTAGAATCGGATATTTATATGTCATAAAAATTATAAAAATTCAAATAAAGATGGCCTGTTTGGAAATGTGAGGAGAGAAAATAGCCTGGTCAAAATATCCCCTTGGGTAGCTAGATGTCGTTCATTTAGAGATGGAAAAAATATTTTATTCAGTCACAGATATAAATATATGTGAAAAAAATAATAAAATGATGAAAAATGTCACCTGCATCACACCGATGAGGGCCAACAGCCCGTGACGCGTTCGTAGATGTTTTTTCTTGATTTATCAATAAAATGGGATAGCCAACTATCAGGGAGCAGGCTAAATCAACGTTTAGTTGAATTCCTTCGCACTAGATGGCGCTCTACCATCTAAAGAGCTCATGTGCTTGTGGTCAGAATATGCCTTTTTTGATATCAATATAAATATATTTCTAGTAATTTTTAAATTAAGATTATCAACCGTATGAAATTAATCGTATTGGAAATTATAGAAAATATTTTAAAATCCTTAATAAAGTACTCCGAAAAAGAAAGGTTTCTTCACCAAATTATTAGTTTTCACAACCTTTTTCTAGTTGAAAAGCTCTTTCACAGGCGTGTTTCACATAAGAATAAACATTTCAAAATATTGTTTAGAAAATAAAGAAATCAATAAATAAACCTTAAATAAAAAAAGGCATATATTGGTAAAATAAATGATATTTTGATCCCATATATGCCTTTTTATATGAATATTTTAAAATATATGTTTGTAAGCATCCATTACGCACAACAGAGAGCCTATTTATTATATATATGGAATGTTTATAGATAGAAGAAACGCTTGAGAAAGAGTTTTTCAGCTTTCACAAAAAGCTTACGAATATTGATATATTGTTGAAGAAAACATTCTCAATTTTTGCCTGTATAATACACTAACAGATTTTTTAGCTAACGAATAAAGACATTAAGACCCGAATGTTTCTTTTCACAAATAAATCAAACTTCTAAGAAAAAAATAATTAACAATGAAAAATATAAAAACGGTCAGGGGTTGACATTAAAAACTAAAAATACAAATATTTTTTACTTTTTGTTATTTTTTCTTATGAAAAGCGTATTTACGCAAACTTGGCCTTTTCATCGCAGTAAGGACAGTAGAAGTTTGATTTATTTGTGAAAAGAAACATTCACGTCTTAATGTCTTTACTCGTTATACATAGATGGCGCGTTATTGCTTTGTATTAGATTTTCAGCCGTAAAGGTTTAAGCTATTTACTCTACATATAGTACAAACTATACCCCCCTTTCAGGTATCTATATTAAAAAAATAGCATTTTTATTTTTGTTCCTCTATTCTCTGTGTAGCTATTTTTTATTTTTAAAACATCAAGCAAACATATATAAATATATAGATGGAAAAAGTCCGCCCTAGACTGACGAGGGCCATTAGCCCGAAACCATGGTCTCTAGGTGGACGCTTCTCAGTTTGCCAAAGCTGGTGTTGTGGCTTTGTCACCGACCCGAGGCCGCTAGTTGCGGCGACGGTCAATAGATGGCGTCAGTTTTTGACGTTTATTTTGACGGGAGAGGCGCCCATTGCTTCTATATAAATATATATAAATCTGTTCTTGCAAAGTATTATTTTTCCGGTGTTTTTTATCATTATGAAATTGCTTTGTTTTTAAAATGACCAAGCCTTACTATTTCTTTATATTTCAAAAAAAAAAATAAAAGATATCGTAACTCTGTAAGTACTTTAAATTATTTTACTGAGTTTCTCTATATATCGATTTTTGAAGTGTTTTTTCCAATATATTGTTTCCATTTTATAGTCTTTCTCTATACACCTTTTTTATTCACAAGTTGCGTTTCATTTGAAATCATATTTTCGATAGGTTTTCAAGATTGTACAATATATTTAATTTAGCATTATATTCATAGTGTAAAATTGAGGTCTAAACAGAGAAACATCTATATATTTCATATAGTTAATCTTATTATATAATTTAAAAATTCTTTTGAAATTCTAAAGTAGTTTTAAGTGTAGTTTTTTTTTTTTAATATGAGATGTTCGCGCTTACAGAAACTTGGTGCCACTTCAATATCGACTTGAACCTGGCGAACTTCGGAATGTATCAATCACCTGCTGTAAAGTCATCAGATAAAGGGAGAGGCTCCGGAGGTATAATTCTCGGCATAAATAAAAACTACAGCCCCAAATTGACAATGTTGAAATCGAAACCTCTTGGATTGCAGTCACACTCAATCCAAGTTTAGACAATGACTCTCCAGCGATCTGTGTAATATTCGTATATCTACCCCCAAACGATACGCATGCTACAAAACTTGGACGACTATTTCACTTGATGGAAAATAAGATATATAACGGGTTTGAAATAATACTGGTCGGCGACCTGAATGTCCGTATTGGCAATCTGGGGGGTTACCATAATTTGATAGATACTTCAAACCTTATTTCAACCACCCGAAATTCCTGTGATCTAACAAAATCTGCCAAAGCGGAAATATTTATTGACTTTCTTGATAAAAATCACTTAACTATAATAAATGGTAGATCCATTAATGATAAAAGTGGTAAATTTACATTCATCTCCGGAAGAGGCTCTTCTGTGTTAGATCTGGCGATTGTCTCACCTGCGGTGCTTGAACACATAGCAGATTTTGAAATTGGTTGTATGCCATATTCGGATCACTTACCAATAATTTTAAAGTTTATCGGCCCTAATAATAAAACTGAAAATTGTTACATGGAGCCTAGGGCCAAAATTAAATTTTCCTGGTCAGTAGATAAAATCCCAACATATATAGAAACTTTAAAAGAATTAACTCCCGAACATCCAGCTGACTCCACAATTGATACTCAGGCGGGGGATTTTACTGGTTTAATTCAAACAGCAATGTTACGCTCGGGGACGCGGATGGAGGCAAAAACAAAAAATATAAAATCTAAGCCATGGTTCGACAAAGACTGTTATTTGGCTAAAAAGGAAATGAAACAAAATCTTAAATTATACGCAAAACATAATATCTCGGCCGATAAAATTGCATACTTGTCGAGTAAGAAGATATATTCAGCGATCCTAAAGCTCAAAAATAGGGAATATACTGACAAAATTCAAGTTATCCTCAGTAATGTAAAAGATCCTTCCCAATTTTGGAAGACTATTAATTCACTTAAATATAGGAATGACCTACAAGGTGAAATTTCTACTGCAGACTGGCAGGTCTTCTATCGGGAGTTACTTGGTTCAAATTTAACAAAAGTTGTACAGTTACCACTTGAGATATTGAACATTGATCCCGAATTAGATTGTGAAATATCTCTAACTGAGGTCACCACGGAAATTTCCAAATTGGGTAAAAATAAGGCTACAGGACTTGATGAAATTCCTAACGAAGCGATTAAATATTTATTAGAAGAACATACAATTTATCTCGGGAACTTAATAAAATATTAGGGACATCCCAAGTTCCTCAACAATGGACAAAAACGATAATCCACCCAATATTTAAAAATGGAGATCCGGACAACCCGTCAAATTACAGAGGAATATCCCTGATTTATAACCTATCGAAATTATTTACATCTATCTTGAAGACAAGATTGAATGATTGTATGGAGAGAAAGTCAATTTTGGCAGAAAATCAGGCTGGTTTTAGAAAAGGCTACTCTTGTCAGGACCACATTTTCACGCTCGTATTATTAATTCAAATGACCCTTAGCCGTAGAAGGGGAAAGTTATATGCCTTCTTCATTGTGATACTGTGCCGCACCATCTACTTTGGAAAAAACTAGCATTAAATGGTCTGAGCTGTCGATTTATTAAACTAATCAAGAACTATTATACCCAAATGACGGCAACAGTCAGATGGCGGGGTTCCTTCACGGAGGCTATCAAAATACAAGCGGGAGTATTGCAGGGGGAGCCGTTGTCACCTTATTTATTCATTCTCTTCCTAAACGATCTGGTACCCCTGTTCGATGAATCAGAATTGCCAGGCATAAATCTTGAGAATTATGGAACTATACACCTTTTACTGTATGCAGACGACATAGTGATCTTAGGAGAATCGAAAATTAATTTGCAATTGAAGATTAACTTACTTAAAAAGTATTTAGAAGAGAACTGCCTAACGTTAAACCAAAATAAATCTAAAATAATGGTGTTTAGAAACGGTGGAAGAACAGCTCGTTCCGAGACATGGTTTTGGGGTCAGCAACCCCTGACAATAGTAGCTAAGTATACATATCTGGGTTACCCTCTGACTACAAAAATCTCGACCCAATATGCTTCCCAATACTTTAGAAACAAAGCACTGAATGCAATTAATGCACTTTGGAGAATCCTTACAAAGGCGCGAATAAAGTCCTTTACCTCACTGATGAAACTTTTTGACACTATTGTTCTTCCTACTTTACTATATGCGGCACCAATGTGGGCAATTAACCAGCTGAAGACAGTCAATAATACCCAAGATGCATTTCTTCGTCGTCTCTTAGACTTACCAAACTTCACACCAGGATATGTCTTCAGAAGAGAATGTGGAAGAATATCAACTGAACTTAATGCTGTAAAACTCACATTGAAGTTTTGGGTCAGGATTTTAAAAATGGAGACGAGCAGATTACCACATGCTTGCTTAAACTATCTCTGGAAAGTCACCGCGAAAAAGGAAATAGAAAACAGTTTTACTCAAAATTTAATTAAAATTCTAGACTCTAAGGGATATTCCTTTCTTAAGGGCTGCGAAGACTACTTAGCCATACAGAAAGAATTGCCAGGCATAATTAGAACTACCACAGACCAACTAATTCAAAACGATCAGATGAAAATCACTGATTCAACCCACTTTGCTCACTACACATTTTTGAGTGAATCATTCATGACAGAGGAGTACCTACGATTAAATATCTCGTTTCCCAACAAAAGACTAGTTGCACAACATAGAGTTTTATGGCAATTTTTCAGGGAAGAAAGAAAAGACTTCTGGAAAGAAAATGGCCGGAACTGTTTACTTTGTATGGATCTCATGGATGATAATTTGGTTCACTATTTCTTCCAATGCCCTCTCTTAACAGAAAAACGTACTGAAATTTTCCCAAGCCCTACCTCTGGTCAATTTAGATACCATCGCATATGTCAACTTCTCTCTTCAGCTCTGAATGATGAATTACTGATTGTTAGATACTTTAAGTTCTGCACAGAAGCTGGGCGCATGAGAAAGAATGCAGGGCAAAGGATACTGGAGGATGAACTATCTGTAAATAGGTAACTGAATGTGAGACAAACCTGATTTTGTTGTAAATGTTTCCTCTCCCCTCTCCTCTTGTTGACGTGTAAATACGGCGAATCCTGTATGGGGCGGAATGCCCTAAATAAAAGCTTTTGTTGTTGTTAAAAAAAGTAGGTTTTTTTTGTAATTTTTATTGAATACTTTTTAGAAAAAATATAATTTCATTAAAGTGTAATAATTATTACTCGTAATGTTTTATACATTACCACATTAGCTAGGATTTATTTTATGTTCTTTTAGGCTTTGTGTTTGTGTACGCAGAAATAAAGGTATTATATACACCGTTCCTTAAAATTTACACTGCATTTCTCTATTTTCATAAATACCTTTTTAAGTTTACTTTTTTGAAAAGGTAATTACATTACAATGCGATCATGATTTATTTTAATGCGATGACTTTTTCAAATCATTTTTACCTATCAAGATGCGTGTGTGTGGTGGGTAGTTAGTAACTGCCTTTCATATTGTGAGTGTACCACATGTCTAGATATGTAGAAAGCAATTCGACCTTTGTACTTATATGGATCTTTGCACTCACTGTTTGGGTGAAATTCATGGAAAACTCTAGGGTCATTGAGGCAGTGTATAATATAAGATTTGACACTATGTCATGATTTTTTAAAGCGGCGGTGTCTATCTCTACTCCACCAACTTTCCCGTGAGTGGGAATATTCAATCGGGTAGGAAGGATTCTGAGATCTAGGAACCTAGATTACTTACATACACTTATAGACAAAACTTAGGAAGAGTAGAAAATCTTTGTAATCGCCTGTCCTCTAATTTTTAAGGAGACAGAGGCAATTGGGTTCACACTTGGTTATCTTGTGTATCACCAAATAAAGGTCACTGTGTATCAAATATCTTACAGAGTTATTGTTTAATCCTGATATACATGCTCAAAAGGTACAACCTCTTCAAATTTTGTCCCTAAGTATATATGTGTCTACCCGTGAAAGAGTTCTGCCAGTCTGCTATAGTGAAGAAAATAAAAATTATGATATCAAGATCTAACTTACTAAACATCTTAGAAAGATAAAAATGAACGGTAGAGCCAGTCCCTAATAGGTAGTACATATTCCAGAAAATTCTTCACTTTCACAATTTTAACTTAATATAATTAACAAAACTTTTAATTCAATTTTTCACGTTCTATTGGACTTTTATTTTGAACAAATTATTTCAACTATTTTTTAAAGAGAGATTAACAATGGGTAAACTATTTTCTCTTTTAAAAGATCTAAATCACATTTTAACCGCTCTCTATATATTTAATATATCTTTATATAAGAAAATTAAAAATATTCCTAAATCTATTTTCAATGGAATAGAATGTCATGGTTCCCACATTTAATGAAAAGGAGAAGCAAAAAGAATATTAAAAGAAATTGCGCATTTTCATTTGATTTATATTGAAGAAGATTGAAAATAATTTTGACAAATTCAAAATTATCTATATATTTATATAATGTAAATATCTTATGTTGATAAGAATGAATATTCTACAGAGATGATCAATATTTGATGCTATCGAGGCCACGCTAGCTTTCTCAAACTTCAGAAGAACCAAAATGCTATCGGAGAACAAACAGGTAACTTCAATGTAGACATCGAATAGGTTGAAGGTTTCTATGATAACTCTGGGTCGGACATAACAAACAACAAAATAATTGACTTGAATAATCATCTGAACGAAATCGTGAGGCGAAGAATTCCTAATATATTTTCTTTGGCTTTCAAGCATTTCTGCCATTCTACAATAATTTCTTTTTCCTATGGAAGTGCAGAAATGCCCGAAATCTCGGCTAAATAAAAAGGAATATATAAAAGAAACCTTTCGCCTCAAGATTTTGTTCTTTAGAAAAAAAGCGAGAATTCTCTTTCTATCCAACCCTTATTACAATATCATATAAAAACTCTTAGAAGTTTTTAATCGCCTTTCTCTCTTGAAGCTTCTCTACTGACGAGGGTCAATCTTTAATTCTACCATCCATTGGATGATTCTCGCAATGATTCTTTTTTGTCCTTTCTAATGCCTAATTCAATAGAAGTCAGACACCCAAATGTTTTGCATGATACCACATTTTTTGGACTGAACCAACTGATTGGTCAAATTGACATAAAGCAACATGACGCGTCAGAACAACAGTTTTTAACTAAATACGAACCTAGAATCTATTTATAAACATGCTTATAATTAAACTGCATATCAGTAACTGAGGCTGAAAATGTTTACATAATGTTCTAGGTTCAATATATTCGCCTTGCGTTTAAAATATATTCCAGATGTGGAGTTAACATCACTTCGCAGGGTGACTTCCTTTCCTTCCAGCTCTACTGATGGGTTATTGAGGATAGTAACTAGTTAGTACTACGGAGACATGGCGACAGTGGGTCAGGGATAGTGAAAAGAAAGTACTGGGTCATGACGATATTGGAATGTGGCGATAGTGTCTAAATAGTATTGAGACGTGGGGGGACTCTGGTTCGGGAATAATAAATAGATATAGCTGGACCATGAGGACAGTGGAATGGCTAGAAATTACTCAAACACAATTCAGGTAGATCAGAGATAATGACTAATAGTACTGTAACATGATTAGTGAACCAGGAATAGTGATTGGATAGTTCTGGGACGTGACGACAGTGGGTCAATGATAGTGGCTAGATAGTACTGGGCTATGACGACAGTGGGTCGGTCATAGTGGTGAGAAAGCACTAGATTATAACGACAATGGGTCAAGTATATTGGCTAAATCGTATTGGAATTTGAATACAGTGAGCTGTAGAAAGTGACTAGATAGCACCGGAACGTTTCGACAGTGTGTACTGGAACATAGCAACTGTGACATACTGGCTATATATATCGAGGACATGATGACATTGGTTCAAGGATACATGGGCTCAACCACCATCTCCGATAGCTTTCTCGCTCCGTGGCTAAGCACTGATCGCTGGGGATTGTTTGATTCTAAACTCCCTGGAGGTATCGACGTCCAAAGCGTTGTTAGAATCGGATATTTATATGTAATAATAATTATAAAAATTCAAATAAATATGGCCTGTTTGTAAATGTGGGGAGAGGAAATAGCCTGGTCAAAACATCCCCTTGGGTAGCCAGATGTCCAACTTTCTAACGCGTTTTACTCCCCTTCCCCCGGGGGACAATTTATCCTACTCAAGCAGTTTGAAATCTAGCTAAAGGATCCAGATGGTGTGCTGCGGGATTTCTTGCCAAATTGTCTCCAACTGTCGGGCTAAATAGTCAATATTCCACAATGATTGCAATCGCCTTACCATCCCGTCCCAGATGTGCTCTATGAGTGAGATTTCAGGCGATCTTGCTGGGAACATAAAAGTTGGCAAGATTAGAGACAATTCATAGTAACGTGTGTGCCGGGGATTATTTTGTTGACCCAGGTGATGTTAGAGAAACGGCAACAAAACAGACCGTAGAGTGTCATTTATGTACTGCTGAGCTGTGTCAGGGTGCAAGGAATGACTACCAATTGAGTCCTGTTTTCAAATTAAATGAAACCCCAGACCATGACGTCCTATGGTGAATTGTGTGGTGTTCGAAAGTAAGACCATGATCCACACGCTGTCTGGGACGTCTTCAGACGCCTTTACGACGGTCGTCAAGAGAGAGAGAAGAGAATAGAGCACTTCAGAGGTTAGAAGTGGCAAGGTAGGCTAAAGCCTTAGAAAATGAGATATTGGCACGGCCCAAGAAATGAGATTGTCTAGAGCGACGGCATATCTTAGATACATAAACCCAAATGTCTTTAACAAGTCTCAGGCTCTGTTTATAGCCAGGGTGTTCTCTATCGGGGTCGAAGGTCGAACCTTTGAAGTTTCTCTATTTAAAGTGATATAGGGCAAGGCTTTTATGCTTATTTCTGGGTTCCTCAACCCCTGCGTGCAACGCGTCACACAACTATTTATATTTATTCTGTATTTAATCTTATATAATCTTATATGGACGTTGTAATAAATCAGTTTCAATCTCTCTCTCTCCCTCTCCGTTTATACAATCACATTTATATTCCTAGAGGTTTTCCATAGAACTGGCTATTTAATTTTATTACTTATGTCCTCAAAGCTTTGCTTAATAAATGCCTTCGCAAAGAATCCATTTAAAGTGTCGGATGTATAACCTGAACAGTCCAATACATTGTTGTTGTTGTCGTGTCCAATGAAGAGCCTCAGATATCTCCATGCATCTCTATCACAGCAGTCGCACTATCCTCTATCTTGGGTATGTAAAGCTGCTGTTTTGGGTCCATGTCAATTTTCTGCAAAGCTGCGGCCATTGTTGGGTATGAAAATAGTAAAATACAATAATAGAACGGTATGGTAGATTATATTGGCGAAACTTCTAGAATGCGTTCATACTACTGATCAACCCCCCCCCCCCCCCCCCCCCCACCAAAAAAAAAAAGAAACAGTAGGAAGTTGTTTCATTAAAATATTCGCACTGAATATTCTGATATTATGCATACATATATAGAGAGAGGTGTCCTCTTATACAGGATAATTGATAAATAGTAAAAATGGTAATTTTGTCGATGGAAAAAACTGTCTTTGTAGAGAGGTGTCCTCTAGCGCGAGTTTTTCATCTCAAAGAGGTTCTATACCGTGTATATATGTTATATAAAATTATTCTCTATTTTAGAATTATAATTTCTAGATAACATTACTCTGTAAAGTTGACCGCCAGATGTCGCGGCTTCAGACTATATAAAACTATTGTTGTTATTATACTTTGGCCGTTTAAAACATTTCGTAAATATGTAAATACGTAATCTTTTATTTTATTTATTCTACTCGCCTTGATTCAGGTATTTCTTCCTTAATTATTTTCACTAGCTAAATTAAAGCAGATTGTGAATCAAATATGATTTCATTGTATTTTCTACGACTGCACCCCAATATCATTTAGTACTTATTTACTCAAAAGAACCAGCAAAACTCTTTTCTCAACAATATTTAATTAGGCAGTAAGCCGGCAAAATAAAATATGATAACATATATATACATTTATTATCAAGTAAATGATGAGTATCATTATATTGAGAATTTCTATGAATTAGTGCTTTGTGAAATACCATTTCTAATTAAGTACCAGCAGTTTAGTTCAAACGAAGTCTTTAATGAAACATTTTATTTCAAAGGATATAGTGATTCCACCATCTATAATAATTAATTGACTCAGTAGAAGAGGTAAATCGAAAGAAAATATTAAATGATTTATTTTGTTTATTTTATTCTGAAATACGACGAATTTCTAATTCCGTTTTAATAAGACCCAAATCCCTAAATCTCTCTGTGATATTACATGGAACAATTCAATCAATAAACGTTTCCAACTCGGCAGCCGGAGAATTACACTATCCTCGATCAATCAAGTCACCTTAAAAATGCCAGACGACCTTAATAACCCTCTCCCGTATTTGTCAAAGAAAATTAAAATAAATTTCCAAGAGTTATCGAATTTAATCAAGTGGTGCTGCCGGCGATATTTGCCCTGTCCTCGCTAATTACCTGATATTTGTCATCATCATACTGCAATTTTATCATCATTTCGTCAGTAGTCGTTACAGATATTGCTATCATCGCATGTGACGTCATCCCTTGGATGCTGGTTCATTGTGATGTACCTCGACTTTATCTTATTGTGCAATATTATTCTGTACCGCACGGCTGGTCATATTGTTCCATTCCTGTGGTTCTCATCATATTATTCCACTTCTGTTGGCATATACGGCTTGATATCATGGTTTAGTTTTTTTCTTTTCCTATTCCTCATCATTATGTGTTTCTCTTAATGTCACACGTCGAGCCATCGTCTTAATGTGCCGTTCTCAAAGACAAATGCCTGGTCATCATCATTACGTGGTGTCCTCAATGTCAATTGCTCTGTCATCATTACAATGTATTGTTCTCAATGGCAAGTGTCTGGTCATCATCATAATGTGTTATCCTCATTGGAAATTGATTAGTCATAATCTTTAAGTGGTGTCCTCATGTCAATTACCTGATCATTATTATATTAATATACTGTTCTTAATGGGAATACCTTGGTCATCACCATAATGTTCTGTTCTCAATATAAATTATCTGGTCATAGTCATAAGGTTCTGTTCTCAATGGCAAGTGCCTGGTCATCATTATAATGTGCTGTTCTCAATGGCAAGTACCTGGTCATCATCATAAAGTACTATTTTCATTGGGAAGTGCCTAGTCATCACCATAATGTTCTGTTCTCAATATAAATTACCTGGTCATAGTCATAAGGTTCTGTTCTCAATGGCAAGTGCCTGGTCATCATCATAATGTGCTTTCCTCAATTCCATGTGCCTAGTCATCACCATATTATGTGCTGTTCTCAATATAAATTACCTGGTCATATTCATAAGGTTCTGTTCTCAATGGCAAGTGCCTGGTCATCATTATAATATGCTGTTCTCAATGGCAAGTACCTGGTCATCATCATAAAGTACTATTTTCATTGGGAAGTGCCTAGTCATCACCATAATGTTCTGTTTTCAATATAAATTACCTGGTCATAGTCATAAGGTTCTGTTCTCAATAGCAAGTACCTGGTCATCAATATAATATGCTGATCTCAATGGAAGTGCCTGGTCATCATCATAATGTGCTGTTCTCAATTCCAGCTGCCTAGTCATCACCATATTATGTGCTGTTCTCAATATAAATTACCTGGTCCTAGTCATAAGGTTCTGTTCTCAATGGCAAGTACCTGGTCATCATTATAATATGCTGATCTCAATGGAAGTACCTGGTCATCATCATAAAGTACTATTTTCATTGGGAAGTGCCTAGTCATCACCATAATGTTCTGTTCTCAATATAAATTACCTGGTCATCATCATAATGTGCTGTTCTCAATGGCAAGTACCTGGTCATCAATATAATATGCTGATCTCAATGGAAGTGCCTGGTCATCATCATAATGTGCTGTTCTCAATGGCAAGTACCTGGTCATCAATATAATATGCTGATCTCAATGGAAGTGCCTGGTCATCATCATAATGTGCTTTCCTCAATTCCAGGTGCCTAGTCATCACCATATAATGTGCTGTTCTCAATAGTAAGTGGCTAGACATCATCGTAATGTGCTTTCCTCAATTCCAGGTGCCTAGTCATCACCATATAATGTGCTGTTCTAAATGTCAGGTGCATGGTCATTATCGTAATGCGCTTTCCTCAATTCCAGGTGCCTAGTCATCACCATATAATGTGCTGTTCTCAATGGCAAGTTCCTGGTCATCATCATAATGTGCTTTCCTCAATTCCAGGTGCCTAGTCATCACCATATAATGTGCTGTTCTCAATGGCAAGTTCCTGGTCAACATCATAATGTGCTTTCCTTAATTCCAGGTGCCTAGTCATCACCATATAATGTGCTGTTCTCAATAGTAAGTTCCTGGTCATCATCATAATGTGCTTTCCTCAATTCCAGGTGCCTAGTCATCACCATATAATGTGCTGTTCTCAATGGCAAGTTCCTGGTCATCATCATAATGTGCTTTCCTCAATTCCAGGTGCCTAGTCATGACCATATAATGTGCTGTTCTCAATAATAAGTGCCTGGTCATCATCATAATGTACTTTCCTCAATTCCAGGTGCCTGTTCATCATCATATAATGTTCTGTTCTCAATATTAAGTGCCTCAATGTCAATTGCCTGGTAATCGTCATAATGTTCTGTTCTCAATAGTAAGTGCCTCAATGTCAATTGCCTGGTAATCGACATAATGTTCTGTTCTCAATAGCAAGTGCCTGGTCATCACCATAATGTACTGTTCTCAATATCAATTACCTTGTCATCGTCATAATGTACTGTTCTCATTGGCAAGTGTCCTGCAGCTCATCATTATAGTACACTGTTCCAATCTCGCAATGATGGGCATTATCGTTAGGAGCAGTCTATATAATTAGACCGATATGTTTCAGCATCATTTTACGAGATTATCCAAATTTTTCATTGTGTTTGATTCCATATTGTATTTCATTTTCATAACCTTATGCTGTCTACATTTCGACATATCATCATGCCCCAGTGTTCGCATATTTGAGCACCAATATAACCTCTTCATCCTCCAATGGTAAGGACAGTGTCCCAACCTGTAATTTAACCTAACGAGTGTCCTCGGAGTATCAATTTGATGACATATAATTATCTGAAAAAATAGCACAAATGTGACATTGTACTGGGATAAAGTCCATAAATTATGAAGAAGGCATCTCTTTATCGTGAAACTGAAAGTTGCTGATGGCTTGCGCCATTTATCAGAATAAATATCAACTATTCTCGTTGATTTCTAATTATTCCATAATTGGCCAATTACCCATTCTTGATTAATCAAGAAAAGCTAACCACGTACGCGTTTCGGGCTGTTGGCCCTCATCAGCGTGGTGCAAGCTGTACCTCAACGACTAAAAAACTGGTCGTTCAGGCATCTTGAAAAATCATGAAACGGGTAGTTAAGGCCAGAATTGGGTGAGACCGCGACACAATGTGATAAAATTGCGCAAGCCATCTCAGTTGCACGATAAGGAAATGCCTTTTTCATTATTTATGAACCTTATCCCAGTACAATATTACATTTGTACTATTTATTCACATTGTGTCGCGGTCTCACGCAATACTGGCCTTAACTACCCGTTTAATGATTTTTCAAGATGCCTGAAGAACCAGTATTTTAGTCGTTGAGGTATAGCTTGCACCACGCTGATGAGGGCCAACAGTCCGAAATGCGTACGTGGTTAGCTTTTATTGATTAATCAAGAATGGGTAATTGGCCAATTCTGAAATAATTAGAAACCAACGAGAATAGTTTATATTTATTCCGATAGATGGCGCAAGCCATCAGCAACTTTCAGTTGCACGTAAGGAGATGCCTTTTTCATAATATAATTATCTTTTCTAATAAATAGCTATACAAACAGAATATTTCGGCATATATAGACGATAATATAATTCTGGTTTCTCTCTTTTAAATTCTTGAAACCATCAATAAATCGAAATGTTTTACCTAGACAAAAGCTGTGAAATAATAGGTGCAATGTAAAATAACAACTTTGTGATTAGAATGCAGCTTTTCTTTTACAAGGAATGGTATTGGGTTGGTAGAAATGTACAAGTTGTAAAATCATCTTAATATAATTTCTAATAATATAAAATCTATATAGATAGTGGATACACATGTGTATTTTGTTATTTTAAAACCCTCTTTATTTATCATTTTTCCTATATTTATATAGGAAGCCTCAAATATGTTTATAAATACATTTTGAACAACACTTAAGGAAGTTGTACCTTTATGCATATATTTCGGGATTCATACAAATAACTCTAGACGATATTGGATACACAGTAAACTTTATTGACAAATAAAATAATTTTACTGACATCTTGTCAATACATGCAAAAGTGCACAATCTGCACTGTTTTAAAAATATAATTATATATATTAAAAATGAAAAAGGCATATCCTGACCAGGAGCACATGTGCTTTTCAGAAGGCAGAGCACCATCTGTTGGAACAGAAATCAACTAAACATTGATTTAGCCTGTTCCCTGATATTTGGCCAACCCAATTTCTTGATAAATCAAGAAAAGCCATCCACGAACGCGTTTCGCGCTGTTGGCGCTCGTCAGCGTGAAATAGGCTGTACCACTGCGACCAAAAATATCAACACCTGACCTTTTTATTTTTTATTTTTTTCTATCATTTTTTCATGTGTTAAGCGTATTTACGCAAGTTTGGCCTCAAATACCCATTTCTTGATTTTCAGGAAGTCACTGGGACCAAAAAATATTTTTGGTCGCAGTGGTACAGACTACTCCACGCTGACGAGCGCCAACAGCGCGAAACGCGTTCGTGGATGGCTTTTCTTGATTTATCAAGAAAGTGGGTTGGCCAAATATCAGGGAACAAGCTAAATCAATAAAAAGTTGATTTCTGTTCCACCAGATGGCGCTCTGCCTTCTGAAAAGAGCATGTGCTCCTGGTCAGGATATGCCATTTTTTATTTTAATATATATATATATATATATATATATATATATATATATATATATATATATATATGTCATAATATATACTCTTCCAAGAATAATAGAGCCTACCTAGAGCCAGCCCAGAGAGAATGGATGTAAAGTCCGGTCACTTGAGACAACAGCGACATTCCAAGGGGCGGCAACTGGGGCCCGTCTAGTTATTTTATTGTTCCAATATTTCGAGGGACAACTCGCCTCTTTTTATCGAGGATGTTTTTGTTTCTCACTAGAACATGCGAGCACGCGTACACCACTCTTGTTCTTCATTGTATACACGCAATTATTTACAATTACACTGTTGTATATAAATCTTTCTCTCTTTCATAGATAAAATAATAATCTATAATATTAAATATAATTATTAAGTGTATATATACTGAATGTAATATTTAAGTCAAAGATACAAATATTTCATTGGCCTTGTAGAACGAGAGTAGTGTACGCGTGCTCACATGTTCCAGTGAAAAACACAAACTACCTCGAAAAGCGAGGCGAGTTGCCCCTCTAAATATTGGAACAATAAAATAACTAGAAATCCAATAAATGCATCTTTTAAAAATATAATTTTAATTGTGGATTGCCAAATCTTCAATATATATATATATATTTTTATTTATATATATTGTACATACGCGTGAATTGATACGCGAGCTTATTCAAAACAATCTTGTTCCCCGAAGAAGTTTGGCGAGTTGCCACACGAAATATCGGAAATAAAACCTTTTGATCCAAAATAGGCATTTTTAAATAATATAATAAATGGATTGCTCTATTTTCAAACATATATATATATATATGTAATGATAAGTGAGAATTCCAGTAGCTTTTGTAGAGATCCTGTCGACTACTGAAATAATGTTGAAGTCCTGGTAGCTCTTGTTGTACTGTGTTGACCGAGAGGAACAGTCAGGATGTAGAGTTTTCCAGTACCTCTCTGCACCTTGGAAGACCTTTAAAAGTTCTCACAAAATACAGGCAGTCGTGGTCGAGGCAGAGTGGAAAGCTGGGGATATCCACACAAAAAACGAAGACACAGTTGCACTAAGAAAGTTCCGTTAACAGATAAAAGCTGAGCTAGAAGCGCAAGATGGAGATAGACGAGTTCTTCCTAACTACATGTTGGATGAGATCGACATAACATACGACCGACGCGGCTTGCACCAAGGGTGAACTAAACTAAACTGAACTGAACTAAAACTGTCAAGTCACTGTAAGGTGATGTATTTATAGGTTAAAGACGGGGCGACCTTATGTGACAGGGGCGTTTCTGAGAAAGGGGGGCCTTGGCATGTCCAGGTGTGAGAGGGGTCTCTGCATTCCACCACATGTGACAGTGTGGGTGGCCTTGTTTGTGGGAATTGTAAATCGACCTGATTTATGACTTCCATCTTTAGAATTTGTTGTTTTGGCAATACTATGCTCGATCTCTGCTTTAGCTCAACTCTTAAATCTATTACAGATTTTATTTATTTATCCACTTTGCACAAATTACATTACATATGGCGATGCAATGACACAGATTAATCATGCGCATAATTATTTATAGATGTGTCTCTATACACAACATGACAATCTTATTATAAGTTATATACACAGTATGAGGTTGTTGGTTTAAATTACCATAGATGGGCCCCGGGAGTGAAAGGGTTTATTCGGGTTTAGGCGGGTAAAGCCTCTCTAACACAGGTAAGTAATTAAAATTTCTTTTGATTAATTAAAACTGTGAGGGTTAAAAAGGGCTATAACAAGATGGTATTTGTTGGATATATAAAAGTGAAATAAAAATGACATTTTGTTTGATTAACAAAAAAGATGATTAAAATAAAATGATGACATAAAAATTCACATTCTAAGAGAATATTGGTGGGCGTTGGACAGGGTTAGTAGTTAAAGAATAAGCAATTGTGAGATTTACACATGCAATCAAATATTTAGGTCCAGGTGCAAAGCGAGGATATGGACTTGAGCGTCTTCCTAGGCAATGTTTCACCTGTGATCCTGTATAGGGTAACAGTGCTTTGTCACAATTGTAGTGTTATTGGGTTGAAAAGTTGTTGAAGAATATGTAATTGTTAGAAGTGCCCATGTAAACCAAATACTCAGATCCAGGTGCAAAGCGAGGATATAGACTTGAGCTGTCTTCCTTGGCAATGTTTCACTCGCGATCCTATATAAGGGTTACAGTGTTTTGTCACAATTTTAGGATTATTGGGTTAAAAGTTGTTGAAGAAAAGTTGCTTATTAATATGATTGAGAAAGGAGTGAAATAGAGCCATGCGATAAGTAGAATTGTAGGGACAGTAGGTGATCTGACTTGACTCGAAATCAAAGGTTGAATGTGGTCCGCTAGAGCTGAAAAAAAAAGTTGAAAGTTGAAAAAAGTGAACGCTTTGTGAATGCGTTGGTGATTTGCTCTGCGGATGAAATGAAATAAACTCTTGAAGCTTGTTCAGACCAGAAGTTTGGATTTGTAAGTCTGGGGAACTGTGTTCAAGGCGTTTGTTGAATTACGAAATCAAAAAATAAATTGTCAAGCAGTGCTGTCGTTTTTCTACATTGATGTGACGCAATGACTGAAAAGATAGTGATGAAAAATATAGGGGATTGGTTAAAGAATATGATTGTTGAAATCGATTGTTGTAGATGCCCGATAGTGGATGATAAACTTTGTCAGATAATAAAGGTATTTAAACAAATAAAATATAGTGAATAGAAATATGATTGCGGGTACAAAAAGTGTAAGTGGACAAAATTAAACCTGTAATATATAAAATATATAATAAATAATAAAATAAAAATAATTTTTTGAAACAATTAGATGTTTTACAATACTAAAATAATATCATGAAAAATAAAAGTAAATTTGATTAAAGTTTTTTTTTTGTTCAACGTTGGATTAAAAATTTGTTTATATAATTGAAAGGTAAACATAAGGATAATTATTCAATATTTTATACGAATAACAAGATTATTATAATGATTGGATAAATGTTAAGTAGTGGGAAATTGAACATAATTGTCTCTTTTGAAGAAAAGTTACAATTGTTGTGTGTAGATCATATTCCATTGGTAAACATTGGTGTTTTTATGACTCTCTGAAACTGGGAATATGTGAAATGATCTTTTCGTTTGTCCATAATGCTGGTATGTAGAGAATGATTTCTCTTTCGCGTTATAAAGTCTATATAAGACTTAACCAAATTGTTTTAATTGGTGTTATCAATTAACATGTAAAATGTTTAATGTATGTTGTGTTTAAGGCGTTGGTGAGATGTGTAAGAAAACCTAAATGGTTAGTGTGAAACATGTGTTAAAAATGGCGATCATGAAGCTGGCGGTCAAGAAGATCTGCCTTGAGGGGGAAGAGAAGATATTGTCAAAAGGTAGTAGTGACCAGGGGAGTGGCGTCATAAAGGGCGGTCACTTCCTTTTTTCACGGAAATTCTATTTTTGGGGTGGTCACACGTGCGGGGTGTTTATTTTCTGTCTTACTTGAAACTGATTTTCTCTCTCTTCTTTTGTTGATGTTTGGCAATTTTCTTGCCTATTTGAAAATATAGTTTTCTCGATGTTCGTAATTGTTGTGTTTCGAAGTTAGTTAGACTTAGAAAAAATGTTATTAGGTGATGTCAGGTTTAGATGTGTGGTGAAAGTGCGACTTTTGACGTGGACACGCTTTGAGGTGAGAAGTGTCACAGGCGTGAAGGGCGTCTTTGGCCTGAAAAGTGAAAAGGTTTTGTGGTGTGGCACTGTGACACGAAGTGAGAAATGTGAATATAAAGGTGTCACGTGAAGTCTTAGTTTGGTACAAATCTAACCTGTTTCACCATGAATAACAAATTTAATAAAGTCATGGGTGGTTGTTGTATCAAACACATCGAGAGAATATTTGACTGTTAGTGGAGGTGGCACGCTTAATGTGAAATTATTTTATTGTGGCGACGATATAGAGCTAAGTGGAGCTCGAAATTGGATTTGTGTGTTAAGTCGCGCACTAAAAATTGTTGCCAATTGGAGAAAGTGACGTGTGAGGGTGTTGTAAGGTTTGTTGAGAGAGATGTATGGTTGATTAATTATGCATGTAAAAGGAAAGGTGAGGGAGTGTATTTATCCTCGAATATTAACGATTGTAATCGTTTTGGAAGGCTGTGATTAATTTATATTTAAAATTTGAATATACCTTTTAAATTGTTGATTATGATAATTAAAATGATTCTTATAAAAGGGCAATGTCGTGAGAGTTACACACAATTTGAATTGGACGCTTACTTAAAATGGTGAACATTACCAAATTTTAAGAATTGATAAAGATATTGGTCTTTTGGTATAAAGATAACTAATAAGTAAAACAAAAATAAGTTGAGAATTATGATGAATGAGAGATTTTTTTAAAAATATAAAAATAACGATTTTTTTTTTTAGTTGTAGATTTGGATAATGCCGTTATAGGTAAATTTAAGAAAGACATATAAGATTAGTAAATTGATAAAAATGCGTGATCAGCGAAATTTTTTTTTAAAGTAAAATTGAGAGTAATAACTTTAAATTTATAATCTGATTAAAAATTAAAGTAAATTTGATCAATGAAAATGTGAAAGTTTTAAAAATTGAATTAAAAAATGGTATAAAAAAGGTAAAAATTGATTTTAAAATGCTTAAAGTGAAAATATAAATACAAAATTTATAGGGAATCAAGTTTTGAACTTGAGGATAAAGTTAAGGTAGGTTTTTTTAAAACTTACAGATGTGTGAAAGTTCAGTCAGGAAACTTGGTCTTGGCTTGTATTCCTGCTGACGTTGAAGACGCTCCATGTAGAGCTTGTAGACGCTTGTAGCTTCTGTGAAGTTGATTGTGGCTTGTTGCCTTGAGCATTGTCTCGACGATGTCAAGTCGAAGGTGTGGAACTTGTCACAGGGTTTGGGCAACATCGCTGCTCGGTTTCCATGACTTGCGGGAATATCGGGGCTGTCGTTGGCGCGGTCAGCTTGCTCCCGACGTTGGCGATCGGTTAGCGGGTATGCGGAAGTCCGTTGGGGCGGCGTTTCTTCCGTAAATATCGTCTCTTGTTGGGGGGAGAGATTGCTTTGTCGTTTCGTTGGTATGGCGGGCTTGTTCCTCCATCTTTGCTCTTTCTCGCTTCCTATCTGTACGGTCTTCTTACCTCTTCGTTGTGTCATCCTTCGTTTTGGTCATCCTGTCGGCTCATGTAAATATAAGTGAGAATTCCAGTAGCTTTTGTAGAGATCCTGTCGACTACTGAAATAATGTTGAAGTCCTGGTAGCTCTTGTTGTACTGTGTTGACCGAGAGGAACAGTCAGGATGTAGAGTTTTCCAGTACCTCTCTGCACCTTGGAAGACCTTTAAAAGTTCTCACAAAATACAGGCAGTCGTGGTCGAGGCAGAGTGGAAAGCTGGGGATATCCACACAAAAAACGAAGACACAGTTGCACTAAGAAAGTTCCGTTAACAGATAAAAGCTGAGCTAGAAGCGCAAGATGGAGATAGACGAGTTCTTCCTAACTACATGTTGGATGAGATCGACATAACATACGACCGACGCGGCTTGCACCAAGGGTGAACTAAACTAAACTGAACTGAACTAAAACTGTCAAGTCACTGTAAGGTGATGTATTTATAGGTTAAAGACGGGGCGACCTTATGTGACAGGGGCGTTTCTGAGAAAGGGGGGCCTTGGCATGTCCAGGTGTGAGAGGGGTCTCTGCATTCCACCACATGTGACAGTGTGAGTGGCCTTGTTTGTGGGAATTGTAAATCGACCTGATTTATGACTTCCATCTTTAGACTTTGTTGTTTTGGCAATACTATGCTCGATCTCTGCTTTAGCTCAACTCTTAAATCTATTACAGATTTTATTTATTTATCCACTTTGCACAAATTACATTACATATGGCGATGCAATGACACAGATTAATCATGCGCATAATTATTTATAGATGTGTCTCTATATACAACATGATAATCTTATTATAAGTTATATACACAGTGTGGGGTTGTTGGTTTAAATTACCACATATATATATATATATATATATTAGATAATAAAAAGGCATATATTGGATTGAATAAAAGATTTATTTGCCAATATTTCGGTTGGCTGAAGGCCAATCTTTATCAAATCATTATATTTATACATATTATTATATTAATATTATTATATACTAGCGGATGTACCCGGCTTCGCCCGAGGTTTTACCCGAGTAAAGGTTTGTCTAACGAACATTTGTTAAAACATTTCTCTATAAACTTATTAAAAAAAAGATATATTTTGATAATTTGAAACTCGTAAATTTGAATCTCTCGATAAAGTGAACATTTTTTCCCGGTCCCTGTGTGCCGTGTCATCCTGAATTTTGTCTTTCCTAATTTTCTACATTACAAAATCATCGTTTTTTCTAGTGAACATATTTTCCCAGTCCCTTGAAAAATACTCGATAAGTTGA
Organism: Cordylochernes scorpioides; assembly: GCA_030710605.1. Classification (NCBI taxonomy): domain Eukaryota; kingdom Metazoa; phylum Arthropoda; class Arachnida; order Pseudoscorpiones; family Chernetidae; genus Cordylochernes; species Cordylochernes scorpioides. The sequence goes on from CP092866.1 coordinate 64,871,661, forward strand.
ATAAAATCATGGTCGTGAATCTCTCGATAAAGTGATCATTTTTTCCCGGTCCCTGTGTGCCGTGTCATCCTGAATTTTGTCTTTCCTAATTTTCTACATTACAAAATCATCGTTTTATCTAGTGAACATATTTTCCCGGTCCCTTGAAAAATACCCGAATCATGGTCGTTTATGGAAAATGGACGTAGTTCCCAGAGGTCACCCGCGAGGCTTTTTTCTTGTCTACTTTTCACAGTTGTGTCACCAACTCTGCCCACGCGCGCCAGGACCTCTTGATCCCTCTGATTGGTCGGTGGGAACTTGGACTGTCCAACAACCGGCCGGCGGCCGGACGGGGGGGGGGGGGGGGATTCCGGGGATCCCTCTCATTGGTCGGTGGGAACTTTGGCCGGCGGCCGGACTACATTTTCTCGGTGGGGGGGGGGGGGGGGCAGACCTAAGCCTATCTCCGTCGCAAGGTGGCGCTGCTTGCGAGTTAAAGCTACAAATCTGCAAATAACTCTAAGGATAATGAGATTGACGAAATTTCTCTTAATGAATTGTAAAAATCTATAAAACGAAGAGAAAAATTATTTTATTAAAATGCATAGGCTACTAGCTTTCGGGCTCCAAGCCCTTCCACAGGTACAACGTGTTGTGAGAAACTAACGCTATATATAGAATCGATATGCGATGAATCTGCATATTTTAACTATGACAGTGGTCAATGGTGGCCATGACTATTTCTGCAAGGGGGGAGGATAGCGGGCTGCCCATGGGCGAGCCCCTGATTTGTTTGAAATACAGGTTGTTATCCAACAGCAAATCACACCGGGCATTCACATGTGGCGGAGATATATTGATGATATCTTCTGCATATGTGATACCGGACAGGAAATAAATATTTTAGATTGTCTTAACTCCTATCATCCGGAAATTTCATTCAGTTTAGAATTGGAGGACAGATCTGTATTGCCGTTCCTGGATATACTTGTTATACGTACTACCTCCCATTATCACACTACCGTATACCACAAGATCAATAATCCCACATTCTACACAGACTTCAATTCTTCATGCCCCCTATCACATAAAATAAATACTGTTCGAACGCTTACCAAGAGATTGGTCACCCACTGCTCCCTTCCCCTATTCAGAACTATTGAATTTTCCCTAATCATAAAACAGCTGGCCCTATCCCAATACCCTCCCCATTTTATACATAAATATAGATATAACCCTCTTTCCGTTAGGCCTGCAACAGTCAGCAGAAACAGTTGTCTTTTGCCCTTCTCCACCCAATCAGTCGCCATCTCCCGCATCCTCAGATCACACGGGATCAACACCTATTTCTCTAATAGCAATAGTATTGGCGCCATCCTCAGACATCCTATTACCAGACTACCTAGATCTACCGTTGCTCAGTCCTCGGGTGGCTCGGTCTACTCAGTCTCATGTAACGATTGCAGCGCGTCTTACATAGGCGAGACTGGTAGGTCCGTAGCCATCAGGATGACTGAGCACGGTAGATGCATTACCAACAAAGACAACAGATCCCTTATTTTCAACCATATAGACACCACTGGCCACTCATTCAATCTATCCTCCCCTACCACCATATACTCTAATATCAACAATAAATATCAAAGGTTAATTATCGAAGCAGTTTTATCCATCAGTAACAACAGTATTAACAGGCATATTGATATACCAATGCAGTACCTAGACATATGTAATAATCTTTAGGCCGGCCACTTCACTCCCCTGATCTTGCCATAACCACCCGCATAACCCCCCCCCCCCCTCCCGACCCCTATTTTTCATAGTCCGAGGATTACGCTGATGGCGGGTCAAACCTGTTTTCCTCTCTGTTTATACTTTTTAGCGTCACGGTGTATATGGTATTTTTCAGTTGTTTGGCAACCAGAGATGATCACGCGTTATCTTATTATTTTTATTTTTTAGTTTAGTTTATTTTATTTCGCAATAGTTCTATTAATAGTATGCTAAATCTTTCATAATTTTATCAATTATCATATCCTATATTTGTTAAATATTTCTAAAAAGCCTTCTTTCCATATCTTAATTTGATATCGTTGCCTCATACATAGTTAAAATATGCAGATTCATCGCATATCGATTCTATATATAGCGTTAGTTTCTCACAACACGTTGTACCTGTGGAAGGGCTTGGAGCCCGAAAGCTAGTAGCCTATGCATTTTAATAAAATAATTTTTCTCTTCGTTTTATAGATTTTTACAACTCTAAGGATATTTAAGATATTCAAGAAATTATTTTTCGTAAACCTTTCCGGGGATACACCTAATAATATCCCATAATTTCACGGCGATTGAATCTATGGTTTTTGAATCCATAGAGGACACACACACACACACAGACAGACATTCAATTTTATATATATAGATTATATACATATTAAACAAAATTGTAATGCCTTGATAAAGGTTGGCGTTCAGCCACCGAAATATTGGTAAATAAATCTTTTATTATATCCAAAATATGCCTTTATATTATCTAATGATCATTAAGTATGGATTGCTCTATTTTCAATATATATATATATATATATATATATGTCATAATTTGCACATAGCTGTATGCAACCCCGACCCAATATGTATGCAATGTATGTTTTAAAAGATTTAATAAAAGAACAAAGGTTACTGGAGGATAGAACGCCTTAGAGAAAGGCCTAGAAAAGAGGCTTAGAAGTGAGCAGAATCATTAGCAAAATTACAGCCAATTTTATTATCGCGAAACTAATAAAAGTTGAGTTCAACGACACAGTATTTCCTGGTCAGGTCAGGACATGTCTTAAAACAAAAGAAGTAGCGTAGACCAATCAGAGAGTAGGACCTCAGAAGGTCAGCCAATAGAAAACCTCCACGTCACACCTTTCCACCAATGGGAAAGGAGAAAGGTCCTCGTGTTAAATCGAGAACCGAGGATTGTCAGTAGTTGTTTCGCTCCCACCGAGTTCAGACCTAGTTGCTCTTTCGCTCCCACCGAGTTCGGACCTAGTCTTCATTTCGATCCCACCGAGATAGGACAGTGATGCCACCGAGTTAGCACCTGGACCGCCTTGAGACCAGCTTGGAGCCAATCCCATCTCCCCAAATCTCAGATAAGTCAGATGCTTAATCATGCAATAGAATAATCGCTAGTCAACTCCGCTCATCCCATAGCTAAGTCCAATCACCGCCATGTGAATCGATAGGCCACTAATCAAAAACCGCTCCACCTTCTCAAGCCTTTCTTTCCTCCAACCCGTTGCCTTTTATTTCAACAATCAATCGTGTCTCCTGGCTTATTTCCCCTGTGTGTAAACCTTCTCACTCAGCCACCACGACTGCGTCATCAACCACCAACAAATATCAATCACCCCGCATATAATATTACGATAGCTATTGAAAGTCGACAGGATTATGATGGAAAGTAGCCAAGATTCGGTCAAAAATAAAAGTGACAACGACAAAGCGACGAACGGAAAAGGGAAGAAACTGGCGACGAACGAAGCGACAAGACACACCCTGGCGACGATAATTTTGCATTTGACCGCCGCACTTCAAGGAGCGAGATCCACCCAACTGGAGACGGCGTTCCGTAGCGCCACCCGCGGGACAACCCACACCCCCCGCCGACCGACAGGCAAGATGGACGGGCTTACCCCAGGCAAGTGTCAACGTGGCCGGACACCGACCACCGAGGAGTCATCCACCGCCATGCCGTATCCGTACACCGCACCCGAAAGTAATCCACGCGACCCGGGACAGTGCAAACAGTCCCAAAACGATATTCCAGTGCCGGATTTCCCTTCAATTCCGCGGACAGTGCAAGCAGTCCCGAGTCCGAAGCAGCCAACCCAAGCCCAAGACGTCCCAGCCGAGCAGACCTTTCGAGACTGAGGTAGGCACCCACCCTATGGCGTCAAGAAATTGACTTTGGACTTATATCTAACCCTACCTAACCCTTTAACCATGTATCCAACCTTGTACCCAATGAATGCACGCACGGGCTAGGCCAAACCTGTCCGAAAGGACTTGCACTGCAACCAAATTTTTCACACAGGACAACCCTTGCCTGCATTCGTTGACCCCACCACAACTCTTTATATGCCACCATCCTAATCTCACACCACGTAACCTTTTACTCAACCCAATTGCCAGTACTATATGCCCTTAACTCACAAAGCCACAACGGCTTCAACAATCACCATGCCCAAAAAACGTGTCCATACAACAGCACAGCTCACACAACTACCCCACAAAGTTCATACGTGACCATACGTCGTCACGCCACAATCACGTAAATGTACCTAGCAACAACCACGACATTCGCAACAACAATACATAGACAACATCCATCCAACAGGACGGTTTTCACGCTAACAGCACACGCACCCATACGTCATCACGCAACAAACACGCACAACCCGCCCAACAAGCGCGACACTCGCGCCAAAAGACGACAACAACCAACAAACGCATGCACAACCGTTAATAACAACAACCTCGTCTACACAAAACACTAAAAAATTTCACATTAAACGTGCCATATTCACCAACAATATAAGAATTCTCGATATATGTTCATACAACCAGCACCCGTGACTTTAATAAATTTGTTGCCCTAGTGAGAACAGGTTAAATTTTGTACAAACAAAGGCTTCACGTGACACCTTCTCATTTACAATTTTTTTTTTCCGATTCGTGTCACAGGTCACACCACAAAACTTTTCACTTCAGGCCAAAGACGCCTTCACCACGCCTGTGACACTTCTCACCTCAAAACGTGTCCACGTTGAAAGCCTCACTTTCACTCAATTCCACTCTAATATCACTGAATAGCATTTTTACTAAAGTCACAACAACCACTCGATTTAATCAATAGATACAATATCCGGATTTTCAAAATACAAATAATGCCGAAATTACACCACCTACGACAGATATAAAACGATTACACATTTCCACTTAAAACAATGACTACCATTTCTTCAACAAAAACGATTCACATCATTCTTCCCAGATAGAGGAAACTAGAAAATTAACAAACCAGTGTCGAAAGTAAGAGATTCGATTAGCACAAAGTCAATTAGACAGACAGGAAGCGTAGCTCCGCGAGGCAGTAAAATTCGAGCAGCCAGCTAATGCAAATAGAGGGTGAGAGTCCCGTTTCCGGATCTCCAATTACCGCGCCTCTCTTTTGACCGACACATAAAAATAGGTCACCGCGTTTCCCCATCCACAGATTTCTCCATGCCACCAATCTTGGATTCCAGTTCGAACCTGCGTATCGACTCTTACAAATACAATTCCACACACACAAGACGTCACACACATCTAAATGAGTTCACATCCCTATTATAATTAATCATAATTACTTTACAGACTCCAACAAAAAAAAAAAAAAAAAACGTTACATATTCCACCTACACGTAGATCTCAAAGTCAAATATGAACAAAATTCACGCATACTACCGCTTTGCTAGTTAGTTTTCAAACTTACGTATTCTCCCAAAAGGGATCAAACGACCTTTTAGAAGGATCGAGATTCTCCTCGAATCCTGTATTTAAGGTATTAATATAGGTACCGATACCCAATATATAAAGTGGATATTGGGCGAGCACATCTTAAGTGCCCTAGGGGATCGCATAAAAACCCCTAGAACGCATTAAGGCTTGAGACAAATTAAAAAACGACACTCGGCTTTTGAGATCTCAAAAAACAATAACACAAGACAAAAATACACACAAAGGTTATATAGATTTCCATGTCTCCTGTATACATAGCATAAATCCGCACTTGAGGATTAGGATCACGTTTCCGCCTAAGTGTCTCTACAGAAGAGACAAAAATTTATAGGGCATAATTAAGCAATTAAGACATCTAGATCAGGGCATGTAGATACAAAAAGGGTTCAAACCAATACACCTTATTGTTTATATATTAACCATTTTCACTATTTTTTTTCAAATTAAAATTAAAATATTTAACCAATTTAGCAACTTATTCAATTTATTATTTTTACCATTAATTACCATTTTTATGTACCACTTAGTTTATATTATCGTAGCTTCATTTATCAACGAAAACTCATTGGTTTTCGGTTAAACTTAAGACATTAAGTCATCCTTTATTTTGAAAAACCTTTTTATTTTTTCCTTTTTTTTTCGCAACCAAGCATTCAACTTTGATTTCGCTCAACATTTCTCTTATTTTTATTTTTGATACCTCATGAAATTTCCTCGTTTTCTTTCCCAAACTCGAGCAAAAAGTAGTTAGGCATTTTTCTTTTACCAATGCAACAAAGCATTTTTTTTCTCTTTTTCAACCAAGCATTCAACTTTGATTTCATTCAAATATTTTTATTTTATTTTTATTTTTGATTTTAAATTACCTCATGAAATTTCCTCGATTTCTTTCCCAATCTCGAGCAAAAATTAGTTAGGCAATTTTTCTTTTTGTACCATAGTACTCAACATATGATGCACCTTTATAAAATTTTGATTTCTATTAACTATAGACCAAATATATTTCATTAACACTACATTTTTTTTTTAATCTCTTATATCCTTATCAAGGTTGTATATAACCCCCTATATTCAATTAATTTTCGCTCAAAATTATTTTTTTATGTACAGAACTTATTCAGACTAAAACCCCTTCATAAATTCTTCACATGTAGGGGGCGCATCTGTCATAATTTGCACATAGCTGTATGCAACCCCGACCCAATATGTATGCAATGTATGTTTTAAAAGATTTAATAAAAGAACAAAGGTAACTGGAGGATAGAACGCCTTAGAGAAAGGCCTAGAAAAGAGGCTTAGAAGTGAGCAGAATCATTAGCAAAATTACAGCCAATTTTATTATCGCGAAACTAATAAAAGTTGAGTTCAACGACACAGTATTTCCTGGTCAGGTCAGGACATGTCTTAAAACAAAAGAAGTAGCGTAGACCAATCAGAGAGTAGGACCTCAGAAGGTCAGCCAATAGAAAACCTCCACGTCACACCTTTCCACCAATGGGAAAGGAGAAAGGTCCTCGTGTTAAATCGAGAACCGAGGATTGTCAGTAGTTGTTTCGCTCCCACCGAGTTCGGACCTAGTTGCTCTTTCGCTCTCACCGAGTTCGGACCTAGTCTTCATTTCGATCCCACCGAGATAGGACAGTGATGCCACCGAGTTAGCACCTGGACCGCCTTGAGACCAGCTTGGAGCCAATCCCATCTCCCCAAATCTCAGATAAGTCAGATGCTTAATCATGCAATAGAATAATCGCTAGTCAACTCCGCTCATCCCATAGCTAAGTCCAATCACCGCCATGTGAATCGATAGGCCACTAATCAAAAACCGCTCCGCCTTCTCAAGCCTTTCTTTCCTCCAACCCGTTGCCTTTTATTTCAACAATCAATCGTGTCTCCTGGCTTATTTCCCCTGTGTGTAAACCTTCTCACTCAGCCACCACGACTGCGTCATCAACCACCAACGAATATCAATCACCCCGCATATAATATTACGATAGCTATTGAAAGTCGACAGGATTATGATGGAAAGTAGCCAAGATTCGGTCAAAAATAAAAGTGACAACGACAAAGCGACGAACGGAAAAGGGAAGAAACTGGCGACGAACGAAGCGACAAGACACACCCTGGCGACGATAATTTTGCATTTGACCGCCGCACTTCAAGGAGCGAGATCCACCCAACTGGAGACGGCGTTCCATAGCGCCACCCGCGGGACAACCCACACCCCCCGCCGACCGACAGGCAAGATGGACGGGCTTACCCCAGGCAAGTGTCAACGTGGCCGGACACCGACCACCGAGGAGTCATCCACCGCCATGCCGTATCCGTACACCGCACCCGAAAGTAATCCACGCGACCCGGGACAGTGCAAACAGTCCCAAAACGATATTCCAGTGCCGGATTTCCCTTCAATTCCGCGGACAGTGCAAGCAGTCCCGAGTCCGAAGCAGCCAACCCAAGCCCAAGACGTCCCAGCCGAGCAGACCTTTCGAGACTGAGGTAGGCACCCACCCTATGGCGTCAAGAAATTGACTTTGGACTTATATCTAACCCTACCTAACCCTTTAACCATGTATCCAACCTTGTACCCAATGAATGCACGCACGGGCTAGGCCAAACCTGTCCGAAAGGACTTGCACTGCAACCAAATTTTTCACACAGGACAACCCTTGCCTGCATTCGTTGACCCCACCACAACTCTTTATATGCCACCATCCTAATCTCACACCACGTAACCTTTTACTCAACCCAATTGCCAGTACTATATGCCCTTAACTCACAAAGCCACAACGGCTTCAACAATCACCATGCCCAAAAAACGTGTCCATACAACAGCACAGCTCACACAACTACCCCACAAAGTTCATACATGACCATACGTCGTCACGCCACAATCACGTAAATGTACCTAGCAACAACCACGACATTCGCAACAACAATACACAGACAACATCCATCCAACAGGACGGTTTTCACGCTAACAGCACACGCACCCATACGTCATCACGCAACAAACACGCACAACCCGCCCAACAAGCGCGACACTCGCGCCAAAAGACGACAACAACCAACAAACGCATGTACAACCGTTAATAACAACAACCTCGTCTACACAAAACACTAAAAAATTTCACATTAAACGTGCCATATTCACCAACAATATAAGAATTCTCGATATATGTTCATACAACCAGCACCCGTGACTTTAATAAATTTGTTGCCCTAGTGAGAACAGGTTAAATTTTGTACAAACAAAGGCTTCACGTGACACCTTCTCATTTACAATTTTTTTTTCCGATTCGTGTCACAGGTCACACCACAAAACTTTTCACTTCAGGCCAAAGACGCCTTCACCACGCCTGTGACACTTCTCACCTCAAAACGTGTCCACGTTGAAAGCCTCACTTTCACTCAATTCCACTCTAATATCACTGAATAGCATTTTTACTAAAGTCACAACAACCACTCGATTTAATCAATAGATACAATATCCGGATTTTCAAAATACAAATAATGCCGAAATTACACCACCTACGACAGATATAAAACGATTACACATTTCCACTTAAAACAATGACTACCATTTCTTCAACAAAAACGATTCACATCATTCTTCCCAGATAGAGGAAACTAGAAAATTAACAAACCAGTGTCGAAAGTAAGAGATTCAATTAGCACAAAGTCAATTAGACAGACAGGAAGCGTAGCTCCGCGAGGCAGTAAAATTCGAGCAGCCAGCTAATGCAAATAGAGGGTGAGAGTCCCGTTTCCGGATCTCCAATTACCGCGCCTCTCTTTTGACCGACACATAAAAATAGGTCACCGCGTTTCCCCATCCACAGATTTCTCCATGCCACCAATCTTGGATTCCAGTTCGAACCTGCGTATCGACTCTTACAAATACAATTCCACACACACAAGACGTCACACACATCTAAATGAGTTCACATCCCTATTATAATTAATCATAATTACTTTACAGACTCCAACAAAAAAAAAAAAAAAAAACGTTACATATTCCACCTACACGTAGATCTCAAAGTCAAATATGAACAAAATTCACGCATACTACCGCTTTGCTAGTTAGTTTTCAAACTTACGTATTCTCCCAAAAGGGATCAAACGACCTTTTAGAAGGATCGAGATTCTCCTCGAATCCTGTATTCAAGGTATTAATATAGGTACCGATACCCAATATATAAAGTGGATATTGGGCGAGCACATCTTAAGTGCCCTAGGGGATCGCATAAAAACCCCTAGAACGCATTAAGGCTTGAGACAAATTAAAAAACGACACTCGGCTTTTGAGATCTCAAAAAACAATAACACAAGACAAAAATACACACAAAGGTTATATAGATTTCCATGTCTCCTGTATACATAGCATAAATGCGCACTTGAGGATTAGGATCACGTTTCCGCCTAAGTGTCTCTACAGAAGAGACAAAAATTTATAGGGCATAATTAAGCAATTAAGACATCTAGATCAGGGCATGTAGATACAAAAAGGGTTCAAACCAATACACCTTATTGTTTATATATTAACCATTTTCACTATTTTTTTTCAAATTAAAATTAAAATATTTAACCAATTTAGCAACTTATTCAATTTATTATTTTTACCATTAATTACCATTTTTATGTACCACTTAGTTTATATTATCGTAGCTTCATTTATCAACGAAAACTCATTGGTTTTCGGTTAAACTTAAGACATTAAGTCATCCTTTATTTTGAAAAACCTTTTTATTTTTTCCTTTTTTTTTTTCGCAACCAAGCATTCAACTTTGATTTCGCTCAACATTTCTCTTATTTTTATTTTTGATACCTCATGAAATTTCCTCGTTTTCTTTCCCAAACTCGAGCAAAAAGTAGTTAGGCATTTTTCTTTTACCAATGCAACAAAGCATTTTTTTTCTCTTTTTCAACCAAGCATTCAACTTTGATTTCATTCAAATATTTTTATTTTATTTTTATTTTTGATTTTAAATTACCTCATGAAATTTCCTCGATTTCTTTCCCAATCTCGAGCAAAAATTAGTTAGGCAATTTTTCTTTTTGTACCATAGTACTCAACATATGATGCACCTTTATAAAATTTTGATTTCTATTAACTATAGACCAAATATATTTCATTAACACTACATTTTTTTTTTAATCTCTTATATCCTTATCAAGGTTGTATATAACCCCCTATATTCAATTAATTTTCGCTCAAAATTATTTTTTTTATGTACAGAACTTATTCAGACTAAAACCCCTTCATAAATTCTTCACATGTAGGGGGCGCATCTGTCATAATTTGCACATAGCTGTATGCAACCCCGACCCAATATGTATGCAATGTATGTTTTAAAAGATTTAATAAAAGAACAAAGGTAACTGGAGGATAGAACGCCTTAGAGAAAGGCCTAGAAAAGAGGCTTAGAAGTGAGCAGAATCATTAGCAAAATTACAGCCAATTTTATTATCGCGAAACTAATAAAAGTTGAGTTCAACGACACAGTATTTCCTGGTCAGGTCAGGACATGTCTTAAAACAAAAGAAGTAGCGTAGACCAATCAGAGAGTAGGACCTCAGAAGGTCAGCCAATAGAAAACCTCCACGTCACACCTTTCCACCAATGGGAAAGGAGAAAGGTCCTCGTGTTAAATCGAGAACCGAGGATTGTCAGTAGTTGTTTCGCTCCCACCGAGTTCGGACCTAGTTGCTCTTTCGCTCCCACCGAGTTCGGACCTAGTCTTCATTTCGATCCCACCGAGATAGGGCAGTGATGCCACCGAGTTAGCACCTGGACCGCCTTGAGACCAGCTTGGAGCCAATCCCATCTCCCCAAATCTCAGATAAGTCAGATGCTTAATCATGCAATAGAATAATCGCTAGTCAACTCCGCTCATCCCATAGCTAAGTCCAATCACCGCCATGTGAATCGATAGGCCACTAATCAAAAACCGCTCCGCCTTCTCAAGCCTTTCTTTCCTCCAACCCGTTGCCTTTTATTTCAACAATCAATCGTGTCTCCTGGCTTATTTCCCCTGTGTGTAAACCTTCTCACTCAGCCACCACGACTGCGTCATCAACCACCAACAAATATCAATCACCCCGCATATAATATTACGATATATATGCATAATGTTATGTACAATGAATATATGGCGCACCTGCCACCTTTATTGAAGACACACGAGATAACCAAAATTGCCTATGTTTTCTTTAAACAAAAACAGGCGACCAGCGATAGCAAAGAATTTCGACTCAAGTTTTGTCCATGAGTGTAGACGCAAATCGGAAAATGTTTATTTCGTTACTGTAGCAATGATATAAATTAATCGTATATTTCACTTCACAACGTTGTATCAAGTTATGACTGTTACACTTCATCCACAATCAATAAATATATTCTCCATTAATTAAGGAAGATTAATAAAGTAATTAGTAAATTATTAAATTTCCCTCTAAACTATGTGTGTGTAGTGTCAGTGACCCGATATTTATAGATTTAATAAATATCCGGCAACCCTGAACGTTGCCTTATCTGTAAATATTAATTCCTTCTGTGAATTCTCTCCACGATTTTTATCATCATCTCACCTTCACTACCTGTACTTTACATATTTCCGTTATTAGTTCTGTAGGGAGTTAAATATATTGATATTTTTTAAAACACTATATTAATATGTTGCCTGCCATCTGTAATAAAAAATTGAAACTATTTGAGGCGTATGTTTATATTTTTAAAATACAATTATTCTATACTTCCTTTATTACAAAGATAAACATGATGAGCTAGACCCTCCCATTATTTCAAAAATCCCAATCTTCCGCCGTCCTCCTCACAGTTTCCGTAGGAATGGCTGCCGGTGGTTCCCCTTGCCTCTTTCCGTTATCTTCCCCATTTGTTTGTTTTGTCGAGGAATTTCGCCGCCTGGAGGAAATCAGCCTCTTCTGGGTTCCGTGTGATACTCCATGCGGCTGTCAGCAGTAGGCAGTCTTTGGGTGCCAATGCCCACAGTGCCTCTCTGCTCGATTCAAAAGGCGAAAACTTACCTGCCGTCGCGTGGGCCGTAATGAGATCATATCTCCAGATGGATTCCGTTGATTGAGGCCGTCTCCTTTCCCTCAGCTCGTTGCCCCTCTTACGTGCCCGGCCGTCGTTCTTTGGATAACATAGTTTCAACGCTTCCAATACGTCTTCAAGCAGAGTAGAAAATAAATTTATTTGGAAAAAAAAAACATATTTATTTAAAAAAAGTTTCAGTTTTTTGTATAGTTGATTTTTAATTATTAATTACTTAATTAATTAATCTTTATAAAATTGGATTTCTACACATCTTCAATGATAAAATATGTTATTAGAATAAAAATTGTAACAATTTACATCAATACAATGGGCAAACATCTACTAGGAAAGATCCTTAGTTAAGCTGAGTAGTTCTTCTAATTTACAATAAGGAAAGGCCATGTCCTGATCATTTTTTAAACATTTATTTCGATGGATGGCGCTGTACCCCTTTTTTAAAATGTTAGTTTCAGGATATTTCTTTATCATAATTTTGAAAATGCACGAATTTATTTCTTCCGTTGTTGTTGTCGTGTCCAAAGAAGAGTCTCAGATGTCTCCATGCATCTCCATCACAGCAGCAGCAATATCCACTATCTTGGGATTTCTTCCATACATATATTATTACAAATATTACTATAGTATTGGAACAATTTTAGGACAATACCACGCCATCTATATAGGAGAAAAGTAAACATTTAAACACGAAAGTCTCTTGTTTTACACATAAATCAAATTTCTACTGTTATTACTGCAATTTACTACTTTTCATTGCAATAAGGATAGTAGAAATTTGATTTATGTGTAAAAAGAAACGTTCGTGCTTAAATGTTTACTTTTCTCATATTAGAACAATTAGAATTAACCTTGTTCCAGAATCACTTTATTAGGTACCGCTCAAATAGATCAACCTATTTTATGATAATTGCAACAATGAATAATATTGTTTTGAAAATAGAACAATCCATAAATAAATCTTTAATTAAAAAGACATATATTGGATCAAAATATCATTTATTTTACCAATATTTCATTTGGCTGAATGCCAACTTTATCAAGGTGATATAACATAATAATATGTTATAGACAAATTAATATGTTATAATACCTTGATAAAGGTTGGCGTTCAGCTAACTGAAATTTTGATAAAATAAATGATTTATAAATGATGCACTAGCGCGCCATCTGTTATCAAAATTCGAAACTATTTTAAACGCGTAAGATTCTTTTTGAAATTAAACAATTTCTACTGCCCTTACTGCAATAGAAAAATTAAAGGGAGGGCCTGACTCATCAGTGGGGAACCCTCCCGATTAAACTTGCGAAACCGCTGGGAGGGTTCACCACTGATGAGCCAGGCCCTCCCTTTAATTTTTCCATTGCAGTAAGGGCAGTAGAAATTGTTTAATTTCAAAAAGAATCTTACGCGTTTAAAATACTCGTAGTTTCGAATTTTGAAAATAAATGATTATTTTAATCCAAAATATGCCTCTTTAATTGAATTAATAATATATGAAGGTTATTCACATATTAAACAAAATGTTAACGCAGGATTCAATTCCGGTTCATTTTTGTCGGGAATCGAGGGTGTTACCCACTCGTCCACCGACTTTTTAAAAATTAACCATTATATTATCATTAGTTAAGCTCAGCCTACAATACAACATATTCTCCTTCAATAGTAATTTTTATAAACAAACCAAGGGCTCCCCCATGGGAAGTCCCCTCTCTTCACCTTTGGCAGAAATAGTAATGAGAAAAATAGATAAAACAATAACCAACCTTTTCCCCACAGATATCATCATCTGGCAGAGATACATAGACGACATCTTTTGTATATCCAACTCTACCAAAATAGATACCATTTTTACCCAACTAAAGTCCATACATAATGATATTGATTTCACCATAGAAACAGAAAACAATAAGACCTTACCATTTCTAGATGTACTTATACTAAAAACACAAAACCAATACACAACAGAAATATACCACAAGCCAAATTCCACTCCAGATTATGTACACCTTTCCTCTTATTGCCCCCTCAGTCACAAGATCAACACTGTAAAAACCCTCTCCAAAAGAATATATACACATTTTTCCACCCAACTCTCAAAAGATACAGAAACCCAATTTTTGATCAATAAACTCACTTCTAGTGGTTATCCGAAAAACTTTATATTAAGACATTTCCATAATCCCTCTCTTATAAGAAATAATCATGTTTATATAAATCAATATGTATAATTCTCTATTCCCATAGTAGTACCAATATAGCCAGAATTTTAAGCAAACACGGTATAAGAACATATTATGAAAGCAACCCGAGTATAACAACCATAATAAGAAACCCCATTACCAGAAACAGTATTCCTATAACAAAACTATACAATAGCAAAGCCGTATATTCCATACCATGCAACCAATGTAATAATGTATATGTAGGTGAAACAGGCAGACATATAAAAGACAGAATAGACGAACATAGAATAAATATTAAAAACAAAGACCCCAAATCTCTAATAGTACAACATATCAGAAACACAAATCACGATTTCAACCTAGCAAACCCTAATATTCATTACACAAACATAAATAGTAAATACAAAAGATTAATACTGGAAGCACTGATTTCATCAAAATATAATAGTATAAATAGACACATAGATATCCCAGAGACATATGATAGGCTGGTCCAAAAACTAAAATAGAATTATCCGTTTTATCTTCATCACACCACTTAACAATTTAGCATTTAATAATATCAACCAATTGACTAATTTACATAGCAATAATTTTCTTAAATTATAATATAAAAAACTTCATAAATAATCCTAGATATGCAAATATTAGCTTATATATATATGTATAGATAAATATGGGGCATATATTGGATATAAGTTTATTAATCGGCCAGTATTTCTAGGGGCAACACGCCTCTCTTTATCAAGGCTTTTCTTTGATTTAAACTAAATCACGCGGGCATGTGATCCACTCACGCTATACAAGACCAGAGCAAGATATCATTTAAAGAAAATATATATATTTGTACATACATGTTTATTTGAAATTGTATCCTTTATTCCTGTAGAAGGGCAGCTTGCGCCCGAAAGCTCGAATTAATTTTACAAATAAAGAAACTTATCCTTATCGAATCTAATCGTTATTATATTATATTATCATGTTTATATCAACTTTTAGTTAATAGAAAGGGCGAACTTATAAATTTATTTGCTATATATCGATACAGTTTATCTTGAAGAGAGAGGCTGCCTGGCCGGCATTCATATTTTTTAAAAAAATAGACACTTCGGCCAGTTAAAGTTTTATTTTCTCAATGTTTCAACAAACATATTTTGTCTTCGTCAGGAGAAATAAATACAAATAATTTTTAACGCCTTAATAAATACTTTATTTTCATTTCTCCTGACGAAGACAAAACATTTTTGTTAAAATGATGAGAAAATAAAACTTTATCTGGTCGAATTGTTTATTTTTTTTAGAATTAAAATTTATAACAATAATGTCAATGTGTTTCCTTTTACACATATCATTGGGCATATATTGGATTGAATAAAAATTATTTGAAGTAATTAAAACATATATAACGAGTAGCAGATAATATTCTCATAGAGGTTAGGAACAATTATGCAACAGAAGATAAATTGGATGAATAATTCTTCAATTCATTGTTTGTCGCCATATTTATACAGTTCTTCTTTATCAGCCAAAGATTTCCGAAAATTTAATTTGAGAGAATTTTATTCGACGTGATAAAATCCGTTGCTGATTTTAAGGTTTGAAAAGTTCCCAGGTGGAGACTTTCTTTCCTTCAATTGTGCTCAAGTCTTTTATTGGAGTGGGGTTTCTTTCACTTCGATCTGCTGGTACTGTACTTACACTTGTACAGCCTGGTTCGATTTAATCTAGAGAGTGTACCTTCTTTAGTGTGTTCATATATATTTAATATATACTTATTATATATGTATATATGAATAAACAATAGAAAAAATAAAAGATAAGTGGGTCAGGTGTCGATATTAAAAATAAAGAAGGCATCTCCTGACCACGAGCACATGTGCTTTTTAGATGGCAGAACGTTTAGTTTATTCTTGCTCCACTAGATGGCGCTCTTCCATCTAAAAAGCACATGTGATCGTGGTCAGGAGATGCCTTCTTTATTTTTAATATGTATATATGTATTTAGAAAATATGCATATATTGGATTTATAAATATGTTTATTATTCCGATATTTCGAGGGTCAACTCGCCTCTCTTTATCGAGGATGTTTCTCACTAAAACACGTGAGAACGCGTGTATCGCTCTCGTTCTACAAGAACAATGAAATTTAAAAAAATAAATGAGTTTCCCTCGAAATATCAATATACTAAAAATATTTATAAATTCAGTATATGCATATTTTCTAAATATAATTCTAATTGTGGATTGCTCAATCTTCAAAATATATATGTATCTAAAAAAACTTATTTAAAAAAATAAATAATAAAAAAGGTCAGGTGTTGGTATTAAAATAAATTTAAATATATATATATATATCCTGACTACGCCCACATGAGCTTTTTAGATGACATAACGCTATCTAGTGGAACAAAAATCAACTAAACGTTGATTTAGCTTGTGTTCCAAAAATATTTGGCCAACCCAATTTCTTGATAAATTAAGAAAAGTCAAGCACGAACGCGTTTTGGGCTGTTGGCCTTCGTCAGCGTGGTACAGACTGTACCTCTACCACCAAACATTTTTTGGTCCCAGAGGCTTACTGAGAAATCAAGAAAGGGGTATTTAAGGCCAAACTTGTGTGAATACGCTGTAAACATGTAAAGAATTTATATAAAATAATAAAAAAGGTCAGGTGTTGATATTAAAATCAAAAAAGAGATTTCTTAACCACGCTTACATGA
The DNA here is from genome assembly GCA_030710605.1 of Cordylochernes scorpioides. Lineage (NCBI taxonomy): Eukaryota > Metazoa > Arthropoda > Arachnida > Pseudoscorpiones > Chernetidae > Cordylochernes > Cordylochernes scorpioides. The sequence continues at coordinate 64,889,176 of CP092866.1, forward strand.
GCTTTTTAGATGGCAGAGTGTGGTCAGGATATGCCTTTTTTATTTAAGTATCGATGTGTTATAAAATGAATAAATAAAATAAGGCAAATATTAATAATATAATGACCTCAAAGTTAATGAGGTTCATGGGTTTAATAATAAGATAATATTAATGAGAAAATATTAACACAATATTTGATAAGAATAATATACAACAAATAATAATTCTAAACGATATTATATATTATCATTTACTTTTTACCAGCTTGAACACATTTCGATAATTCAGACAGATTTCATTTCTAGTAGGTTGTTATGAAATGGAAGCCGCACGTATACTGAAAAGAACCTTAGCCCGACAATATGGTAGAAAGGTTGGATTTTGTATGAATTCTCCAAAATTGGTATTGAGGGCCATTTTTATCATGACCATTACGTTTCAACTAGGGGAAAAACAAAAGTGTTTCAAATGCATTTATAAAGGGAAAAGTGCATCTTTTGGCACCCGAATACCATCCTTCCGCAAATTGATGATATTGAGGCGGTGCAGCAAAGATGAAGAGAAGATTTGGGCAAAGCCAGTAAAGAAGGATGTAGGAGCCTTGATTGATGTAACAATGTATATAATAATTATATTAAAATGTATTATCACAACACAAACACACAAAATATGAAAAATCAAATAATGCTAAAAAAAGGTTAAATTTATAAATGTTTCAATCATACATTAGTTCCATTTTTATAGTTGAGTCTTCTTATATCTTTTAAACCAATATTTTGACACAAATTATGATCTCACTTTATTTTAAATTTATATTTTAAAAATACATTATATATTTATGTGTTTTGAACATAGAGCAATCCATATTAAAATCTTTAGGAAATAAAAAAGCCTATATTGGATAGAGTGAAAATAACTATTTGCCAATATTTTTATCCAATCTAATATATGCCTTTTTATTACCTAAAGATTTATATGTGTTTGAGCGCGCGCAAGCAAATAATAGCAATTGTAAATAAAAAGCCCCTTTCTTGCAGCTTTGATTCTAGATACCTTTTGAAAAACAGACTATTCAGACCTTTGATGGATAAAAGAAACACTTTGACTTACTCTTCTTATTTTAGCGTTACATATCATCGTGGAATATATCACATTTGATCTATTACGGTATAAAAATGAAGACATATAGTTTTTCCATGTGCGTCATTAAAACATGAACAAAAATGGTGAACTTTCAAAGAATTTCTTTCATTTAAATCTACTATGAAATAAAACAAGATATATAATATTTAAAAAAAGCATCTCTTTATTGTGCAACTGAAAGTTGCTGATAGCTTGCGCCATCTATCGGAATAAATATCAACTACTCTCGTTGATTTTCTAATTATTCCAGAATTGGCCAAATACCCATTCTTGATTAATCAAAAAAAGCTAACCACGGACGCGTTTCGGGCTGTTGGCCCTCATCAGCGTGGCGCAAGCCATCAGCAACTTCAGTTGCACGATAAGCAGATGCCTTTTTCTTAATTTATGGACCTTATCCCAGAACAATATTACATTTGTACTATTTTTACACAAGATATATAATGTTTAATTACCATAATACACACAGTCCATAATAGAAAGATATTGAGGATATATTATATGAAAACTCAACTCTTTTGTTCATAATGTATTGACGCAAATGGAAACTATATGTCTACCAGGTTTATTAGTATGAAACGCGAAAGTTTTCAGTGAATTCAAAAGTTCACCAACTCCATACAACAAAATATTTTTTATTCAAAGTAACTGCCCTGATTAGCTATACACTCGGACCACTTTTCAGGCAATTTTCGAATTCCTTGTCTGAAAATTTCTATTCCTTTTGAGTCGAACCAGTCAACAAGTCATTTTAGGAGTATGTCTGAGTTCGAAAATTCCTGGTTTTTTAGGGCGTGTCCTAAAGATGTGAAAAGGTGGTAGTTCGACGGCGCTAAGTCTGGTGAGTACGGCGGGTGGGGTTAGAGTTCCCAGCCCAAGTCTTTTATGGTGTTTTTGACCACCGTAGCGTTGTGGGCTGGAGCGTTGTCATGCTGCAGTATCAGGTTGTTGTGCTTTTCACGCCATTCCGGTCTTTTTTCATTCAACGCCTCTCTCAAACTGTGCATTTGTTGTTCGTAGCGACTAGTATTGACCATTTTGCCAGGTTTCAGGAGCTCGAAATATACTACGCCAGTGTGGTCCCACCATATGCAAAGCATTGCCTTTTTTCCGAAGCGATTGGGCCTAGGCGTCTGTTTTGGAAATTGGCCGGGCAGGCCCCGCGACTTTTGGCGCATAGGATTGCTGAAGTGGATCCATTTCTCATCAGAAGTTACGATTCGGTGCAAAAATGACTTCTTTTCATGCCTGGCGAGCAGCCCTTCGCAGGTTACCAGACGCCGTTATTGCTGCCTTTCGCTCAACTCGTGGGTGACCCATCTGGAAAGCTTTTGGGTCATTCCGAGGCTGTTTAAACGTAGAGAAACAAGACTTTGAGACACCTGGAGCTGTTTTGCGAGTTTCTCCTGCATTTGGGTACTGTCCTCATCCAACAAAGCTTACAGTTCAGCGTCCTCGAACTTTTGGGGCGGTTTTCCATGTGGTTCATCATCAAGTTCAAAATCGCCACTTTGGAATTTTTTAAACCACCTGTAACACTGCGATTTGCTCAGAGCGTGGTCGCTGTAAACTTCCTCCAACAAAACTTCCCGCAAATGGGCACTTTTTGGCTCGGAAATCGCCATTTTCCACGGGCTCCAGAAATTTTTCACGATTTGAATTTTTCTAAAACTGCACGCATGCTGATGCCACATGAGTCAAAGAACAAAACGCCTACAACAGCGCCACCGTCAGCTCAAATAAAGTTGCACAGCGGCCTCTGGCGCCCATTTTCGCGTTTCATACTAATAGACCTGGTACATTTATTATTACAATTTTTACACCAAGAAGGCGACACGTTATGCAAACATTAAATTTATAAAATACAGTCGAACTTGGATAATTCGAACCCCAAGGGACCATAAAAAAAATTCGAAATATCCAAAAATTCGAATTAAAAACGGAAATTATAATTATAGGAAATTCTGGGGACCAAGATAAATATTCGAATTAAAGAGGTTTTCGAATTAAAGAAGTTCGAATTATCCAAGTTCTACTGTAGAAGAAAAATGCTGTTATTCTCAAAATATATTTACAACCCATTTATTACGTTGAAAATAAGAAATTGAACAGCAGACTTCTCATATGGAAGTTGTATTTGAAACCTTTCTTTGTTGTAAAAAAACTGTGTAAGAAGAAGAAAATTTTTACCAACGCGTTTTTGAGTTTGATAGAGGTAGAATTGTAGCCTAGGGGGATTGTGGTTTATCGTACCGCAGTATTGCTGCTTATGTCGGTCGAGATCCCAGGACTGTTAGCAGAATATGGAATCGATAGGTTCAGGACGGTGTGTCATACGGAACGTTGTACTGGATTTCAACGGCACGCTATCACTAACAGCCGAGAAGACCGACATGTTATTAGCATGGTCTTAATGGCCCGAATAGCCATGTTAAGATCTCGGAGTCAGAAAATGAGATCGTTTGTTAGTCAAAGAGGTTTCGCATGAGCAGTTTGACGACATTTACAACAGTATGATTGACAACTCGGCAAACCTGGCTTCGCTACTCTTACGCTACATCACAGACAGAAGAACCTCCATCCAATGGTGTGATTACGACAAACCTAGACGCAGGAAAGGCGTGACGGCGTGTTTTCAAAAGAATCCGAATTCTTTATCTAGCACCACGATGGCCGCATACGTGTTTGGCGCTATCGTAGAGAAGGAAAATTGCCGGACTGGCCCATCACCTAGAGTGGTTGTATAGTATGCCATTGGATTCACGTCTCGGTCACTTCTTGTTCGCATTCCCGAAACTTTGAACAGTCCTAGTTACATTTCTGATGTGTTAATGCCCGTAGCAGTACCCTTTATTCGAAACCTGGGAAAAGCAATTTTTCAGCAGGATAATACATGACCGCATGTTGCCGGCATTATACGGACCTCTTTAAAATCAGAGAATTTTCGGCCTGGCCAGCACGTTCTCCTGATCTGTCACCAAAAGAAAACGTCTAATAAATGCTTCTCAATGTTTCGTTACAATATACCATTCTTTACTGTCTATCAACTGTAGCATCGCGTTGATGCTATATAGAAAACTGCACCTGTTCTGCCATCCAATCTCAGTTTAACTCAATTCTCAGACGTATAAGAGCTGTTATTACTGCCAGAGGTGGTTCATCTGGGCACTGAATTCTCATCCATATTACTAAACACTTCCAATTTTTTATAATAGATATCTTTATTAAAATAATGGTAAATTTGGATCAATATAATTTATTAAAATATATTTCCGATATTTCGTTGAGACTGTTTGCCTATCTTCTTCTAGGAATTCAAACTCCTTCTAACCCCATCATCCGCGTGATATATCATGATCCAAAATATGCCATTATTTTAATGTTCTTAAAAATGGATTGCTCAATTTTTAACAAGATAGCAATATGTTATTTTTCATTTCTCTTCCTGGTATAACAATTTTTGAGGCCAATAGTGTGTATGAGCGAAGCACAGTATAAATGTTTATCTCTGTTTTATAATGTGTAAGAAATTGAAATAATTTTCGACGCATATTTTTCTTTAAAAAAAAAAATAAATAAATCTACTGCTCTTTTTTGCTGCGCAATGATAAAATAATGAGATACCGCTGTAATATTGTATTAGGTTGTTTTGTTCTTTTACCGATTCTGAAGTTATATTTAGCATACCTCCGAACATTGCACAACCATCAAAGAGCAGATTGCAAATTTTTGAAAACCTGTCATCTATTTTAGACTCAAAGAACTTCTAGTTCTTCAAGGGTTGTACGGACTATGATGTTATTATTATATATCTCTGGTATTATTCAACTAGCAACTGAACAAAGCTTTTGCTTCGAGAACGATAATAAATAAAAGTCGCCTATTCAGTCTAAATCATTTCTAAATGATTTCGATATAATGGCTTCTGTCACTTTATTTGGGAAAAAACTCTTCAGGAAATTGTAAATATATCATTTTATACCTTGTACATCTCATGTAATCAAAGCCCATCCTAAACTGACGAGGGTTATTAGCCCGAGCCATTGTCTCCAGATGGACGTTTCTCAGTTTTCCAAAGCTGGTGTTGTGGCTTTGTCAACGACTTGAGTCCGCATGTTTGCGGAGACGGTTTATAGATGGCGCTTAGCTTTCAGCGTCTACTTTGTCGGAAGAGGTGACCTTTATTATATAGATCCTCCCGGTAAAATATCCATCTATTTGTGTAATATAAAGTTGAGGGAGGATGGGATTCATGTACCAAAATACTCACTTGTAAATATTTTACTAAGGTGATTCTCACAATGCATCATTCTGATGTACAATCAAAGGATGAGGTGCCTTTTGGGTACCTATATATATATATATATATGATAATTTAAACCAATAACCCTATATTATGTAATACGTATAACAAGCTTGTCATGTTGTATATAGAACTAATTATAAACTACAACTAATTATACGCATAATTGACATGTCTCCTTGCATCACCAAATGTAATGTACTGAGGATGAATAAATAAAAAACTATATAATAGATTAAAAGCTGTGTTAAGAGCCAGAGAGAGATTTACAAAGTAACTTCTAAAGATAGATTGGGACCCGACAGCCTGACGCCATTCTCGAGTATCAGAGACACGTGTGACACGTGCATGACCCAATTCTCTTAGTCAGAGCGGTCGTATAAAAAGGCCGCGTAGCAACAGCCAGTTCAGTCCAGTTCCCCATCAGCGCGTCGCCGGTTGTCTCCAAGTTCACCCTCATTCACCATGTAAAACAGTAAGGAATCTTCTATCTCCATCTTTGCTCTTGGCTCGCTTTTTATCTATTCAAGGAACTTTCTTTCAACTGTGTCTCTTCGTTTTTTGTGTGTGGACATTCCCCAGTTTTCCACTCTGCCTCGACCACGACTGCCTGTACCCTGTGAGAACTGTTAAAGATCCTACAAGGTGCAGAGAGGTACGGGAAAACTCCCCACCCCTGACTGTCCCTCGCGGTTACTACAGGTTGGACCCTCGGTTGCCACAACTTATAGCGAGAGTCGACGAGGTTCTACAGCTAGTCCACCAAACCCCAACCTATTATTACAGAGAGTCGTCAGGATCCCTAATCACAGATAAGTCGATTCAACAAATTATTACAGATAGTCGACAGGATCTCAACAACCTAATATTACAGAGAGTCGACAGGATCTCAACACAATATTACAGCTAGTCGACAGGATCCCTAATCACAGACAGGATCCAAAACATTATTACAGATAGTCGACAGGATTACCACAACGAAGGAGACCACAACGAAGAAGGTAAAGACTGTCCAGATAGAAAAGAGCCAAGAAGCAAGATGGAGGAACAAGCACGCCATTCCAACAAATCGACCAAGCAATCTTCCCCTCAACGACACAGCCGAACATCCCGCAAAATAAGCCGGTGAGAAGTTACCCACCTTCGACCTTACAACGCTACCATCCAGACGACATGCCACCATCGCCAAACAGAAGTCACAAGCTTCTACAAGCTCTACAAGACGCCTTCCACGTCATCAGGACAACAACCAAAGACCAAGTCTCCTGACTGAACAAACATAAAAACTGTGAGTTTTTAAAAAATCTACTTAACTCTTTCTACATGCTAACAACTTGATTTTCCATAAATATAATGTTTATTTTTACTGTAATTATTTTTAAATCAAATTTTACCATTTTTATAGCATTTCAATTCAAATTTTAAATATTGTACACCCTCATTTATCAATTTTTACTTTATTTAAAGCAACTTATAAATTTTAATTCATTACTTGCAATCTTACAGTTTTAAAAAAATCATATTATATTTAAATTACTCGAATCATAATTCTAAACTTATTTGTGTGTTTCTCTTAATACCTTATTTTTATACCAAAAACACCAATGTCTTAATTAAATATACAAAACTTTGCAAAAAATCATTGTTATGTTCACTATTTTATGTACACGCCCCATTCAAATTATAAGTCACTATCATGCCATTGCCCTTTTACAAGTATAATTTTCGCACTAACATAAGCAACGATTTAAAAAATATATTCAAATTTTAATAAACATAGGTGAAAACGCATTTTTTAAAAATACAAAAATCGAAAGATACACTATCTTCAAAAGCACAACTAGAAATGTAACTGTCCTTCCCCAAAACAAGTTAAAAATTCCAGCATAGCTACACTCCCTCGTCCTTTTCTTTTTACATGCATAATTATTAATACTTCACACATCCCTCGGAACGAACTTCAACACATTTCCACCTTACTTTCTCCAATTGGCCACCATCTATTAACGCGCCTTTTAACAACACGTCCTATTTCGAGCCACACGAGCTCCATATCGTCGCGAACACAAAGACTTCACGATAAACATTCCACCTCTATAACAATCTGAAAATTCTCGATGTGTTTTGTACAACCACCACCCATGACTAATAAATTTGTTATTTTTCGGAAACAAGTTAGATGCTGTACCAAGAACAGACTTCACGTGGCACCTTTCCATACAACACCCACTAGTGTTACACAGCGCACCACAACAATTTTCTCACTTAACAGGCCCAAGACGCCTTCATGCCTGTGACACCTCACCAAAGCGTGTCTACGTTGAAGTCGCACTTTTACACACATCTAAACCTGACATCATTGAATAACATTTTTTAATAAGTCCGCAACAACGTCGAAACACAACACTTACGAACACCGAGAAAACTATATTTTCAAATAGACAAGTACCACTGTGCTGAGAGATTTTTCCCATAGCCAGCAGGGTGACTCACAAACATCAATAAACAGTTGCAGCGGCGTCAGGTTAACATAACACCTCCAAGCCCAGTTCGCCTGTACTTGAAACTCGTGGCACAGCTCACAGAATGGATAGATTGCAACACCTAAAAACTAATTGACTTACCAATAATTACCCAATTTACTTATTAATTTGAACTTTAATATTGAAATATCATAAAACTTTATATCTTCAATTATCATTGTGTGTTTTACAACTTTTACATTATTTTCACGCCCAGTATGGAATATTTTTTCTAAACTAGAACGCCATCTTTTATATAATGTTAACCCTTTATTGTTATATATTACAATCATCTTCGTCAATGCAATCCATTTTTTAAAGAATCAATCAAGTTATCATTTATTTTATATTTGTATGCTATATGTCTTTGTTTTTCTATACCCCAGCACGCAAAAGAGAAAACATTCTCTACATATCACCATGAACATGTCAGTTCACGTTTCAGAGAGGCATAGAAACACCAATGTGTACCAAAAGGGAAATGACCTAGTTACCACCACAGTTGTAACTTTTCTTCAAAAGAGACATTTTTTGCTCCATTTGTTACTACTTAACATTTATATAATCATTAATAACCTTTAATTATATCATATTTTTTGTATAAAATCTTGAATAATTATTTTTATTTTTATTTTTTTTACTTTTCAATTATAATCAAATTTTTATTCCAACATTATTTTAACAATTTTATTGTAACAATTTTATTCTTCATGATATTATTTTAGTATGGCAAAACATTTAATTATTTCAATAATCATTTTTAATTCATTATTATATCTTTTATATATTACTAATTCTAATTATTATATCTTTTATATTTTACTAATTCATTATTATATCTTTTTTATATTACATGTTCGATCTTATCCACTTATACTGTTGTTATCCGCAATCATATTTCTATCTTTTTATTCACTATATTTTTGTTTAAATAACTTTATTATATGACAATGTTTATCATCAACTATCGGGCATCTACAACAATCGTTTTCAACAATCAAATTCTTACTAATCAATTCCCTATACTTTCACACTACCTATTTCAGCCATTGCTTCAAACGATAGTAGAAAACGACAGCACTGCTTGACAATTTTTCTTTTGATTTCTTAATTCAACAAACTCTTTGAAAACACCGTTCCCCAGAAGTACAAGTCTCGACTTTTTGGTCTGAACACGTTTCAAAAGTTTATTTCAATCATCCGCAGAGCACATCACCAACGCATGCACAAAGCGTTCACTTTTTTCAATTTTCAATTTTTTTCAGCTCTAGCGGACCACAATCAACCTTTGATTTCAAGTCAAGTCAGACCCTACTGTCGCTACAACAATTCTACGTATCGCATGGCTCTACCACCCCTTTCAATCATATTAATTCTTTTCTTCAACAACTTTTCAACCCAATAACCCTACAATTGTGACAAAGCACTGTAACCTTATACAGGATCGCAGGTGAAACATTGCCTAGGAAGACGCACAAGTCTATATCCTCGCTTTGCACCTGGATCTCAGTATTTGATTGTCTGTGCAACACTTACAATTGCATATTCTTCAACCCCTAACCCTTTCCAACGCCCGCCAATAATCTCTTAGAACATCATCATTATTTTTTTTAGCAAACAAAGGTTTACCTACAGTTCTCTTTTATAATGGATATCATAACTTTTAAATTAAACATAAGTTTTATTTTTATAATTTTCAGATATAGCCAAATAAACATCTTGTTATAACCCTTTACCCTCACAGTTTTAATTAATTAAAATAAATTCTAATTACTTACCTGTGTTAGAGAGGCTTTACCCGCTTAAACCCGGATAAACCCTTTCACTCACGGGGCCCATCTATGATAATTTAAACCAATAACCCTATATTATGTAATACGTATAACAAGCTTGTCATGTTGTATATAGAACTAATTATAAACTACAACTAATTATACGCATAATTGACATGTCTCCTTGCATCACCAAATGTAATGTACTGAGGATGAATAAATAAAAAACTATATAATAGATTAAAAGCTGAGTTAAGAGCCAGAGAGAGATTTACAAAGTAACTTCTAAAGATAGATTGGGACCCGACAGCCTGACGCCATTCTCGAGTATCAGAGACACGTGTGACACGTGCATGACCCAATTCTCTTAGTCAGAGCGGTCGTATAAAAAGGCCGCGTAGCAACAGCCAGTTCAGTCCAGTTCCCCATCAGCGCGTCGCCGGTTGTCTCCAAGTTCACCCTCATTCACCATGTAAAACAGTAAGGAATCTTCTATCTCCATCTTTGCTCTTGGCTCGCTTTTTATCTATTCAAGGAACTTTCTTTCAACTGTGTCTCTTCGTTTTTTGTGTGTGGACATTCCCCAGTTTTCCACTCTGCCTCGACCACGACTGCCTGTACCCTGTGAGAACTGTTAAAGATCCTACAAGGTGCAGAGAGGTACGGGAAAACTCTCCACCCCTGACTGTCCCTCGCGGTTACTACAGGTTGGACCCTCGGTTGCCACAACTTATAGCGAGAGTCGACGAGGTTCTACAGCTAGTCCACCAAACCCCAACCTATTATTACAGAGAGTCGTCAGGATCCCTAATCACAGATAAGTCGATTCAACAAATTATTACAGATAGTCGACAGGATCTCAACAACCTAATATTACAGAGAGTCGACAGGATCTCAACACAATATTACAGCTAGTCGACAGGATCCCTAATCACAGACAGGATCCAAAACATTATTACATATATATATATATGTGTGGATGGATATTTTGCCGGAATAAAATTGATCTATGAAAGATTAGGGTGCCTCTCTAGTCAAAATAAGATGGTCTCTAGTTTTGACGTTCATTTTGACGAGAGAGGCGCCCTATGAATATATATATGACATAATAAAAATCATATTTTTATTATTCATTAATATAATTATAATTTAAATAATCATAGAATTAACACAGAGTTAATTTTTTAAAATCCTTAACAAAAGGAGTACAACGCAATATTGTTTTTTGTTTATACTTAGAATATCATATAGAATTGTATGTATGAAAACTGTTTGTTCTTAAAAATATAATCATTAAAATAAATTCAATTTTGGATATAAAGTTATCGTTTCAATTCAATCCACGACTGCATGAATGAATTGGTAACGTACCTAAAATACATCTTTTTTTACGACATCTTTATTAATAGTCGACAGGATGTATTTTAACCCTGTGCGAGAAGAATTCCAATAGATTTCAAAGCCATATATTGCAACTAAGATATTTGGGAAAAGATATAGATAAAAGAATAGCAATTATGGAAGTCGAAACTTTAATTAAGAAATTAAAAAGGATAAAAAAAAGTATAAAAGGCATTGAAGAAAATATCGAATCCATTGTGTCTATGGTAGATGTAAATGCAACGAAATGCAAACTAGAGTATGCAAATAATGATTTGATGAAAATGAGTGATATTTTCTTGCAGCAACTTGAAGATGATGAATTGAATGACGAAGTGGAAAATTGCATAGATAAGTGTATAAGATTAAAGTGTGAATTGGATTTAAGGCATAATGGGCAAGAAACATCTGAGAAAAAAGTAAATTTACATGTTAAAATGCCTAAACTTGAATTGCCAACTTTCGATGGTAGATTAGAATCATGGCTTTCATTTAAGGATCTATTTTTTTCTGCGGTTGGTTCTAATTCACAAATACCTAATATTGAAAAGTTACAATATTTAAAAGGCCAACTGAGAGGCGAAGCCCTAAGACTGGTAAACGCATTTCCAATTACAGCCGATAATTATGTTGAGGTTTGGCAAACCTTATTAACAAGATATGATAATCCAAAGGATCTGATTTTCACCCAAATAGATAATGCATTAAGATTACCAAAGTTAGCCGATGACAACCATAAGTCAATGTTTAAACTTCTAGATAGTTGCAACGAGATAGTAAGAACAGTGAAGGTATTAGGTTACCAAATCGATAGTTTATCTGATGTGTTTCTCGTCAAGATCATACAAGATAAGCTTGATAAAACCACAAGAAAACAGTGGGAATTGCAGAACAACCCAAGGGTTGTGCCTTCAAGTAAGGATTTAATGGAATTTCTAGAAATTCACGCAAAAAGCTTGCAGAATTTGCCAAATAAAGATGCAAATGTGGAGGAGTCATCTATTAAAAGGGAAACAGCCCCAAGAATGGAAGTACAACAAAAGCAATGGGGACATCCAGGAAGAAGCCCTATGGACTATAGTTCTAAAAGACGCCCCTGCCGAATTTGCCTAAACAGGGGACATGCCGGACGCTTCCATCCTGAGAATAGGTGCTGGTTTCGGGAGAAGGCCGTACAAGCCTCCCCAGCTGCAAGCTTCATGTCCGTGCCGTCTCGATCCATGGATACCTTGACGCAGACAACAGCCCCTTCGAGCGAATGCCGACCAGCTCCGCCTCAACACTCCTGACGCCAAGGTCTGTATATAAATCTAAATGTGAATAATAACAGTATTGTAGCTCTCATGGATACTGGCTGTACCTTCTCTATAATTCCTCAACATATGATAGATAAGATTCAACCAAACTATGTTGTTTTTAATAATTTACCTCTTATTAAACAGACATCCGGTATGCTAAATATAAATTCAAAAATTAATGTTAATACAACTATAGGATCTATTACTAGAGATATTGATTTTTATTCCTCTGATATTGATTTGCCATATGTATTGCTTTCTTTACACCATATAAGATTATTTAAATTAGACATTGATTTTCAAAGTTTTACAATTACTCAATTTGGTAGAATTCTTAATGTTAATTACCATAACCCTAATAATAATAATTGTACACATCATAATGTGATTCCTTTATTTAAATCTATTATTCCTCCTGATGAAAATGATTTTAGAAATTTTAATAGTGTAGAATTTGATGAAAAACTTTCACCATATGAAAAATCTGATTTAATTAAATTAATTAAGGAAAATAAGGAAGCGTTTGCTGCCCATAAAATGGATATAGGACATATTAAAGCAGATCCAATTAGAATTAAACTTACCTCACAAACACCTATTTCATTAAAGCCTTTTAGACCTTCCTTCTCGGACAACATTGAAATTAAAAGACAGATTGAGGAACTTTTAAAATATAATGTCATTAGACCATCTTATTCCTCCTATGCATCCCCTGCTATGTTGGTGAATAAGCGAAATGAAGGTAAAATTCGACTAGTAATAGACTACAGAAAATTAAATGATATAATAAAAAGAGATTCTGAGCCCATACCAAGAATAGATTCTATATTAGATAAGCTTTCAGAAGCTAATATCTTCACTACACTAGATCTTTTATCAGGTTATCACCATTTAGATATACACCCAGATGATAAAGAATACACAGCTTTTACTACCACTCACGGACTTTACGAATTTAATAAATTATCTTTTGGATTAAAAAATAGTCCAAGTCAATTCCAAAGAGTTTTAAGGCAAATTTTAAATAAATATGATGTTGATTTTTGCATGAATTACTTCGATGACTTCATTATATTTTCAAATAATTTTCAGGAACATCTGATCCATTTAAAAGTAATTTTAGATATTTGCATAAAGGAAAATATTAAGCTAAAACTAAGTAAATGTAAATTCGCTACTTATCAGATTTCTTTTCTAGGATATGAAATATCAAACCATCAATTTTCACCCAGCACTAATAATATAGAAACGATTAGAAAATTGAATTCCCCAAGGAATAAAAAGGATTTACAACGAGTTTTAGGATCTATTAACATTTATTCAAAATTTATCCCTAATTATGCTAAACTCAGACTCCCTTTGAATAATTTGTTGAAAAAAGATGTAAAATGGAAATGGGATGAAGAATGCGAAACCGCATTTTCTAAATTAAAAAATATGATAACCTTAAAACCTATATTAGCTATCTATAATCCCAAATATCCTATACACCTTTACACGGATGCTAGCCAAGAACAGATCGGATCTATCCTAAAACAAGAACAACCCGATGGGCTTTTAAAGCCAATAGCGTATAGAAGCCGTAGAATTACATCTTCTGAATCAAACTATTGTGTAACTGAGCAAGAATGCCTTGCTATTATTGATGCTGTGGATTTCTTTTTACCCTACTTAGATGGCGTGCATTTCACCATCCATACAGACCATGCTTGTCTAAAGTATTTGAAGAACATAAAGAACCCAAAAGGACGATTATTTAGATGGAGCTTAAAGCTCTCAATGTTTGACTTTGAGATAAAACACATAAGAGGAACTGAAAATAAAGAAGCTGATTTTCTCAGCAGATACCCCATAGCTCATTTTGTTTCTGACCCAGAACTAAAACAAGCTCAATTTGATGATAACATCAATGATAGGAAATATACTAAATTTAATGGACTTTTAACAATAAAGAAAAAAGGATTAATCAGAAGTGTTGTTCCACCATCATTAAGAGAAAAAGTATTAATAAGAGCTCATCAAGATTACGGCCATATAGGAGTATCTAAAATGTTAAATCTAATTTCCCCTATCTATTATTGGCCCTACCTAATTCAAGATATTTCTAATTATGTAAAACACTGTGAGGTGTGTCAACTCAATAAAATATCTCACCAGAAGAAATTTGGTCTGTTGGAAAGTCTCCCCCCAGCTAAGGATCCTTTTGATCTTGTGTCTATAGACACAGTAGGTGGACTAAATTACTATAATTCCACAAAGAAATTCCTTCACATCATCGTAGATCATGCTACTAGATACATTTGGGCTTTCCCCTCAAAAAGTCAAACTACTGACTCATATATAAATTGCCTAAACAAAATTTTTCAAATACAAAAACCCAAACAATTTTTAAGTGACAGGGCACCATCATTTACTTCACCAAGATTTAGAAAATATTTGATTAACAATAACATTAAACAATTATTGACTTCATCATCAAGACCTCAGTGTAATGGGTTAAATGAACGACTTAACCAAACCATAATAACCAGGTTAAGATGTAAATTCAATAACTTGAAAGGAAAATCAATACCATGGACGAAATTGTTAGATTCAGTACTAAATGAATATAATAATACTCCCCATTCCATAACAGGCTATACTCCTACTTACCTTCTGTATGGTAAGCTCCCTTATGATCCCCCCGTAAAAGAATCAGAATTTTACCCCCCTATAGAGACTGCCAGAACAAATGCCTATAATAATACATTAAAATTTCATCAGATAAATAAAATTAAATATGATCAACATTATCAACCTTCCACCTTTAAAGTAGGCGATAAAGTTTGGTTACAAACCTTTTACCATCCAGATAACCGAAAATTAATGCCTCCAATGTCTGGGCCATTTACAATCTTAAAACAGATATCCCCATTCAATTATGAAATTGATAAACCCCAATCTAATTTAGGAAAAACTACCATGGTAATTCATTCATCCAAATTGAGGCCATACTACCCAAAAGAAGGATTTGAGTTAAAACTGACAAAAAGTAAAATACCCACTTTAGAGAAAAAACCAAGCCAACAAGTGGCACCTAAGGTACTGAAAAGTAGAATCCCTCTTCTTATTAAATAATGGTAGGGAAATCTTAATATAAATAAGACAATACCAAAAATAACTACGCCTAAAAATTTAGCCTTGAGAATATAATTTTTGTGCACACATAAGATATAACTTGACACTTTTCTTTTCAATTGTTGTAAATATTTTACATTTTGATTTTATTTGTTGAGAAATTCACTCATATGATTCTATATATTTTCCCTCACAAATTTTATATGGAACATTTCATATTCGAACATTCTTTTTTTTAATGTAAATAATAAAACTTCATGTGTAAATATTTTTCATTATGTGGAAATAACCCATTATTTTATGTTTTTATTCTGATCAAACCAAATAAATGTGAAACAAGATGTTGGATACCACTCGTCATTATGAGAAATAAATTTGTGATTTTCAAAGATATATATTTTTTTGGCATGTGGCAAAATACCTTTTGAATCTTGAGAGCCTGAGAAGGCCTACTCAATTCATGAGGTAAATCCCCTTATGAATTATAGGAAGGAGACACCTATAAATTCAAATAAGATTGGATAGTTTTCAGCTACTGTCAAACAAAGGTACAAATAAGAATATGTAGAATGAATAAAGAGAATCATTGATATAGTTTCAATTGGTATCCTCCATCTTAATTGATAATCTATGTAAATAATAATGATACTTTTTTTTTTACTTTGAAAATTACTCCCTAATTTTTATCCTTGGAGGGAAGAAATGACATAATAAAAATCATATTTTTATTATTCATTAATATAATTATAATTTAAATAATCATAGAATTAACACAGAGTTAATTTTTTAAAATCCTTAACAAAAGGAGTACAACGCAATATTGTTTTTTGTTTATACTTAGAATATCATATAGAATTGTATGTATGAAAACTGTTTGTTCTTAAAAATATAATCATTAAAATAAATTCAATTTTGGATATAAAGTTATCGTTTCAATTCAATCCACGACTGCATGAATGAATTGGTAACGTACCTAAAATACATCTTTTTTTACGACATATATATATATATTAAAAAACGAAATAAAAAAATAAAAGATAAAAAGATCAGGTGTTGAAATCAATATAAAAAATGGCATATCCTGACCAGGAGCACATGTGCTTTACAGAAGGCAGAGCGCCATCTGGTGGAACAGAAATCAACTAAACATTGATTTAGCCTGTTCCCTGATATTTGGCCAACCCAATTTCTTGATAAATCAAGAAAAGCCATCCACGAACGCGTTTCGCGCTTTTTGGCGCTCGTCAGCGTGGAGTAGGCTGAACCATTGAGACCAAAAAAGATTTTTTGATCCCAATGGCTTCCTGAAAAACCAAGAAATGGGTATTTAAGGCCAAACTTGCGTAAATACGCTTAGCACATTAAAAAACGAAATAAAAAAATAAAAGATAAAAAGATCAGGTGTTGAAATCAATATAAAAAATGGCATATCCTGACCAGGAGCACATGTGCTTTACAGAAGGCAGAGCGCCATCTGGTGGAACAGAAATCAACTAAACATTGATTTAGCCTGTTCCCTGATATTTGGCCAACCCAATTTCTTGATAAATCAAGAAAAGCCATCCACGAACGCGTTTCGCGCTTTTTGGCGCTCGTCAGCGTGGAGTAGGCTGAACCATTGAGACCAAAAAAGATTTTTTGATCCCAATGGCTTCCTGAAAAACCAAGAAATGGGTATTTAAGGCCAAACTTGCGTAAATACGCTTAGCACATTAAAAAACGAAATAAAAAAATAAAAGATAAAAAGATCAGGTGTTGAAATCAATATAAAAAATGGCATATCCTGACCAGGAGCACATGTGCTTTACAGAAGGCAGAGCGCCATCTGGTGGAACAGAAATCAACTAAACATTGATTTAGCCTGTTCCTTGATATTTGGCCAACCCAATTTCTTGATAAATCAAGAAAAGCCATCCACGAACGCGTTTCGCGCTTTTTGGCGCTCGTCAGCGTGGAGTAGGCTGAACCATTGAGACCAAAAAATATTTTTTTGATCCCAATGGCTTCCTGAAAAACCAAGAAATGGGTATTTAAGGCCAAACTTGCGTAAATACGCTTAGCACATTAAAAAACGAAATAAAAAAATAAAAGATAAAAAGATCAGGTGTTGAAATCAATATAAAAAATGGCATATCCTGACCAGGAGCACATGTGCTTTACAGAAGGCAGAGCGTCATCTGGTGGAACAGAAATCAACTAAACATTGATTTAGCCTGTTCCCTGATATTTGGCCAACCCAATTTCTTGATAAATCAAGAAAAGCCATCCACGAACGCGTTTCGCGCTTTTTGGCGCTCGTCAGCGTGGAGTAGGCTGAACCATTGAGACCAAAAAAGATTTTTTGATCCCAATGGCTTCCTGAAAAACCAAGAAATGGGTATTTAAGGCCAAACTTGCGTAAATACGCTTAGCACATTAAAAAACGAAATAAAAAAATAAAAGATAAAAAGATCAGGTGTTGAAATCAATATAAAAAATGGCATATCCTGACCAGGAGCACATGTGCTTTACAGAAGGCAGAGCGCCATCTGGTGGAACAGAAATCAACTAAACATTGATTTAGCCTGTTCCCTGATATTTGGCCAACCCAATTTCTTGATAAATCAAGAAAAGCCATCCACGAACGCGTTTCGCGCTTTTTGGCGCTCGTCAGCGTGGAGTAGGCTGAACCATTGAGACCAAAAATATTTACGCAAGTTTGGCCTTAAATACCCATTTCTTGGTTTTTCAGGAAGCCATTGGGATCAAAAAATCTTTTTTGGTCTCAATGGTTCAGCCTACTCCACGCTGACGAGCGCCAAAAAGCGCGAAACGCGTTCGTGGATGGCTTTTCTTGATTTATCAAGAAATTGGGTTGGCCAAATATCAGGGAACAGGCTAAATCAATGTTTAGTTGATTTCTGTTCCACCAGATGGCGCTCTGCCTTCTGTAAAGCACATGTGCTCCTGGTCAGGATATGCCATTTTTTATATTGATTTCAACACCTGATCTTTTATTTTTTTATTTCGTTTTTTAATGTGCTAAGCGTATTTACGCAAGTTTGGCCTTAAATACCCATTTCTTGGTTTTTCAGGAAGCCATTGGGATCAAAAAATCTTTTTTGGTCTCAATGGTTCAGCCTACTCCACGCTGACGAGCGCCAAAAAGCGCGAAACGCGTTCGTGGATGGCTTTTCTTGATTTATCAAGAAATTGGGTTGGCCAAATATCAGGGAACAGGCTAAATCAATGTTTAGTTGATTTCTGTTCCACCAGATGGCGCTCTGCCTTCTGTAAAGCACATGTGCTCCTGGTCAGGATATGCCATTTTTTATATATATATATATATATATTAAGAAAAAGGCATTTCCTTATCGTGAAACTGAATGTTGCTGATGACTTACGCCATCTGTCGAAATAAATATCAACTATATTATATATTTGAGTCGAAAGGCGATCCATCAATTAAGTTTACATAAAAGGACGTACCTAGATCCGTAAAGATAAATTGTTTTATTTTCTTTACAGATCCAGGAACGCTCTTTTATATAAACTTATATATATTTAAACATTACGACGTATATTATCATTAAATTCTGGAATAAAAAACAAAGCTCTAAATGTACGCTAGCAACAAAAATATAAATAAAATCAAACAAAGATATGTCGCAATAGCCATTAAAGAATTTCATCTCCCGGAAAAATAAATATCAAAAAGATGTCCATTATTGGCAGAAAAAGTTTCACAAAACAAACTTATCAGTTACTTGAAATTAGGCAAATAGCAGGTGACATCGTTCGTCTGATATGGAAATTGAGTTGCCTCGGGGCGAAATACTTTCTTCTGCATTCTCTTGATGGAAGTTCTTAAATATTTGGTGGACAGACGATGGAATAAACAAACACAAGAGGTAATTATAGCGCAGAAATTGGATTTTTCTCCCTAGATCTTTTATTATCTCTATTTATACAATGAGGGTTTCTTTTAATCGATTCTCCGGAGATTGAATTAAATTGAGATTTTTTAATAATCCAAATAGTTTATTAAAAAAAAATGAAAAAAGGGATTTCTCTCTCCCCTCTTATAAGGCAACTGAATGTTGCTGATGGCTTGCTCCATCTATCGGAATAAATATCAACTATTCGTTGATTTTTAATTATTCCAGAATTGGCCAAAAATCTATTCTTGATTAATCAAGAAAAGCTAACCACGTACACATTTCGGGCTCTTGGCTCTCGTATTTGGACAATTCTTGAATAATAAAAAATCAACGAATAGTTGATATTTATTTCGATAGATGGCGCAAGCCATCAGCAACTTTCAGTTGCACGATAAGGAGATGCCTTTTTTTAAATTTATGAACCTTATCCTAATAAAAGATCACATTTGTTATATTTTTTAACATAATTTTTTTATGATTTCGTTATTTTTATGAATTATTTTATATATTAAATTGAAAATTAAAAAAAATCATCATTTATATATGTTTTTAATATGCTTTTAGAATGTTTTTGCTTGCATATATTAAATTTCTGTTTTTGTCCAAGTGTGTTTCGACGATTTGGCCCTATATACATATTTGTTGCATGTTATCGATTTATACATATTACTCTATAGCTCCATATATGGTCAAAATAATAAAACCTAGGTTCTTGCGTAATGTTAGCTCAGTAATTTGGAAGCACTATGTCAACATGCTGAACCCAACAAAAATCGTTATAAATTCAATATAGGCCAATCTGCAGCACATGAAATTCAACGCATCAATGCAGCTCTAATAAAAATATATTGTTAAATTTAATTGTCTGGCTTTGTTTTGCCAAGTTCTTTGAAATACTTGCTGTCACATGATGATCCTCATTTATGTATAAAGAATGTCCTCCATTGAACAATATAATAATCTCTTGTTTCAATATCAAAGTGTAAATATCCTCTATGTTGAAAGAAATCAAGTGTGAAAGCCAGCAATTTCAAGTGTCTTCAAAAACATTATAAAGAGCAGACGTCTATATAGCCACAGTTTGACGGTATCTTTCAACCATTTAAGCGGGTAAGAAACTAAAAAAATATGTTACTAATGAGTTGATAGGACGAAACAATGTTGCAATGTATAGAAACCTGTACCTTTCTAACGACAAAATTGTCACCTCAACTGCTACTTGCTGTGAAAAGTAGTTACTTTAAGACTATCACTTCCCACACAAAGCTAGATGCAGTTGAAAAGCCGAAGTATTTACACAATTCCTAAACCAATGGATGTTTAAGACTTAAGATGAATGTTTAAGATTTAGTGAAATCAAATTAAGTTAATCAAACTAACTTTATAAGATATCTTTAAAAAAAAAAATTAAGAAACTATACAAAAATGCTACCATCACTGCACGGTATTTTAGTTGTTGACAAATAAACACGATGCACCAAACAAAGGTCTATTGGCAGGGTGTAATGCTTACATCTAATAATTAATGTGATTCTTCATAGGAGCTGAAGATGTTGAATATTGAAGTTTTTCTTCATCTCCTTCATATTCACAAGATATATCCCCTACGGACTAGAGCCTCTTCAAGATAGCTGTTAAAATGTTATTTCTAAAATCTATTGCCGCTAAAACAGGCATGAAAATCTCAGCAGGAATCATGTGAATGGTGATTGTTCTGAATGAATATTTACATGTAAAATTTGTGTTTGTGGCTCAATAATGACTATGCCTCACAAATGGATATTTCACATATAGAATAACCTTACTGTTACCAACTATAGCATTATTTATTCCAAGTATATTGTTGCACCAGGTTGCGGCTTAGCAGACTCTTCAGCCACGATTCTCTCCTGTGTTGGGTCTTTCATCTTACCAGAGCGTGTTTCAACCATCCTACAAATTTATATAAGGGAATAATGAGATAAGTCTACTTTAAGTAGCCTCCAGAATAATTTATTTATTTTCTCACATCAAAGAGAGCAGTGAAGTCACACGTGTACCTAAATACAAATGATGATAATCTAAATAATCTGTTTTAAATAAATATCATAGAATATTTTTTATAAAAATAAATAAATATATAATTTAAATTTCAAATATATTAAAACTAATATAAGAAATACGCCATTAATCATGATGTAACACTTCCCCCTCTCCAGAGGTCGTCACGTCCTCGTGATTGACCTCATCAATTCTTTCAAAATAGGGTTTGATTCTTAAGACATGGACAATCAATGGGTCTTGGCCAGGATTATCTTTTGGTTCAATTAAGTAATTTACGTTGGACAGCTTCTTTTATATTCTATATATGGGCCAAAATATTTTCTCAGTAGTTTCTCACACTTTCCTATTTTCCTAATTGGTGTCCAAACTGCTACTAATTCTCCTGGTTCGTAGCTTCTTTCCATGTGTTTCTTGTCATAGTTCTTTTTCATTCTTTCTTGAGTCTTTATTGTGTTGTTAATAACTAATTTTCTTGTTCTGTTTATTTTGTCTGAGTGATGTTTTATGTATTCATCATAATCATCCTTGTCAATGTCCACCGAGATATTCCTGTCGTCCAAAAGAGACGTGGGTTCTCTTCCAAACATCAGGAAAAAGGGAGAATATCCTGTGGTTTATTGAATTGTAGTATTGTAAGCGTGAGTGATGAATGGGAGTATTTCGTCCCAATTCTTCTGATCAGTGTTCACATACATACTGAGCATATTGATCAATGTTCTATTTAACCGCTCTGTCAATCCATTAGTCTGGGGATGATAGCTCGTTGTGAAGCAATGTTTAATCTTGCACGTTTTCATCACCTCTTTCATTAAATTACTGGTAAATTGAGAGCCTCTGTCACTAATAAGATATTGTGGGGCTCCGTGCCGGAGAAAAATATCCTCTACTAGAAATTTAGAAACTTCTTTCACTGTTGCTTCCGAGACTGCTCTTGTTTCTGCATATCTAGTGTAGTAGTCCGTCAGCACGATTATCCATTTTTCCCTGTTTTTCGTAGATGGCAGTGGACCAACAAAGTCAATTCCAATTCTTTCGAAAGGAAAGTTGGCTGGGGGGATGGGCTGTAGTAGTCCAGAATGTAATTGGTTTGAGCCTTTCCTACTTTGGCAAAGGTGACACGTCTTAACGAATTCTGAGACATCCTTTAGCATGGATGGCCAAAAGTATTTACTCTTTATTCGGTACATGGTTCTGGCGACGCCCAGATGGCCATTCGACATATGATTGTGATATTCTTTCATAATTTCTCTCTTTTTCTTCTCTGGAACCACAAACAACCACGCCCTGCCTTCAGGGTTCGGGTTTTTCATAAAGAGGCATCCATCTTCTTCTTTAAAGTTTTGCGCAATTGATCGCCTGCTTCCATTAAGGTTTTTCTTAACACTTTCGATAAATTTATCCTCTTCGTCTGTTATTTGATTTAAAAATAGCCTTTCAAAATCCTCATCCCAATCAGTTTCTGGTAAGGGTCCCCTAGATAAGCCATCGGCGTCCAGATGCTTCTTTCCTGATTTATGTATTATATCGAAGTCATATTCTTGAATTTTCAATGCCCATCTTGCCAATCGACCTGTTGGATCCTTCAAGTTTTTGAGCCAGCATAGGGCGTGATGGTCTGTTACTATTTTAAAGTGTCTTCCATAAAGGTAGGGTCGTAATTTTGACATTGACCAGACAACGGCCAGACATTCTTTTTCAGTGGTTGAATAATTTTGCTCCGCTTTACTCAGGGTACGACTCAAATATGAGATCACCTTCTCTTCACCACCGATGTCTTGGACAAGAGTTGCACCTATGCCGATGTTGGACGCATCAGTATGAATATAAGTAGGCGCATTTGGATTGAAGTGCCCTAAGATTGGTGGACTTAATAGTGCTGTTTTTAGGGTTTGAAACGCTTCCTCTTGCCTTTCTGTCCAGGTAAATGATACACTTTTTTAAATAAGGTTGGTCAAAGGGTCAGCAATTTTTGAGAAATCTTTGATAAATTTTCTATAATATGAGCACATTCCCAAAAATGATTGTACTTCTTTGACCTTTGTGGGCCGAGAAAAATTTCTGATAGCTTTGATGTTATGTTCCGCGGGTTTTATACCATGTTTGCTCGTTATATAGCCGAGAATCTCCAATTCTTCAAAAACAAATCGGCATTTTTTGTCGTTTAATCTTAAATTAGATTCACGAAAACATCTAAAAACAGCTTCGAGTCTTTTGAGGTGCTTTGGAAAATCCGGGCTATATATGATAACATCATCCAGATAACACAAACAAATTTGCCATCTCAGATTTCCAAGCATATTCTCCATATTTCTCTCAAAGGTAGCAGGCGCGTTACAAAGTCCAAAAGGCATCACGTTGAATTCATATAACCCATGTGCCGTAGTGAAAGCCGTCTTCTCTTTGTCTCTCTCTTCAATTTCGACTTGCCAATATCCCGATTTGAGATCTATTGCTGAGAAGTACTTGGATCCTTGGAGAGAATCCATTACATCATCAATTCTTGGGATTGGATAAACATCCTTCACTGTTACTTCATTTAATTTCCTGTAATCCACACAAAATCTGTATTTGCCATCTCGTTTTTTGACCAATATAACGGGAAAGGACCAGGGACTTGAAGATGGTCTAATTATTCTTTCTTCAAGCATCTCGTCTATTTGATCCTTTATGATGGTTCGTTCCTTAGCACTTACCCGGTAAGGCTTGTGCTTTATCGGTTTTGCGTCTTCTGTATGAATCTGATGTTTTGCCAAATTGGTCCTGCCTAACCTCGATGAGAACAAATCAGTATACTTGGCCAAAATTTGTTTTAACCTCTCTTGTTCTTTAAATGATAAATTTTTGTTTATTTGAAATTGTATTTCGTCATTTTCATTCTGCTTCTCTATAAAATTTACTTCTGCAGGAAGACTTCCATAAGCCAATGTTTGGTCTTTCATGATTTTTAAAGGTCGAGGATAAGGGTTCGTTATCCAGATATGAGTTTTCTTATCCGTGACAGTAAGCAAACTTCTTGCCAATCGAAGACCATTTGTTTGAGTCATTTTGTTGTTCTCTTCGATGACATATTCCCCATCCTCTGCTTCTATTGAGGCCCTAATCAATTTAATAGATAGTTTAGGTATAACGGTATCTGTAGTGCTCTTTATTTTTTTTTTTAGGTCATAATTGCTTACGTCATGATTACTCATCAAATTATATTTTATCGTTTCTCGTTTACAATCAATTTTAGCATTCATTTTTTAAAGGAAATCTCGTCCAAGAATAAGAGTTCGTAGATGCGCGTCCATTACTACAAATTCGTGGGATAATTCAGTGTCATCAATTTTTAAATCTAAAATAATGCTACCTACCATATCTAATTTTTTCCCATCGGGTCCTGAACATGTTTTAGTGAGACTATTTATTTCACGGCCAGCAAAAAGTGCTGTCCTTAGGTCGACCACTGAAAGATCGGCGCCTGTATCAATCAAAGCTTCGCTAACCCTATCTTGTCCACATTAATATTAATTTTGTACCTAGGGACCAACTTTCTAATTCCATTTATGGTCGACTTGCTTTGATTGAAGGAATCAGGCGCGACACTTAGTTTAAATCTTCAAACACGGAATATCTATTCCGTGTAGGAATATTCGTTTGTGTGTCATTACAAACATCCGCATAGAGGCGAGGCCGTGTATAATCTTTTCTTTCGTCCATTTGAAGATTTTCTTGACTCTTGTCTTGGGAAACTGAGGGGTCCTCTTCTACGATCCTCACAAACTTGACTCTGCAATACCGCGCTACGTGTCCTGGCTTGTTACACTTGAAACATATTGGTCTCCCGTCTTCTGTCCTATTCCTATTTGAATTTGGATTCTTATTGTATGTTTTACTTGGGTAGACCGGTTTTGGCTCAGGATTGGGAGTGTAAGATCGTCTAGGGGCAGATACCTGGGGCAGAGGCTTGTTCTGGTAATACCTCGGAGTGGGGGCCTGGGGCTTGGAGGTGTTCTGGTAGTACCTCGGAGCGGGGGCCTGGGGCTTGGAGGTGTTCTGATATGGTCTTCTGAACGACGTAGCATTCTTCCATTGCTCTTGATGATGGGGACGAGGAGAGCGTGGTCCAATATATAGAGCTCTTGATTTTTCTGCACGTTCTTGGTAATTCTTTTCGAACAAATCCAGCTTTTTACAAATTTCTAGAAGTTCATTGGTATTTTTAGGAGGGTTTAGGTGAAGGGCAAAAGAGTATTCTTTCTTTAACCCTCCAATAACCCAGTTTATTTTAGTCTCTTCTTCCATTTGGGGGTCGACCTTGTTGCACAGTACAAGGATATCCTCTGCGAACCTGATTGCAGGTTCATTCCACTGTTGCATCCTGTTTAGTCTCATCTTCATTTCTTCTTTGTTGGCGTCTGAGGCAAAATCCTCATTTAGGCGTCTCTTGAAAATTTCCCAGCTGGTGAAACTTATCTTGTGTAGGTTCAGCCAGGTTTTGGCGCTACCAATCATATTCATGGCAGCATAACGAGAGATAATGTAGTCTGCCCAATGGTACAGGAAGCCAATTTCTTCAAGAGATCAATCCATGGGCGAGGGTCTTCCGTTACATCATACTTGGGGATGTCGATGTTGGGATTCAGGACAACTGGGTCGGAACTAGCATCTCTACCAATTGTTGCACCAGGTTGCGGCTTGGCAGACTCTTCAGCCACGATTCTCTCCTGTGCTGGGTCTTGCATCTTACCAGAGCGTGTTTCAACCATCCTACAAATTTATATAAGGGAATAATGAGATAAGTCTACTTTAAGTAGCCTCCAGAATAATTTATTTATTTTCTCACATCAAAGAGAGCAGTGAAGTCACACGTGTACCTAAATACAAATGATGATAATCTAAATAATCTGTTTTAAATAAATATCATAGAATATTTTATATAAAAATAAATAAATATATAATTTAAATTTCAAATATATTAAAACTAATATAAGAAATACGCCATTAATCATGATGTAACAATATGAATGAATCATTATCATATATACTAGATATTCATTTATAATATAGAACCATCCATACAACCTCGCATATATTTTATAAAATAATATGAAATGTATATTACATTCAAAAGAAACATCGATTTATAATGACTTCGATATACAATCCTATGCACTAGAAGATGATAGAAGTATCTTTCTTTTTAAAAGTGCATTAAAACAATGAAGGACCACTTTCTGGTACCTGGAGATTAGCCACCTGAAATGTATTATAATATAGAAAATCCTAAATATTATAGAATCAAACGGCTTCGAATTATGAAAACAGCGTCACAAATTTTTTATTAGCATTATATATATAATAAAATTAGGATACAAGGTATGTCCCATAAGTTCCCGGACTGGGTCCATAAAAAAATAAATAAATGAAAAATGTAAATAAATTTGACTGTTTATTATAGAAAAAAATCTGGCAACACGGTGGTACCAATATCGAGGCGGAATGTGGCGCGCGCCAAGGTCATTATAATTTATTTGAAGGTCACACCTAGAGCGCTGCGGCGAATTTACGATGGAACAAAAATTGAAGAAGAAGATTTGCATAGAATTTTGTGGGAAACTTCAAACATCAGCAACTGAAACTCTTTAAATGCTTAATAAAGCATTCCTCAATGACGCCCCGAAGAGAACAACTGTTTTTGAATGGTATTCAAGGTTTAAAGCTGGCAGAATTTCCATTGAAGATGATCCTTGTCAAGAACGCCCAAAATTTCAAAGGACTGATGAAAATGTGCAAAAAATCACAGATTTGATAAAAGAAAATCCTCGAACCACTTTGCTGGAGCTAGAACAAGACACAGGCATCTCTAAAACAACGATTAGAAGGATCGTAACCGAAGATTTGAAGCTCAAAAAGACTCCTGCAAAATTCATCCCAAGATTCCTCACTAATGAGCAAAAACTGTGTCGGCTTGACAACCTGTGAGGACATGTTGGAAATGACAAGAACGGATCCGGAATGGTATGACAAGATAATCACAGGCGACGAGACATGGGTCTATGGGTATGACCCTGAAACCAAGCGTCAATCTGCCGAGTGGAGAGGTCAGGGTGAGCCTAGACCCAAAAAATCCAGGATATTGAAATCCAGAAACAAGGTGTTGCTGGTCGCTCTTTTGGATAACAAGGGCATTGTTCATCACGAGTATCTTCCTGCAGGCCAAATAATTATTAAGGAAATTTATTAGGGTATTCTTCGCCGTCTAAGGGAAGCGATTCGAAAAAAAAGGCCAGAAAAATGGTCTAATGGTGACTGGATCCTACACCATGACAATGCCCGCCCTCACACAGCGCACTTGGTGACGAGTTTTTTGGCGAAAAACGGGACACAAATCCTACCTCAACCACCCTATTCCCCAGACATTACCTGTTCGCCAAACTTAAAACAGTTCTAAAAGGGATGACATAATAGAAAAATCGCTGTTGGCATTGAAGAGCATTCCAAAACAGACCTATAAAAGGTGTTTCGACAATTGGGAGAAACGATGGCGCTGTTGCGTTGAAGCAAGGGGGGATTACTTTGAGACGTTTTAATAATTTTTTAAAAAGAAATCTTACCTTTTTTTATGGATCCAGTCCGGGAACTTATAGGACACACCTTGTATTTTAAAACAATTTTTATAATTAAGAGATGGTTTGAACTGTTCGTATTTTTCGCCGAAGAAGATTCGAGCTCAAATTCCGAAGTGGATTTATTTTATTATAAATTATTTTTAATAGTGGAGAGTATAGGAGAGATCTCTATTCTGTATTCAGGCCATATTGATTTTTTTAGGAGACCTGTTGAAGTACCTTTTAATCCGAAGAGAGGGCATCTAAGTAGAATCTAATAAAATAAACCCTGAGAGTTCCCAGACATAATCCTGACAAAGGAAATTCCAACATGGTCAAAATACAACAAATGAAAAATATAAACAAGTTTCAGAATTTAAGCAAATTATTTTATTGTTATTGAGGGAGAATGTGTTTATGTGAAATATTGTGGTTTACATCAATATAATAAAAGTTTTTTTAATCCCTAATTTGATTCCTCTAAAGATTTTGGCATTCAGGAATTTGGTCTTGTTCTTCTTTTTGTTCCAAAATCACTTTATTAGATACCGATCAAAAAGAGCAAAATAGTTATGATATTTGCAACAATGAATAATATGTGAGGGTTATTCACATAATAAAACAAAGGGTCCAACGCGGGATTAGATCCCGGTTCATGGTTGTCGGGAGAGTTTCAACCACTCGTCCACCTAACTCGGATTTTGGTCTGTCGAGATTTTGGTGATTGGAATATTAATCAATCTGAATTTTGGTTTTTCTGGATTTTGATGCGTTGCGGGATTCTGGTATGTCGGGATTCTGATGTGTCGGGATTTTGAGTTTTCGTTATTTCGGCTGTCGCTAATTCAGACCCCGACATTATATGAGCTCATTCTCGAAATGGTCTGTAGGATATTACGAAAGGCGATTTATGCCATGTCTAACTGCCACTTCAATCATAATATTCCACAAATTCAAATCCCCCTGGCAGCCTATAATCAACCCTGTGGCCATAATGACAACAGACAGGAAAACTGCCCGATACTTGAAGCCAGAATCGAATCTGACCATATATGGTAGAGTATATAAATAGACCTATCTGGCCAGGAATATGATGAGAACTGGGGCGATACCATTCTAACGTCGACGTCCATCTACAAGTTTTTCCAGAGCCTTGAATTGAGGGGAGCTAATGTAGATCCTTTAAATAAAATAGAGGAGGAGTCTTTTGCGAGGAGAAACTTTTCTTGAATATACATTCATCGACAAAACTCAAGAAAGTTGTATCAATACCTTTTAGCATGTATATCGTTTTTCAGATAATAGCTATGAAAGATATTTGATACACAGTGACATTTTTAAAGACACATGCGATATCCAAGGATGAACAAAATTGCCTCTGTCTCTTTAATAAAACATATAACCTGCAACATCAAAGACTTTCCTCTTCCTTAAGTTTTGTCCTTGAGTGTATATATTATTGTATGTATAGTCTTGAAAATAGTTTTACCTTTAGCATTATCTCTCAAGTTTATTGTATGATTTACTATTGACGGATGCTACAATGAAATTGTTGTGAAAACTGAAATAATCTACCGGATCATACACAGGGAGAGAACGAGAAAATATCTTCCGGGAGAAGAAGTTCAGATCAGAACACTTGAGCCATTTTATTGACCCAAAATCCGATTCATTTTGAAGGAAAAGGTTATGTTCAAAGTTCGAAAAAATTATTATTTATTTATGATACTTTTTTCTCTTCAAACCCCAACATTATCCAAACCAGGTTATCACCAGGGTGCCAATAAGAGAAATTAATTTCTAAAAATAACGAGATTCTTCCCAAATAAATAGATACCACAATAATCCTTTATTTACGTTTGGAGAAGGAACTTTTGTGGACCCGCACGCAGAAATCTCCACAGTCGTAGTGGCAGCACTTCCAAACGAAGCCAAAATTAGATGGAAGTTTGGCGCAGTGGTCTTCAGGGAAATCTATATCGGTATTGCAATGAAGTCTTTTTAGAAGACGTCCTCTGAGTCTGCAAGGATCTGGCCAAGGGTTGACAGGGCAAAAGATTGGAAACCTTGACGAGTAATTCAGAGATGGAAGAAGAAGCAGAAGTGTGGGGAGTATTAATTTCATATTGATGAGGTTGATGATGATCAGGCATTAAAGAGTTTGTAATTAATCAACTGTCACTGAATAGACAATCCCAATATAAGGATTAGCACCAGCTTGGAACCCAACCAAGAACCATCTCGAGTTTCTTGTATGGAAGCAGATTAATTTCTCTTCAATTTAAAAATTTTGAATTTATTTTGGAAAATATCAAGTAGACTGCTACCATAGATACCAGGGATAGAATGAATCTACAGCAGCAGGAAAATATATGAAAACTTTAAGTATTTTATTGGTTTCACAAGTCAGTGGTATAAAAATATATATTAGAAGTCGATGTACCAAGTTAAAAAGCAAGCCTAGCCCTTTAGGATGAATCAAAACTAAACTAAAATAACTAAAATGAATACATAATTTTTTAAAATGTAGCTTGATATACATTTGAGGTAACCCTCCCAACGCTAAAGAGTCCTCTTCCGTGTAATCAGGGAATCCTACCGAATTCTCCAATATCTAGAGCCAGGAAGAACTTGTTAATGCTGAACTAAGCCGTGCATGTAGCGACGATGTCAGAGTTTTCTTTATCAGACTCATAGATCCGATTCTGCAGGTTCTGAAGCCGCTGTAAGTTTTAAAGACCTTCCGGAAGAGATATATAAAGTCAGGATAAAAACAATACCCGTGGTTTAACGACATGTAGCCGGATTCTCAGTCAATGCAGCAATTTCGGACAGAAGGTAAATGACGGAACACAGGCAGGGCCAGGCGTACATCCATATTGGAGCCGTGCCCCGAGAAGCTCCGCCCAGATGACAGACCGAGACAAGTCGACGTTGGGCCTCCACTTCTCCATGAGTCGATGCTGAGCAGTGAGTCTTCCAGGCTAGTGACTCGATACCTGGGCATTCTGTGCGATTAGGTCGTGAGCAGAGACTCCAAGCGTAGAACGTCCTTGAGGGTGCAGCACATAGGTATTGAGATGTTTGGGGTAACCTGGTCAAGTCACCAATGCGTCAGCCTAGCCACCACGTGGGAGCCAAGAGCTCAGGAGCCGCAGGATGCGGTAGTCGCCTATAGCACAAAGAGCCGTAGGATCCGGTGATCCAACCCGAGAAGCTACGCAGCAGTCTTGAAGAGATAAAGATTCTGATGACTCAGGAGTGATTGAGAATGGCTATACCGTGCCTGAGAGAGTAATGCTAATGATAAAATTACAATGAGAGGATGAATATATAGAATATAACTAGAAGAATGCTATTACAATAAATATATACATAGCAGTTCTTCTGTCATTGTAGTATCCGTTTCAAGATCGCCATAAGTCTCCAGCAACACCACACATTTCGCTGTTCAAAAAGTAGAGTAAACCGTGTTCTTTTCACGAAAGGCCAGAACTGAAATTTCGGCGGCCGCCCGATGATGGAGAGCACCTCTCGGATGAGAGGACGAACAAAGCTGCAGGACCAGTAGCGGTGGACCGGCTCGAGCAATGCAGGCAAGTAGGCGCCACGTCGGGTTCCCCGGATAAGGCAAGGCGTACATAGCTGGCTACAGTGAAATATCTTACTCAATGCCTCAGAAGAAACAGCGACGGAGAATCAAAATGGCACATCGACCACTGCCGCCGAGATGAGAACGGCGGCCAGGTGGAGACTCTCTAGCATTCGACGCGCTGTGAATTTTTATATGCATAAGAGCAGCATAGCCGTTTCGAGCCAATAAGGGGCAAGTTTATCACCATACAGTGGTTTAGATCCAAGATTGAGGAAGCTTTCTCTCATAGATCCAGCAGCCGACGGCGACGGGGCAGGATCCAGGAACCGAGAACAAGGAAGCTATCCAGACCCCGGACTCAACCAGCCACGAGTAGGCGTTATTGCCTCCATCTTTGCGCACTGCCTTAAACCCTTTTAAAGAAGGAAGGCTAATTTGAGTCCTGATGTTCATAACACCCACGCCTCTACTCGACGCAGGGCGAGTCAGTGATTCACGAAGGAACCAGTCGAAGTGATGGCAAGACTCTTAGATAAACCGCGTTAGCATGGCCTGTATTCTGTCGATGGTGGCGTCGCCGAGAAAGTAGCTTTGCAGATGGCAGAGTACCGACGCCAGCACCAGAATGTTGTTCGCTCTCACTCGCACGTCCAAGGAGAATACAGGGACATAATAGACCACCTGAAGAACGCTCTCTCCATGATGTCAAACAAGGTATTCTTTTGGTCCATGGCCTGATGGAATTTCGCAGTCCAACACTAATGGAAGATTATAATTATATGATTATCAGCGAAGAGTCGGTGAGGTCCTTCCAGGTTCTCTACTACCGTTCCATACTCATAGGATAGTTCACGCTTTCCTGACTTATGCCGGAAATCGTTAAAAATAGTCTCGACTTTCGCGGACTGCAGATCGATATAGATAACTGCCAGCGGCGACTTGTTCTTGAAGGTCAGGGCCACCTCGTGAGACATGCACGCGATCTTTCAGGAATGACATCTCTCCGGAACAGGATAGATCTGACAGTCCGGCACAATCGCCGGCAGGTGGCGACCCAGATGAACGCTGATGACAATTCTATATTCCGCCGTACTTAGAGATATGGGTCAGTAATCTCTTTGGCCCGAATCACCGTGCATTTTGGAGACGATACGGGTGATATTTATCCCCGAGAATCCGTCAGAACCCAGCGAAGCTTGGATTCGACGAGAACTGGCTATATGGCATCTGTGAAGTCCTCGAAGTCCTTAATAGTACGCTATCCCAACCAGCCGCTTCCCCTAATTCCTGGCGGCTGATGCCGGTTTCCATCTCACTAAAAGTGATATCTGCTCGACGAAGCGTCCTCCAGAGGGATACTCTCCGTAGCTACTTCCAAAGAAGTTCTCTGGGCCAAAGGAAGAGCTGTCAAAGCTGTCTATGAAGGTGTTGAAGACGCCTTAGGCTCTTCCTCGATTAGGTTCCCCTGATCGTCGAAGACGGGCTTCGATCCCGAGCTATGTATCCGACACACAAGGCACGCCCAAGCTCAGGAAATGAAGTGTAGTCTGCGTCTACAGTCTCGACATCGACCCTGGAGTACAGTAACCGGCTTGTTCTGGCAACTTAGCTTTCGTCATCCACGCGGGGAGTAGAGAGACACTTGATGTCGTCAACCAAGTTTCGCTTAGCTCTTCCCATTCTCCACATAGATCTCCAGAAAGGATGTCAGAAATAAGCGCCTCTCTACTCTACTCTATAGACGATTGGCACATGTAGCAAGGGGGATCCCCACTTTGAGAAAGTTGGGACAGTGGTCCGAGCAACGGTACTTGAGGGGTCAGAAACGGGTGACGCGTTCGGAGATCCTTGATGGTATTAGGGCTTGATCCAGACGTGTCGACGAGGGCTGTCCGGTACAGGAGCTCTGCGAAGGCTTCCACGTCTTCAGACCCGAAGTGGCTCGAGATCTCCTTAGAGTTGTCAAAGTCACCGAGACCCACACATCTTTCTTGGTGACTTCTGTGATGATCTTCAGTTGAAAATGTCGTTGTTCAGAGGTGTGGAATAGGCAAAAGGTGAAGACGAGGATATCGAGATCACGGATGCCAACGCTGGAGATCTTGCTTGACCACAGGATGCTGTGCACGAAGACGGTGATGGGGGGGAGACGGCGCTGTAACCCAGGCAAAGGCACGGGACGTTGTTCAGAGCCACGTTCGTCTCATGAACGAACGCGATATCAAATGATTGCTGCTTCAAGAAGCTTAAAATTTCTAAAATTCTTTCGCGAACGGCAATGCGACGTACATTGAGGCACTTTATGCGGAATCTCATAGAGACTATTGGATATCAAAATAGATTTATTAGAATCGTGTGAATAAAAATATAAATATGCACAAAACACACTGATTCATTTAAGAATAAGACACACATTATGAAGTTTTCTAAATGTAAAATAAATATATAAATCAATGCTATGCACAATAATTTTGTACAACAGCAGACTGCTGCAGAGTTCGCTAAACTATTGACGACGGGTTCCCATTTACACCGGACACTTCTCTGTCCACGATATAAAGGAAAGTCGAAAAAAAACCTGACGAGGTAATAGTATAGTCCTCGAGGCCCACGGTAAAGATCCAGGACTGTAAGTTCTGCGGCCACCAGATTGTGGAGAACACTGGATGAGAGGGCGGACAGCGTGATAGGACCAGTAACTGCGAATAAGAGGAAAATATCACAATCCATATAAAGCGATGCAGAAAGGCTAAGAAGAACTTTGAGCTTTGTATGAAGCAGAAGGTGCAGATCCAACCGAACCGATCTCAGCAGAATGATACCCGAAGGAGGAGGGAGATGCAAAGAGCACGTTGGAGGAAGGCACATCGAGTACAGGCGCCGCAGATACCGAGAGCTGGAACGGCGTAGAGTCGGGGACGCTCTAATATGCGATGATCAGGAAGTTTACGAGACAGTAAAGCTGTGAAGATGGACCCAGTTTAAGGATGGACTACCGAGTCAGCGAAAGAGTGAAGTTGGAACTCTCCAGCCGGGAAGATAGTGAGGATGACTTATTGGGTTAGTTAGAGAATGTGATTAACGTACGTAGGAGCATCAGAACCTCTTTAAGATAAAATTATAATTTTGAAAAATTGTAGTGTTTTAGTTCAAATGAAAGTAAAGCCATTCATTTTCTGTATAATCTGTGTTTTCTTTTCAAGTTAGAAAGGCGAAAATTATAATATAAACAAAAAAATACTATTTTACATAATTTTATAAATATGTGGAAAAAACAAATTTTCATATTTAACTATTTTTTATATAAAAATAGTGAAATATAAATGTGGCATAAAATATATCGACAACTAGAAGGAAGGACTTGAAAAAAAACTTATCCATGGAACCCTGGTGATTTCACCATCAAGGAATCTGAACATTTGATGATCCAGGAGTATCTACAGTTTATACACAGTCGACGGAGTCTCTCAGCTGGAAATAGGTAAGTACAACCTTTGCTATGTGTAAATCTGATATCATATTGAATGTTCAGTGGTTGTTAGGACAACAGCGAGAGTTCGTATGTGTTATCCCCCTTATACACCAGCATATATCGAATATATATGCGGCAGGTAACTTGAATATATATTTTTAGAATATTTTATTAATTCCACATCTCCCAAATATATCCACTTTAATATCCCTCTACCACGTATACCAAATAAAAATAATCGACAAACATATGCATAAACCATTTTATAAATTTATATATGTATCCATATAAAGTATATGAAGATGAACAAATCAATCAACTTGAAATCTCGCAATTTATTCAGAGGAAGTATAAACTATGTAATTATGGAGAGAAAACTGTTTTAAAAGTTGTTGCCAATATTTTACGTGTAAATTTTGCGTGGGTATAAAATATTCAAGTTGAAGTAGGACGTGCGGCTTGGGCTAATGTCAGCTAACGGCCGACGTGGAATACCACAGTCGACAATCTCTAAACACCTTCATTTATTCTCTAACACGGCGTGATTAACGCCCACTGTGAGATACTAAATATGAATTACTAACGCCTATCAGACAAATTGCGATATTTGTACCAAGCTTACTTGTGAGATTCCTCAACATCCCCATCTCAAAACAAAGCTCCAGAAAACTCATATACACATATGTGAATTCAAAACTATTATAGACGCGAATGATTCTTTTAAAAAGTGAAACAATTTTCTATTGCCCTCGAAGGTTCACCAACTGATGAGCCAGGCCCTCCCATTAATATTTCGAAGAAGTAAGGACAGTAGATAATTGTTTACATTTTTAAAATATTCGAGCTTTTTAAGCATCCTTCGCACGTTCTACCATTTTTTAGTAACCGCAACTTTGACAGCGTTGCCGTTGTAGGTGTCTTTCACACCGATGTTTCTGTTCTTATAAAAATGCAGGACTCTAGTTTCTGCAAAGCTGAAGGGTATTTTTTGAAATCAGGCTTTGCTTAGCGGCGCTTTTAATGTCACGAACCTTCCAATCTAAGCCAAGTTCAATTACTGTGCAATGACTGCTCCTGTACTCAGCCGCTCTACGATGGACTCCTTTTTCCTGTACTCCTATTCTACGCTACTCCAAATACTCTGTCTGGAGGCATGTAGCTGTGTCCCCTAATAGAGAACACATAGACGACTTCCTGAAAAACTCTGCCTCTTTGCAGGAAGGTCGATATGGCTGCAAGGACAGACTGTTCTTATTTTGTCTGGTACACGAGTCTGACAACAGCCACAGCATTAATTCATTTTTTCCTGCTTCTGCAAGCCTCTTTTCTTGAGTTTATAAAAGTTTAATAATACAGATTGCCACCTCGTTTGAACTGCGACCGGCTTGATTTTCGGTCCAAGTGTATGCGAAAATATTTTCCGGGTCTTGATTTTCTTCGTGTAACATGTTAGTTAGGTTGTAGAACCATAGCTGCCGTTTATAAAAACTTCGCCAATAGGAATATTAAGCAAAGGTTGGTTTTTTTGAATATAAAATAATCATATAACACTTTTTCCATCAAGCTAAAGAGCACTGCCATTTTGAAATGATGTCGCGCGGTGAATTGAGCTCGTTTTGAGAAAAACGCGCTTTTTAAATAAGTTTTTGAATGGGTTTAGCAAATTTTGACAAAGTTGATTCACGCTGTTGAATTTCTCTTTAAAATATCTTTTTAGATACTAATATTGGAAATGCAACTAAAAATGGATTTAGTCAGTTTCGGAAAACTGCTCTTCAATTAATTTTAAGTTATTATAGCGTTTGGCAGAAATAAATAGAGGTATTCACACAACAAACCTCTGGCTGCAATAAAACCTTCAATCTTGCTGGGCATCGGGTCGGACACAGTATGGATGACAGTTGACAGAGGGTTGGCGTGTCATTTTCTCGGCAACCAATGAGCCAGATGTTCTCTATTGGTTACATATCTGGAGAAGAGCAGCGAGCATGGTCAACATACAGTTATGAGCGTCATGCGTTCTTCATCTCTGTCACCGTTTGCTTTTTTTTTTTTGGAATGGCGCTCTCCTATTGGTTCGCTACTATGGCGCCGCCACTGCGCGAGACACTCCCCCCACACTCGCCTTTTGGTTTTTTGTAACTATTGTGTTGGAGCGGGTCGCTCCTTAAATAAATGCATATATTAGTTAATAACTAAATGGAATCCTCTCTTTCTTTTTCCCAGTAAGAGACGCCTACGGAAGCCAACAGTACATATACAGATAAAGCACATAGGCTATAGTTATTAACTAATATATTCATTTATTTAAGGCGCCAATTTATAATTGTAACAAATAGTATTTGAATAAAAACATTCAATCGGGTAAAACACGGGCGTTAATGATCCAACAGGTCCACGTGTCTAAATTAAAACACGGGCGTTGCCCGGGTTATTCGGCTAGTGGTCAACATAATGTCGAACATTGTCATGCTGAAATCTAGTTTGAAACGGACCATAAATACATGGTTAAACCATGGTAGAAACACATCAGAAATGTAACGACGGCGTTAAAATTACCAGCTAGGCGAACTGGAATTGACCGAGTTTGCACTCAATGATACCCTGTTCAGACTTATAGATAATATTTCTTTTTTGTATTGTATGAATATTTAAATATATTATAATATTGTTTTAAATATTTCATATTAATTTTTGTCTTATATATATATAACGCATTAATTAAATGTATTTTTATATTTTAATATTATTGTAACTAGCGCGCCGCAAATATTCAGCACACCCATTGAACAAAGAACGTTGGTGAAATTAGTTTGCATTTTCTAGTTGTTGTCGTACCTTCTTAAAGTCATAACACATCTTGTACAATCACTTTTGGTAGTAAGTCATTACACCGATGACAAATGAAAGCAATCTGTTCCCTCGGTGTCTTCACTCAGCCATCATGATGCAGAATATAGAATTGACATTCAATCATAAAATGCGACGTGACAACACTACTGTCATTTTTGTGATATAATCTGTGAATAATTGATATAATTTTTAAAAAAGAAAAGTTATCATCATGATTGTTTATGTTCTCTTGATATAGAGACAGCTCGAGTTAGGCTTTAGATATATAGTTGATAGATAGGCCATAAGAAGAAGTTCCATCTCTTAAAATAAATATAATTAATTGTTCATCTTCGCATTCTGATTTATAATGAGGAACAAAACAATGTTCATCGTTCAAAACACCACTGTAGACGAGTTGACCTCTGCTGCAGTTATGTTACATATTGTCACTAGAGAATCAGCCCGTTCAACGACTGGGTTTTAAACGACATCCAGTTGTAAAACCTTATTAAAGTTTACCTTAAGCCAAATAATATAGACCATTATAACCGTAGACCCAGTTATAGAAAATATCAACAATAATTAAACTTGAAAATGTAATGAAGTAATAAAATTAAACTAGCTCTTACCGCTAAAGTTGCCATTACAGAGAAAGATCCTTAAGATATAATGATTAAATAAGCCTAAGTAATTAAAATAATTCGAAATATATACCCTTCTGGAATTAATTTGATATTAAAAATAAGTTTTTCAAAAAAAAAAGAAAGTATTTTTAACATTACCGAAAATAAAGAAGATACAATTCCTAGAATCGAATCAAGGAAGGAAGCTTATATTAATTATAGATTATCGATAAAACTTTTTATTTAAAAAAACGCTACATACTGATTGGCTAATGAACTCAAAACTAATTGAGTGATAAGGGCACTTGAATGTGAACGGCCAATCAGTTCAATATCACGGGATCTAAATCAGCCAATAGGAGTGGGAATAAAACAGACATCATATAACCACGAAGACATATATTATTGAAGATATCGACTCTTGAACGAGATTTAAGTAAGTTGAAAGTCTTTGATATCGCCGGTTGTCTGTTTTTTTTTTTTTTTTTTTCATGGAGACAGGTAATTTTGTTCACACTTAGTTATCTCGTGTGTCTTCACTAAAGATCATTGTATATCAAATATATTTTAGAGTTATTTGTCTGAATCCTGATATAGATTATATAAGGTACAGCTTCCTCATGTTTTGTACACGTGCTTATAATTTATTAAGATAATGTTTTATCCGAGATTTCAGCCTATTTTTATTAATCTCTGTATTCACATACATTACCTATACATACTTAG
The DNA here is from genome assembly GCA_030710605.1 of Cordylochernes scorpioides. Classification (NCBI taxonomy): domain Eukaryota; kingdom Metazoa; phylum Arthropoda; class Arachnida; order Pseudoscorpiones; family Chernetidae; genus Cordylochernes; species Cordylochernes scorpioides. The sequence continues at coordinate 64,928,495 of CP092866.1, forward strand.
AGTATAACCATTCGATGAATTGTCAACCTGTTCTAATATATATTTAAACACTTTACATTAATATTTGTCTATAAATTAAAGGACACCTCTGCCATCAACATAGTCCTCATTCCGAGTCCGCTTGTTTGCGGAGAAGATCAATAAATGACGCTTAGTTTTAGTACTTATTTTACGGGGAGGGGAGATTTTTATAGATCAAATTCCTCCCGGAAAATACCCATCTATTATTATCGATTTGTTATCATAAAAAAATAATATATATTTTGTCATTTTTATAAAGGTTAACTCAAGAAATATAAAAGAGTCAATATTTTCTTTATTTTATTTTTCAAAAATCTAGAAAGTTCTGGAGTGAACGTGGCATGCATGTTGGCTTTCACCAGAGAACACAGTCAAGCCTCGAGGCATTTCGGCTTGCCACAAAATCTAAGGCGACTATTATTTCCCGCAGCGGATTTGAGAAGAAGAAGAAATAGAATTGAAATAAAAGCAACAGAAAATATTCCCCGAGTTAAGTGATGGTGAAACTATTTATGGAATCAGCGGGAGAAATGTTTGAATGGCCACATCTATTCTTGCGCGGAAATCCCGGCACTTTATCAAGATTTGGAGGAACTGGACTTTAAAATATGTTGGGCCTGGTAGGACGATACATCAAGTCTACTTCTTTCCAAGTAGATCTGTAGATATGTCGAATGTGGTACAATACCTGGTAGTGGCGAATTACCATTTCTACTTGACTATATTCTGTGGAGATCTGTAGATACCAGTATGTGGATGATCTGTAGATACAAGTATGTAGATTATCTGTAGATAGGGAGGGTTCACCAATGATGAGCCAGGCCCTCCCATTAATTATCCAATTGCAGTAAGGGCAGTAGAAATTGTTTATTTTCAAAAAGAATCTTACGCCTTTAAAAAATAATTTTGAATTTTGATAACAGATGGCGCGCTAGTGCATCATACTTGTATGTGTTATAGGGTGGTACATTACCTAGTAGTTTGGTAAATTTATTAATGGACAAAACTAAAGTAGAAGATCTTTATATTGTCAGTTGTCTGTTTTTTTTTTTATTATTATTTAAGGAGACAGAAGCAAATTTGTTCATACTCGGTTATCTCGCATGTCTTCAATAATGGTCACTATGTATCAAATATCTTTTAGAGTTATTTTGTCAATCCAGTAATACATGCTAAAAGGTACAAATTCCTTAAGTTTTATCCATAAGTGTATATTATTGAGGAGAGAATACCAAATATTTCAAACAAATGGACTTCGACTAGCACAAAACTTAGAAAAATGTTATGCATATGGAAACACGTATTTGTGAATAACAAACACTTATCCTTGTGACCTTTTAAAAATGATTAAAACACTAAAGATTGTATATGTGAAGCCATCCAGTGGAAGTAAATCTTATGGAAGAAAGTTAAAAAAAATGAAAACGAAGAACCTCGATCTCAAATAAATGAAAATTTAACGCCTGAATAACAGAAAGAGTTGAAACAAATTTTGGAAAAGTACGCGTATTATTTTCGTTGGGATTAATTAGAACCAATTCGGCCAAAATATTTTATTGTTACAGAAGATGCAAAATTGTTAAAGTACAAACTATACAGAGTGAGTGTTAAAGAGCGATTCAGCATAAAAGAAAAATTGACAAGATGCTTTAAAAAGTCATAATTATTCCATATTCCTCCAAGTCCTTTTTACGTTTATTGGTCAAGAAACGAGATGCGATAAACATGTTTGTGTGTAAAATACAGAAAATTGAATAATATAACAAATAAAGATGTTTATCCAATCGCTAATATAGATGAAGTAATGGATTCACTCCAAGGATTCCAATACCTTTCAGAAAATAACTCATATTCTGATAAATTGGAAAATAGATGTTGAGAAGAAATACAAATTCAAAAATAACCTCCTTACAGCCTATGATTTATGTGAGTTCAATAATTTGGATCAAAAAGGATTCTATAAACTTTGAATATATAACTGATAAATATACCAATTTTAGATAGCTTTGATTAAAATGCACCTAATTGCATTTACACAAACGCGTCTAACATCGGTCTAGGAGACAAATAGACCAAAATATTGATTGGAAATAGAAGTGTGTCTCGGCAACTCTTCCAAACATTTCATAATCTGATCTACACATATAATACATCTTCAGTTATCATTCACACTATCAAACATTCCACTATCTGATATATGCACTGAATATCGTTCAGAAAAATTCTAATTGATGTCGAAAAGATATACAGTTAAACCTGTCTATAGAGCCTCCTCTTGGAACTCATCAAAATAGGAGACTTAAGAGAGGGGGTGCTATAGACAGGTCACTTTTAATGTAAATCGCATCGTACTACGTATTTAAAAGCGGGCGCTATAGAGAGGGAGGCGCTATTTAGAGGGGGAGCTATAGACAGTTTAAACTGTATTAATTTTTACAGTGTTAATATAGGATTATATCTTTAAATTGAATGGCGACGACAACTCCCATATAAAAGAAACTTATAACGGTTCGATTACGCTTTAGAAATGAACAAACCCAGAACTTGTTAGGCAAATTATAGAATGAAGACTCTATGAGATGACTCGCTAACTAAAAAGGAAGAAATTACTAATTTTAAACTCTCCAGAAACACCTCCGCTCTCTATCAATTAATATAAATTTCCCTTCTTCTCACCAACACGCCTACGGTCTGTTTGACGTCACCACTACTGTGACGTCATCAGGCGCATTTTTCCACGGAATTGTTTGTTTGGCATCTTGATGATATGTGTGGAAAAATTCCTTGAATACTTCACTCTCAATGTTACAGCTCAAAATGTGTTATCTATTGGATATATGTACGCACCACAAGAATAATGTGTGGTAAGTAAATCATCAATATTTTCACTTCACTTCTGTTGTTGTATAAAAATGTTTAAATTCCAAAACATCCACATCAACTTTTAATTTTCATCTGTCGTCACGACAGCATTACTTATTATAAGGAGTTTTTTCTCATCATCAAATCATTAGATTTAATTATTATTATAAATAAATATCTATATATAAATATATATTTATATTGAGAACGAAAAAAAGGGCATCTCTATCATGCAACTGAAGGTTGCTGATGGATTGCGGATGGCTCGATTATTCAAGAATGGCTAATTCTGAATTAATTGAAAATCAACGAATAGTTGATATTTATTCCGATAGATGGCGCATGTCATCAGAAATTTCCAGTTGCACGAAAAGAAGATGCCTTTTTTTCTTTCTTAATTTATTCACCTTATCCCAGTACAATATCACATTTGTACTATTTTTTTTATACCTATATATATCATTTATCATATTATTATACTTGAATAGAAATATTAGAATAATTCTCCTATTCGATTCATTCCTTTTGTTAGACATATTGAACAATAGATCGGCCTTTTTCTAATAAGAATCTTATCACTAATTGTTGAGTCAAAGTATCTATTGATGTGATATTTATTTGCTTAATTTTTTTTATCAGTTGACGGGACACGTACAGTATTAAATAATGCATATTGTCAAGTGGAAATTAGGAAAGACAGACACTTCTGAATGGCACAACAATTTATTTAAAGCAAGAACAAACTATGAATGATAAACAAAAGATAGGCAATGAGGGAAGTTTACAGAGTAGCAAAAAAAAAAACATATAAACTTTACTCTGTTAATAAAATAATAAATAATTTGCCACATAGCTCCTTCTTTATGGGAGCAGTAACCCACAGCTAGCAATTATTGTAGTTACTGACATGGATCTGACGTTCTTCTGCCAAGGATTCCATCGAAGTCTCGGAACTTTGTCCCAAATAGAATACGAAAAAATTCGAAAATATTAGACGCGTATGAATATTTTCAAAATTAAACATTTTTACTGCCTTTACTTCAATGGAAAAATTATGTAAGGGCCTGGCTCATCAGTGGTGATCTCTTCCATTAATTTTTGCATCGCAATAAAGGGAGTAGAAATTGTTTAATTTTTAAAAGAATCAAACGCATCTACTCGTATAATAGTTTCGAATTTTCATAATAGATGGCGCGCTAATGTATCATAATATAGAATATGGTCTGTAAGTATTCCCTGTCATAGTTTCGACCTCAAAATAAGCTTATTTATCTTATAATAGTGAAAAAAATATTATTCTGTTTGTACAGCATACGCTCCCACAAGAATTGGTATATTTGGGTGAAGTGTTTGACACGATATATCATTAGGTACAGTGCGAGATACTCTGTCATTGTTTAGGAGGAGTAGAATAGTTAATGATAGTATAATAATAATAACACAGGTCTACAAAAAAAACTTTTTTTTTTGCACAAGAGAACCTGATGGTGTTTCTAGTGTAACTTTTCATGCTGAACTCAAAAATCTAATCAGAAATTTCCCATCACCCATGGTTTTTGCCTGACGGTCTTCTTTTAGTATTGGGATAAATACATGCATCCAACATGAAAGAGACTTACGAAAACATGAAACTGCTTTTGAAAAAGATAGAATACGAAAGATACGGTTGGAAAATATGCAGCGATTTGAAAGTCGTTGCTCTCTTGCGTGGATTACAGCTTGGATATACAAAATTTTGTTGTTTTCTATGTGAGTGGGATAGCAGAGATAGGGAAAGGCATTACATTAAAAAAATCTGGCAAAACCGTAAAATATTTACTCCAGAATATAAAAATATTGCAAATCTACCCCTGATCGATTCAGAAAATATTTACTTACCACCATTACATATTAAACTGGGATTAATGAAGAACTTTGTCAAGGCAATGGATCGAAATGCCAGTGGATTTGCCTACCTAAAACAAAAAAATTCTAGTATAAGTGAAGCGAAGATTAAAGAAGGCATTTTCGTTGGACCTCAGATTCGAGAATTGCAGCAGGATGGAAATTTTCAAAATAGTTTGAATGAAGTTGAAGCAGCAGCATGGAATTCCTTTAGAAACGTTTGCAAAAACTTCTTAGGAAGTGTCGAGGTTGAAAATTACCGAGACATAGTTAATGATCTGTTGCTTTCCTACAAGGCACTGGGATGTAACATGTCCCTCAAGATCCATTTCCTGCATTCACATCTAGATTTCTTTCCAGACAATCTTGGCGCAGTTAACGATGAGCATGGTGAGAGGTTTCATCAAGATATATCAAGCATGGAGAAGCGGTACCAAGGTAAATGGAGTCCCGTTATGCTTGCCGACTACTGCTGGACACTCAAGAGGGATCTACCACAAGCAAAGTATAGAAGAAAATCCACTGTCACTGCTTTTCAATAAATAAATGTTTCGTTCATATATGCCTATATATTAACAAGATTTCCAAATTTCAAGTAGGTGTATCTCAGAAATATTGCGTAATAGAAAAAAACTAATGGTATATTTGGATTCAGGACATGTAGATAAGATGCTATTTCTTTGTGGACAAAGAAAAATATTTTTTGATAAACCAGTTACGTGACATTGTTTGCATTTTTTAGTGTATTTATCCCAATACTAAAAAAAGACCGTCACGCAAAAACCATACGTGATGGGAAATTTCTGATTAGATTTTTGAGTTCAGCATGAAAAGTTACACTAGAAACATTATCAGGTTCTCTTGTGCAAAAATCTTGTTGACCAGTGTAATAAGAGGTTTTATAAAGAGTTGGTGGAGGTGTCCGAAAAAGTAAGAACAGGATATAAATAAGTGATTTGATAAGTTGATTTGAATAGTCTATCAGAGGTATTTATACTACTTAAAATTGAGCATATTTAACTGTCTAACGCACACCTAAAATTATAATAAGGAATTCGCTCGTTGGAAGGTTAATGATAAGGCACAATTTGGATTATAGATTATAAGTGTGTTAGAAGGTTCAGTTTTAAAATATGAGAATCCTTAATTCACAGAATCGTAAAATGAACTTTCGATAATTTTGACTAAACAAATTTTGTTTTTCTAAACTATTTACAGTATAAAAACTGGAGTGTGTCAACCAATCAGAAGGCAGCAAACATTCAGTACAAGATTGATGTGAAATATGCGCCAAACTTCAGCACTTGGTAAACACAGGTCGATTGGACAGAAGGAAATTTTAAGTGAATTTCAGCGTTCCCTTCTTTACGTCACATCCTATGTCTTACAGTGGTGTCAGCTCGATTCGAAAGTAAACTCATTAGCGCGGCTTCTATGAATAAAGTTTACCAGTGGAGTCAGTGTTGAGTTGTAGCCCAAAATGAATAAATGTGTAGTTAGAATAGCAAGACTGGAAGCCTTAACGTTTCAAAATATTTCTAGGTTTCTAAAACATCAAAATATCTGTAGATATATTGAGTGGTACAACACTTGGTAGAGCATATATATTCAGCGATTCTATTTGACAGCAAAACACCACTAACCATTTATTGGGGACCTATGCCATGCACAGTATTAGCCCAGGTACATACTTGATTATAAAAGATGAGTTATTTACATATCCATAACATACGGCTCACTTTTCTCAATGTTTCTTCTCTTGCGCAGCCCTGTATATTTTACAGGGCCAGAGCATTGGATTTTTTCTTTATTGTCCAAGACAACAGAATCTCTAATTTTATGCGCAAAATAAGTTTTGTTTCACGTATTAACTTTAAACAGAAAAACAGGTGGTGTTCCAGTTTCGAGTCGTTTTTTTATATATTACATAATGGGCATATTCGGTCAGTTGAGTTAAATATTTTAGTATAGTTTTCTTTAAACGGTGAAAAGAGTATTCTCACTTGTGCGATGCATCCTTTGGCTGGTAATGGGAGATTTATCATCGAATATTTTTCTGTTGTTATAGAAGGGAGTAGATTTTTATAGTGCTAATAAAATATTCTCTATTTGTCTATATTCTGCTTAGATCTGTAGATATTCTGGGAGATTGTACAATACCTGGTAGACTCAAATCATCAATTCTTCTTGGTTATACGTAGATATGTTTGGGGTTGGAACAATACCTGGCACAATATCTGATAGGGATTGTATTGGAAGTCTACCCACGACTATATTCCTTAGCATCGATATTGCTAAGATGGAACAAGCCCTTTGCCCCTTGATCCAATCTCTTAAAAATATATTGAATCCCTTTACCCCCCACAGGACTGAATCAATAATTTGTATCATCACAGCCATTAATATGACTTGTAGCGCTGAAATCTGTCCTACACAAAACCAGCTTCATCAGCTGGGAAATTTATAAAAGACGCCTCATTTGAAACGTTTTTTAGATACCAACATAGAAGTATTGAGAAGGAGGCTGAACAGACTTCAAAATTGTAACGAACCAAAAATCAGACTCGCGGAGTATAACTTTGTATCGTACAACAAGGTAGATGGAACTAGAAACGAGAATAGATTCGTTTTGGTGAGTTGTAAAAATAATATTTTAGACGATTTATCAAAATTCTTCTAAAGTAACACAAACAAACTTCTCAATATGTACACACAAAAATATTAACTCATTGAAAAATAATATAGAGAACAATTGGAGAACTCTAAGCTTCTTCTTAATCAACAAGAAAAACAGAATAAATTCCCAGCTTTCACAAGCCACTTCCAGGACCATTCCCTGCAACTAGAAATTGCAGGTGACCAGGTCGGAAGAATGCGAGGTGTTCGACAGCAATTCATTAGAAATAAGTAAATGGTGACAAAACTAAACATTTCAATGCCTAAACATCCTTTGAGAAAATTCTCGGAACGCACAAAACACTAACTAACCTGAATATTCCTAAATTGTAGGAGAGTAAATAAATTAAGAAATGTTTATAATCTCGGGAAATTCTATGAAGTACTTTTGTTCCCTATATTTCCATTAAATGACAGAAAAATTGTTGAAAGGCTTAAATATATTCCTTGAAATCTGAATAGATAAAAATTCCATTAAATGTTATGAAACCTTCTATATTAATATAAAAAGGCGCTTAGAGCCGACATTATAAATAGAAGAGAGGCATCCATCTCCATAGAATCGATTCCAAAGGCATTCTGTGGAATTAAGTGAGTTATCAGAGAGGTAAGCTGGAGCTCCTCCTCCATCAAGTGTTATGGATGGACTGGGAAATGGAAACCTTGCGCTCCTACATAATAGAATACACCTTCAGAATACCTTGAAGAATCGAGAAGTTACATTTTAATGGAGATTTCTGGTTCAAAAAATGAACTGAAAGGGTTCTCCACCTAAGAATACAGTTGTGGTCTTATAGTGCGAAACTTTTAGCATCACGAGTTAGTCTCCAAAAATAGCTGCATGAATATATCCATTTTCTAGGAACATTCTTAATGCTGCACTGAGGTAGAAAACCTCAGTTAGCAGGGAAACTTCATTTTAAGAATTGGAACATTAAGCGGAAATTAAACAAATACACAAAGTAGGGTTTTTGACCTGTAATTATATTTCACTTGGATGAAATATTTACCTGAGTGAAGAGATCCCAACCATTGTATTTATATTGATAAAAATGCGCATTATTCACAAAGAAGGACATAATTGAAGTATAGATAACAATTTAATAGACATATATTGTATTTATTGTATATAATTCGTTACTAAACCAAAACATTATCCCGTCTTTAATGTATAATTTATCATGGAAGACTCGTGGAATCATTTGAAATAAGAGTCAAAGAAATATCAGGATTATTATATATACACAATCAGAAATAAAAATATAAAATTACTTTGATGGTATAAATTATTTTCTATGAATAACATGGAGAATGAACTGCACCAGTAAAACTACACAGGAAGAATCAAAATTCTTGTATAAAAAATTAGCATAGTCAATACACAGTTATTAGTTATATCTAAGGCTTTCCAAAGACATATATGTACCTTGAACATCCAAAGATATATACCTGAAACATATCAAAGATATGTTATATATCTTTGAACATATCCAAAGACATCGTATGTACCTAGGACAAACTCTAAGACATTATATGTACCTGGGACACATCCAAAGAAATGATATGTACCTGGGACACATCCAAAGACAGGATATGTTCCTGGGACAAACGCTAAGACATTATATGTACCTGGGACACATCCATGGACATGATATGTACCTGGGACACATCCATGGACATGATATGTACCTGGGACACATCCAAAGACAGGATATGTATCTGGGACAAACTCTAAGACATTATATGTACCTGGGACACACCCAAAGACATGATATGTACCTGGGACACATCCATGGACATCATATGTACCTGGGACACATCCAAAGACATGATATGTACCTGGGACATATCCATGGACATCATATGTACCTGGGACACATCCAAAGACATGATATGTACCTGGGACACATCCATGGACATCATATGTACCTGGGACACATTCAAAGACATGATATGTACCTGGGACAAATCCATGGACATGATATGTTCCTGGGACACATCGAAAGACATGATATGTACCTGGGACATATCCAAAGACAACGTACGTACCTAGGACAAACCCTAAGACATGATATGTACCTAGGACAAATCCAAAGACATGATATGTACCTGGAACACATTCAAAGACATTATATGTACCTGGGACACATTCAAAGATATAATATATATCTGGGACACATTCAAAGATATGATATAAACCTGGGGACACATTCAGAGATATGATATGTACCTGGGACAAACTCTAAAACATTATATGTACCTGGAACACATCCATAGACATGATATGTACCTGGAACATATAGTCTCTCTCTCTCAATTCAAAGATATTATTAATATATAAGGTACATTCAAAGGCTTTGAACATCCAAAGGCATTATGTATACCCAAGACATATCCAAAGACTTGATATATATTTATTACAAATCCAAAGACACACTTAGGCCACATCCATGAACATGAATTATATACCAAGTATATATTCAAATATAATACTTATACACTATAGACACATATATAGACATCACATATACCTAAGAAACGTCGACATGATATGTAACTGTGGGACATAGTCATTCCAAAGATATAGTGTATAAGTCCGAGTTTAAGTGAGTTTAAAGTTTCCCTTACAATACCGGCGGTAGGCCAATGCATCAAGATTAGAGCGATTATTTAGCAGAACCAAAAGATTGCTCAATTAGAGGCATATAACAACCTGCCAAGATATTTTTTCGGAAGGTAACTTTTTAAAATACCCCACCTAGCAACATAAATCATAATTATTGATGTAAAACTGTTCCAAAATAACTTTATTAGGTACCGTTTAAAAAGATAAACCTAGCTTGTTTCATTTACAATGAGAAATATAATCAGATTCTAATAGAAAAAAGTGTACAATGCGGGATTTGATCCCGGTTTATGGCTGTCGGGAATCGAGGTGGTTAACCACTCGTCCACCGACTCTCTTATGTGGTCAAAAACTTTGTTCTTGTTCTAAAATCACTTTATTAGGTACCGCTCAAAAAGGAGTAACCTAGTTTATGTTATTTTCAACAATGAATGTGAAGGTTATTCACATATTAAAACAAAGGGTCCTACGCGGGATTCGATCCCGGTTCATGACTGTGGGGACTTGAGGGTTTTACCCATTCTTCCACCGACTCTCTGGTAAATAAAGGAATTATCTTTATTTACGGGGCTGCTAACCAGAATGGATGATTTTTGAGCCCCGATGGACGCATTAAGCGGAATATATACAAAGAACTATGTACATTGCACTGTTGGAGGGGCCTGGGGATGGGTGGCCAGGGGATTGACCCCGGGTGAGAGTGGTAAATAAAAAATCGGGTTCAAAATCACTTTACTAGGTATCGCTCAAAAAAGAGCAACCTAGGTTATGATATTTGCAACAATGAATGTGAAGGTTATTCACCTATTAAAACAAATGGTTCAACGCGGGATTCAATCCCGGTTCATGACTGTCGGGAATCGAGGGTGTTACCCACTCGTCCACCGACTTTTTTGTATTTAAAAAAAAAACAATATTAACACTAGAAGTGTATTTTTATGTTTTGACAAAATGGTATATAGTATGAAACTATGTTAAACGTAGGGGAATACCAGCCAGTAAGACAAAATAATAAGAAAATCAGATCGCTTTATAGGATACTATATTTTCTAAGAAACATGAGCGCCGCCATAGAGGTACCGTGATTGTTTAAATCATGTTGGTTAGATGGCTGTGAACTTAAACCCAAAACTGCTACGTAGCCATGTACATAAAAGTGCCTTTCAACAAAACCTGCTTCCACTGCAGCGTGTACTCCACCCCTGCTGTTCTCTACCCCGGTCACAAAGGAAAAACAATTTCCCGCGGCAGCGAGACAAAGCAGGAGGTTTATCGGCGTCCAATCAGATC
>CP092866.1:64939953-65061138 GCA_030710605.1 Cordylochernes scorpioides
GATCCACACAAACAGCGTGAAACAGACGTTGGTCTCGACAGAAACTTACAGCCGACCTCCCCCAGCCATCCCGCACATGGCCTTTCTTCTTTTTCTCATTATTATTATTATTATTATTTTGTCCCAACAGCCAGCGCAGCAAAACCTGAATCTAGGCCTGGACATAGCCGTGACAGTATGAAGTAACCCCCCCCCCCCAATAAATCTTTATTTTAAAAAGTAATACAAAAATAACAAGTGACGCAGAGAAAGAATATATATATATAATAAAATATATATACATATCAAAAATAATAAAGGCATATCTTGACCAAGAGTACATGCGCTAAACAATAGTCATATACCCGATGGACAAAGCATCTATTTTATACCAGAATATTAAAGAAAAGCACTGCAGGTTATTTTTAGAAAGCTGGGCCTCTATAAAAGATACAGAAAACATAAATAGGAAAATCGACCTACCAGAAACCTATAGAGAATTTATATCTTCCTAAATTATTTATTTATTATTTTATTATTTTTTGTATATATTTATACTTAAAATATATTTTTATTTAAACATAGAAACTTTCTCCTTGGAATATAAATACTATAAAATAAAGCGTTAGGAGAAAATGATTTTTTATTCATTATTTATATATATAATAAAAAATCATTTTCTCCTAACGCTTTATTTTATAGTATAAAATATATTTTTATTCATATTTATCAACACAACATATTGAATCATAATCCTTACTCATTTTATTTCTATAATATTAATCAGTCTCTTCATTTATCTAATCAAATGTTTATTTAATTATATACTATTTTACTTATTATTATTTATATAACCATTGTACATATATTTTATATACAGTGAAATATCCATCAGATAGTGTCTTACTTTGATCTTGTATAGCATGAGTCGATCACATACCCACGTGATATAGTTTAAATCAAAGAAAATCCTTGATAAAGAGAGGCGTTTTGCTCCTAGAAATATTGGTTGATCAAATATTTCAGATCCAACATACTCGTATGCTTTATATTTATTTATAGATATTATTATGGATTGCTCAATCTTAAAAAAAAATTATATATATATATTAAATACAGAATATACCATTTGTTCCTGAGAAATATCACATGGGCAACAGAAATAGAAGCATAATTGATTAAACTATTATTTCAATGTTTAAGGAGAAATTCCCATCTCGTCAGGATAGGACGTGTCTCAAAGAATATGGAAATCCCAACAATTTAGAAATAGACTCCTTATCTACAGTTCACGGAATAAGGTACTCCTACAATTCCTGTAGATAAATCCACTGTAAATATATTTGATTGATAGGTTTTTATTTATACCGTTTGTGAAACTACTAACATTAAAGTCACAGCTTTATATTCCTTTTTTTATCAAATGACATTACGATATTATTTTAAGAGTTATTGACTTGTCTTTTAGTTTTTTTGTTCATATTAGGTTGATTTTATATTCAATATATAAGGCGTTAGCGCAAATTCTGGGGTCAAAATTTGAAATTTTTTTAACGCTCTAAGGTTATATATTTTCAATTAAAAAAAGAGTCATATACCGCCAATGACTGTGGTAATCAATATATGGGGAGGGATTGACTGATACAATGATGAGATACATGACACAATGATGAGGACCCAGACCCTCCCAATATTTCTCTCATCGCAAATAGGGCCTTAGGAAATTGCCTTCATTTGAAAAAAAGTAGCTTGAAATTAACTTAATTATTTTTGAATATGTAAAATAATTTTCGAAAAAATATATAGAGACAAATTCGCTTGAATATAATGTAGATATTTAACGATTGGGGACATTAAGACGCGAATATTTCTTCACAAATAAATCAAACTGTCCTTACAGCGATGACAAAATATTGAGAGGTGTTGGCCTATCAGTGGTCCCAGCGGTTTCACCAATTTAATCTAACAGACCGCTTCTTCGGAGCTCTAATACTTTGATGAATATTTCTGCTTTTATATGCTGAACTGAAAGGTGGAATCTTAGAAATGGCCTTCAAGCAAACTATGGACATACACTTTTATAACAGTAGAATTACATTTAAATATTTGCATCGAGCAATGCTCTTCCGCAAACAATAAATTCGAGTTAGGCATAAATTAATACAAAGCAATATAACGCGCCATTTAATATAACGAATAAAGACATTAAGACGTGAATGTTTCTTTTCACAAATAAATCAAACTTCTATAGATATTGGTAATGTCCCTTCTAGTATTTCTATCAGTAACGGCAGTATAAAATTGTTTCAGTTGTTTGATTTTTAAAAATTAATAATATTTTCGCTTTAGATAAATGATATTTGCAACTACAGATGGCGCACTAAGGCATCATATTTGAATAGTATAAAAGGCTTTTATGAAATGTTTGGGGGAGAGCAATGGTCTTGATGCTTATATTGTAGCGTGGTTGATTTATTTGCATAATATTTAGATTGTATTGATTTACATACGTTTTTAGTTATGTCATATAGCTATATAAATGCGCGTAGATTTTAAGGTAGACAGTTAGAGAGAATAAAGTTCGGTTTACCTCTCCTCGTGTCTATTTTCTCAACGCGACAATAATTTTATCTGGATTTCTATTTTCTCTAGAGCTAGTGTCCATAGTTTTTCTTTAAAATATCTTTACTAAGAGTTTATTTTCTGCACTGGATGTGAAAGCCAAACATATCAATGCAGTATTAACTCTGAGAGAGTTGAGATGCACTGAACACCAAGAATTAGCTCTTATAATACAGTCTTAATCTGTACCATATTTCAAACATTATAATTATGTAGTGCTAATTAAACAATAGTATGACGGTATGATATATTAAACTGGCAAAACTACTTGAAGGGTTCACCACTGACGAGTCAAAAAGAGATGATCTCAATATTATTAATGAGTTCAGTAAGAACAATAGAAAACAATCGTTGTTTTATTCTGAGAATAATCTATCGTGCAATAAATATGTCAAAATATATATGACACAGGCTAATGTATCACATTTAAATAAAAGAACAACTAACCTTGTTCTATATATAGATATATATTTATCCTGCTAACTAACACTAAACTATAATAGTAATAATAATAATAAAGGGCTAAGAGAGAAGCTGGGAGAACCAAGCATCGACCAGAAAATAGCCGACAAATTGTTCTTCCAATATTTGCTACTGAAATCCTTTTTTTATGAAGGAAGGAGAGAAGATGGAGAAAAAGGAATTCATTAATTTTTTTTTTAAAGAAAAAATGTTAGTGGAGCAAAACAACTTTTTCAGCCTCCGTGTAAGTTTGGTGTAGGGATTTTTGCTTCGCTCCCTTCTTAAAGAAAAACTTTGGAACATATTTATTAAATTTTGAACGGAGAAAATAACGTAATTTATATTAGGCTGAATTTTAATACCACATCTACCTTATATATTTATTTATTTTTATAATTTCATCTATTTTTTTTATTGTTTATCCACATTTCATTATACATTAAGTTTACCATAATGTGATATCTCTCTCTGATAATTATTAATATCTCTCATAAGAATTTCTACTATTTATTATATACAAAATTAGGGAGAAAGATATATTCATTTTACTGTTAAATTAATTGTGACTATTTATTTAAATTTTTATCTATATAGTCGTATTAATATATTATTTATTATTATATATTATTATATGGGGCAAGCCATCAGCAACTTCCAGTTGCACGATTAGGAAATGTCCTTTTTCTCTATTCATCCACTTGATCCAAGTACAATTTAAATTTCGTACTATTTTTTCATATTATTTATGTATTTAATTATAATTCTTGATCTACTTTTGATTGCTAATTATTATATAATTTAAGAAATAGAGTTGCAAATAGGTTGGAAAAAAGAAAGATTGCTTTTAGTAAGCTACGAATATGAAAATCTAATAGATGTCATCTCAATAAATAAAGTGGCACGTCCCCCCCGAAGTTGATCCACTTTGCCGCAGTGGGGGGGCCCGAGTCCGACTTCCAAGTCGTTCCGCCAAGAGATCAACACCACAGAGGTCCGTACGTCTGACCTCACGGACAATACAGCAGCTACTGGACATGCCTCTCAAATTTTAATGACCGATATGTCCTCACTTCTTTTTTCTAGATTTAATTCATTTTGTCTCCTCTCTAATTGTAAATACGCTGCTGTATCACCTCATAAGCATAAATAAATAAGTGGCACGTATCTCTTAATTATAAAAAATCTAAAGAACGAAATTAATACCAAAATAAAATCTCAAATAACGAAAAGAAAACAAATTTGCATAAAACCTAATATTTAATGTCTTATATATTTAACATATGTGTATATTAGATAATAAAAGGCATATATTGGATTTTATAAAATATTTATTTTTCCAATATTTCGGCTGGCTGAACGCCAACCTTTATCGAGGCATTACATTTTTGTATACTTGTATACATTTTTGAATTAAATATGGATTGCTCTATTTTCAAAACGATATGTGTATATATTTCGTATGTATTAAATTTTTTATATTATATTTTACTATAAATTTTAATTTTTATTTTAAAATCAAAGCGCTACATGTGTTCTCTGTGTATTTTTCATACTTTATAAATATTTGGTGTGGCTATTTAATAGAGAACCTAATGCTTTGAAATATTTTATTTTTGATTCATGAATATTTAGTTATTATCCTCTTTAAAAAGTATAGGCCTCTTCTATCCTCGAATGTTTTTCCAATGTTCAATACTGTGATGGAAATCTTCTGTAAATTCTTTTATGATGCATGCGCTTTTATTTTACAGTTAAGAAGGTCTTAAATTTTGTTTTTTGTTGTTGTTATTGTTGTCGTTTCCAATGAAGAGCCTCAGATGTTCCCGTGCATCTCTATCACAGCAGTCGCAATTCCCACTATCTTAGGTGTTTAAAGTTGCTGCTCTGGGTCCATGTCAATTTTCTGCAAGGCTGCGGCCATTGCTGGGCATGAGAATATGAGGGTAGGTATTAGTTCCATACCAGGACAATTGTTGCATGTCTTATAAGTTTTTGTGCCATCTGTATGTATTGTCATTCCTTTATAGTGGTTCGTTCTGAATCTTGTTATAGTTTTTGTAATTATTCTCTCAGAGTTTATTTCGCATATTTGATCTTTTCTTATCTTTTGTTGAATTAACTTGTATTTTTCCAAAGCATCAGCGTCGAATACTGACATTTGTTTTTTTCCTTTGGCTCAAATTTCTGAAATGTCTAATTATTCGGGGATGGGGGGGGAGGGAATCCGACCACACCAGTCCACCCTGGACCCTTGAAATATTCGACCAAATTCTGGTCCAAGGTGACTAACGTGGCAACGGCACCCATTTTCTAATGAAGAGCAAAACCGATTGTTTTTTTTTTGTAATACATATTTAACTTCGAGAAACAGGTAAAAGTCATCCGGATTAATAACAGAATAATAATACAGTTGGTCTAACACTGGGATGATATAGTTGACCGGTAAAGTCTTAAAGACAATGCGGTGTGAGCTGGTATGTGGTCCTGAAAAGGAACCCATGCCTTCTTCAATATTTTTCATCTTATTCTTTCTTAAATTTGAGCTATAATATAAAAGGAAATCCTTTGTGTGGTTCTTTAAATCAATTTAAAACTTTTGATATGCCTCATTGAAAGCTTAATAGTCACTCTGAATAAATTACTTTTAATTCTCACAAAAATTACGTATTCAGATAATGCACTAACAGGCGATGTTCTGAATTTATAAATTCTCTCCAACTCAATCTATGATATAGTCGAAATATATAACTGATCTGACTACAATTGGTTTTCATATCAAAAAGGTTCAGGTAGAGGATAGCCTCCTTTGTTGCCCTTCCAGACAATGCCTGGTTATTATCTTGTTTACCTGTACTTTACCAGACAAGATAAATTCTCCCAATCTTCCATGCACTCAATATCTAGCGTAGGTGTTGTTTGCCAGACCATATACATTTTCATTTATATCCAAGTTACACATTCTATATGATTTTTTTAAAGACACAATATATCTATATTTTATGATGCATCAGCGCGCCATTTGTTATGAATATTCGAAACTATTATAGACGCGTATGATTCTTTTGAAAAATTAAAATATACAAGTATCAGAGTCATCAATCAAATCTTAATAATTCCGTCACCGTTTGCTTTTGTGAATGGAATAAATACCCAAATATGGCCATTTCTTACAACCATCGGTGGTTCAGTGGTAGAATGCTCGCCTGCCACGCGGGCGGCCCGGGTTCGATTCCCGGCCGAAGCATTTTTTTTTTACAATTTTTAAAACTCATTTATATTATTATCCCTCCATATATAAAAGTCAGCGTATGTATGTATGTATGTTTGTCAACTATACACGTCCACAATACGTAACTAATCTGACTGAAATTTTAACAGTATATAAAGTAGAATCTGTAAAAACTCTTAGTGAAAATTTCAGGTCTCTATCCCGAATATCCGTCGTGTTATTTGCAAATTTACTCTTTCGCTCGCGCCTCTAGCGGTGAAAATGGGGGGTAATACCAGCTGACCTAATGTACATGTAAGGTTTGGAGCGGGACGTTTCACAAGAGTGACATCCACGGCTCCAATTTATAATTGTAACGAATAGTATTTGAATTAAAAAAATTAATCGGGTAAAACCCGGGCGTTGCCTGAGTCATTCGGCTAGTTGTTATATATTGTTTAATTGTTTAATTTTATAAAGAGAATGATACGCGTCTTTAATAGTTTCAAATATTCATATCTATAGTTCGTTTTACAGATGAAAACTATAGGTTATCCATTTGTTTATTAAACTTTATATCTAATTCAAATGTCGCTTAACAGACAAAATATGCATTGTCTTCATTAATATCAATATCTAGTTGACATATGGATGGGAACCTTTTCGGGAGGAAATTTAGATTTAAATATGAAGGTCGCCTCTTCTGTCTATTGTCTGTCTCCGCAAACTAGTGGACTCAGGTCGGTCACAAAGCCACGCCACCAGCTTTGGCAAACTAAGGAGCGTCCATAGCGCCATTTCGTGGCGAATGGCCTTCGTCAGTTTAGAGTGGACTTTATTCCATCAGATCACAAGGAATCAAATGAAATCTTCACAATCCTCAAAGAGATGTTTAGCTGGTAGAGTGAATAGGCCATATATATGGCCAAAATATAGATGGAAATTAAAGATGGTGCTTACTTTTAGCATATATTTTGCCGTATTAGTGTATAGTGTACATATTGGTTTATGTGGCAAAATAATAAAATATTTAAGTTAGAGGTCAGGTTATGTTTCTTTTAATGTTTAATATAGTTTTATATATTACAAGTATATAGCAATATGTCAATATAAGAATATATTGATGTATAATCCGCTCTAGTGTTGTGATCTCATTCTGGGATTACGCCCAGATCCAACACCACACAATTGCTATGAAGTTCCGTGGTCCCAGGAGATCCCAACAAGATTCCGGTCACAACGAGCAACGCTGACAAAGAAAGTCTTATCCTTTATCGTAATAGGATTTATCTGATTGGTTGTTGCGCAGCCAATGAACGTCGATTTCTTTTGTATTTTCCACAAAATACAATACGAGGTATCTTTCAGTATTTAGGTTTAGATAATAAATTCTATTTTAAGGCTTAAATATAATATGACATTTGTTCATTTCTACATCCTGCCACTCTATATACATGTGATGAATATTGAAACGAAAAAACTAATATAATTTATAATTGTTCCTAAAGCCTTTGACTTTAGAACATGATCAGCCTCACCAATAGGTGTAGGTAGCCTGATTGGAACCCTGGTACCTTCTAATGCAAAATTCAAAACTGATTTCCATATAGGTCCATATAGGTAATCATCTGATAGACTTATAATAAACTATCCACAAATCTCTATTTGCTCAATTTTTCATAGTTTATACTATTTGTAGTGTTTGATATCAAAAGGCTCTATTTGATTTTAATAATAAATTATTTATACATACAGTTAAACCTGTCTATAGCGCCTCCTCTAAATAGCGTCTTCCTCTCTATAGCGCCCGAATTTAAATACATAGTACGATGCAATTTACATTAAAAGTGACCTGTCTATAGCATCCCCTCTCTACAGCACCCTAATTTGGTGAGTCCCAAGAGGGGGCGCTATAGAGAGGTTTAACTGTATATATATATAAGCTATGTCAACAAGGCAAATAATGTTTTGTTGATCTTGTTTATAAATATATAGAAATATTTTTTTTATTTAATATAGAAATTTTTACCTAGCTACAAAGGTACAGACATTGATAATTATAGCCAATATGTTTTCTATAATATCACAACAATCAATCCAGATTTGAAATTCTTCAAACATTTTTATTTCTTAACTTTCGGGATAACATTCCCTTCAACAGGAGTTTCTGGAAGTGTAAGGAATATGTTGAAGAGCAGGTTAACCCAAAAGCTAGAGGAAAAAAATTATGCATGTAACTTAACCCTTGAATTGCTTTTTGATATCATTAAATTATATGTGTCAGGGGATGAACGTTAATAGCAAATATGGATTTGCCACTGATTTAGGTGCATCACACCATCCCCTATGTAGAAAAGGTTTTATTTTGCACTATAAACTGTCAGGTCCAATGTAGATATCTGCATTGACTGAGAAGGATGTTCATGTTTGAAGGCTGTTGAAACAATGATTATATACATGTCATGAAGATAGAAGCTGCCTGGCCGGCATTCATTGTCCCAAAATAAAGACACTTCGGACACTGAATCTTTTACTATCTCGATGTTTCTCGACAAAAGCTTTGTCTTTAATTTTAGATTATATACATGATGTTATATTTTATTGTTTCTGAGATCAACTCACGTATATAGAGTGACGTTTTGTAATAATAACATTTTATTTTTGAGCCCCAGATCATAATTCCTTCCAAAGGAGTGAAAGGACTTCACTGAAAGCTTGTCAAGGGGAATAAAGAAAATTAATGGAAGAGCTATCGATTATTTCGCTAAGATTAATATCACCTCAATTACAGATATTTTCTGAAGAAACTTACATTTTATTTTGGAACTCGACCTTCGACATTTCTACATTACGGCTTCACTCACAAAGCCAATGCTATATTCGACCTATCATATATTTCCATCAAATAAAATATAGTTTTAGATTCGGAATAGAGGAATCCTCCAGGTGAGAATTTACATAAATCTCCATTTATCAGGGAGGTGTGTAATGAGAATAGAAGAGGATCAGGAAATATTGTTTGTAAATATTCCCAACCCGGGGACATACATTTTAAACAGCCGCGCCAGGAGAAGTTGTAAATCAACTTAATGGCCCGACCTGCCAGCTAGCCTGCTGGAATTCTTTCTCATGTCAAAATGGCGGCCTATTGAGCCTCCTGGTGATGTTCTGATGTCAAAATGGCGTTCTATTGGGTCTCCTCGTGGTACTCCTTTCAAAATGGCGGCTCATTAGGTGTTCCTTTAATGTTATGATGTTAAAATGGCGTCCTAGTTGGCTTCCTTGTCTTCTTCTGCTATCAATATGGTGTCATCTCATTGTAATTTCCTGATGTTAAATCTATGTCGTATCGGACATTCATGGAAGCTTATGATATCAAAATGGCGGTCTACATTTTTATGTTCTGGTGTTGAAATAAATCGCTGTTGTGCCTCATGTGCTGATATCAAAATGGCGGTATATTATCTCACTCTAATATTTCGATATTGAAAAAGCGATATTTTCAGCCAACTAGTAATGTTCTTTTGTCAAAATGATGACCTAATGGTCCTTCTTGTGATGCTATGATGTCAGATGTGCAGGACACTATAGAATCTCCCATATCAACCAGACCTATTAAAGACAGATTACTAGCCTACACTCGAAGCGCCCGTTTAGAAGACAGCTATGATACCTTTGATTCATATTGAGGGCACTATGACGACACAACGATACATGGATAACGTGCAGCGTCCGGTGACGCTGTCCTTCCTTCAAGAGATATCAAATGCCATTTTTCCAGGAGGATAACACTTGACCTCACACAGCACGCATTAGCCGAAACGCCTCACATGAAACCTCAATGCTTCCACGGCCACCCGTCTCTTCTGATCGCTCACCTATAGAACTTGTCTGTAACTTAATGCGATGTTGTTTGCGTGCGCTGCCACAGCCGCGTTCAGAATATGAACTGTGGCTGATGGTGTTGAGAGGAAATGGGCAGTAATCCCTCAGGACACCATCCTCATGCGGAATTGAGTCAGTACCAAGACATGTTGACATAGCGGTGGTCCCTCAACATATTGAGTGGAGGGCGATGTAGCTCAGTATATAAATGTATTCTGTTATAATCAAGATCATTTATTGTTCTTAATGATTCTCTCTTTATTCAGACGTTCACCACCTTCTGCCCACTAATTTTTTCACGTTGCGATTCAGTGTCACGTGGTGGATTTCTAAAATTTCCGATGTATAGCAGGTAAAGTTGAGTTGTTAACTTCAGTAAAAAATGCCATTTACTATAGTCAAGGTTAGATTTAAGCTCTTCATAAAACTTCTACATTTTTAAATATTCTTTTGGCTTGATTCATAAGTATATAACAATCATAATATTTATTATTAGAAGAATTAAAAGAAACGCATATTGCCAGAAATTAATTGTTCGATAAATTGCAATTAAATATATGAATAATTATTATTTCCATTATTGGCTTTTTTAATTGAAATAAAAGTCCCGGATTAACCAGTTCATATCTCAAAAAAGATATATGTATGTTATCAAATATAGAAATAAATCTGTAAGTTTTATCATATCATATAACTGTATTTATAAAATTATAACTAAAATTTCAGCTAATTTATATTTAAATTTTCAAGCTCTTTTTTTCATATTTTATTTTGACATGCCAAATAGTAAAGGATATTTTATTTATTCGAACCAATTAAAATAAAACAGCATTTATAATTTTGAGCATATTATTTGGCCTTAAAGCATATCTACCTATCCACATTAATATCAAATGGTTCGTTTTCTTTATCAAATTTCTCGAATATTTCTTGAAAATGTTTACCGCCATTTTGTATGATACACTCATGGACAAATCTTAAGAAAGTTTCATACTCTAAGTATAAACCACTACTTATCTGCTTATATAACAGCGGATTTCCCATACATGTAAATTCGAACGTTCTCATCTATAAAAAGGAATTTTGAAATATAATGAAATATAATAATGAAAATTAAAAAATACCTAATGAAAGATACAGCTTAACTTTTGTTCATGAGTTTACCGCTGGGAGGGTTCACCATTGATGAGCTAAGTCCTCCCAATATATTTTTTCATCGCAGTAAGGATAGTAAAATTTGTTTAATATTCAAAAGAAACATTCGTAATTTATTGCTTCCATTTCTTATATTTTAGATATAAAAAATCAGATACTTACTTTTATGATGGCAATAAAATAAGTCTAAAAGTCTTCTTCTCTTTTTCATAGAACAGCAAAATGAGTTGAAAAGCTCTCCGTTAAATATATAGAAAATCGTGCAAATCCAAATCTATCATTGAGAAACCATTTTTCTAAATGATTCTGAGGGTTTACTTCCTTATTATCAATTTATTTTATAAAAACCTTTAAGTATTATACAGATGGTGTGAGGTTATGCAATAAATTGCTAAATAGGTAGCAAACTCTTTAAATATTCTGGAACAATTATTTTTTACTTTTATAGATCCAGGTGCGCTTTTCAAATATTCCTATCAAATAGTGAATAAAACAATAATGCGCTTTTTATTTGAAAATAAACGTTCTAACCTAATTTATAATATACATAAGTAATAAAATAAAGCTACCATTCAATTTTTTTTCAAATATTGTAATATATTTCTCTCAATATCATAATTATTCAAAATATGTAAATAATAATCCTTATATCTATAAAAATCAAATCCAAAATCGATGTTTGTTATCGCGTAGCGCAAAATCTACTGAATCAATCAGAATTAAATTCGCATGTAGATAGCTGAAGATTTAGTTTAACATATAGGCTATTAAAAAAACTAAAAAGGTTAATGTGCTTTTTTTTAAAATAAAAAACCAACAAGCGATAGTTCCAGCCTTTTACCGCTTGAGCGCAGCACTGGTCGCGGCGATAAATGAATTTGATTGGTTAATAATTAACACGTGGTTTGTTTACACGTTGAATGTTAGTTTGTTCACACGATTAATGTTTTTAAAAGGTAAGATTATCCAATCGCCGTGAAACTTTAGGAAGTTATTTACTATACTACTGAGAAGATTTCTGGTTTGAATTCGATTTGAAATAAATATTCTTTGCAATTTTATTTGCAAATATTCTACTTTCACTCGCAAGCAGCGCCTCTCGCGGTTCTGGTGAAATTACATTTATAAATTGTAAAAATGCCAAAATGTGTTCCAAGTATAATAAATTTAATTAGAAATATAGATATATTATATTCCAAAGACGTTGTAAAAAAAACTTGGCATTTCAATATTAATATATATTTAAAGAAAATATTGTAACATTTTTGTGTTAAATTTTAAAATGTTGTAATGTTGAAATATATTTTTACATTGTTAATTTAATTTGCTGTTGTTTTATAATGACGAAGATGCAAATTTAATTGTTGTTGTTTTTTATCGTTTGTTTATATAAAAAATTACATTTTATGTGATGATGATAACAAAATGAAATTTCAAATTAATATACATAATTCATTGAGAAAAAAAAGAAATAATTAATTATAAAATCCACAAACGTGACAATATCTTATTTAAAAATTAATAAATGTTTTAAAAATAATTATGTTTCAAAAATATATTTAAACACATATAACAATATTTATATACGTATATAAATCTATATATAGGTGGATTGGATGTTTTCTAGAATCGTTTTAACAAATGTTAGTTAGGCAAATTTTTACTCGGGTAAAAACCGGGCGAAGCCGGGTACATTCGCTGAATACAGTTATTTACAAATGTTCGTTTGTGGCAAGATACTATTCAACTTCAAATTACCGAGTGGACCAATTAATATTGATTCAACTTATCGAGTATTTTCAAAGGGACCTGGAAAAAATTTCAAATTATCGAGAGTATAGACAAGTGTAGATTCAATATAGGGATTGGATGTTTGCTAGAATCGTTTTAACAAATGTTCGTTAGGCAAACTTTTACTAGGATAAAACCGGTGAAGCCGGGAACATAAATATATATATATAAAGAAAAAGGCATCTCCTTATTGTGCAACTGAAAGTTGCTGATGGCTGGCGCCATCTATCGGAATAAATATCAACTATTCTCGTTGGTTTTAAATTGTTCCAGATTTGGCCAAATACCCATTCTTGATTAACCAAGAAAAGCTAACCACGGACGCGTTTCGGGCTGTTGGCCCTCATCAGCGTGGTTCAAGCTGTACCTCAACGACCAAAAAATTGGTCATTAAAGCATCCTGAAAAATCATGAAACGGGTAGTTAAGGCCAGAATTGCGTGAGGACGCTACACAATGTGAAAAAATAGTACAAATGTAACATTGTACTGGGATAAGGTGCATAAATTAAGAAAAAGGCATCTCCTTATCGTGCAACTGAAAGTTGCTGATGGCTGGCGCCATCTATCGGAATAAATATCAACTATTCTCGTTGATTTTTAATTATTCCAGAATTGGCCAAATACCCCTTCTTGATTAATCAAGAAAAGCTAACCACGGACGCGTTTCGGGCTGTTGGCCCTCATCAGCGTGGTGCAAGCTGTACCTCAACGACCAAAAAATTGGTCATTAAAGCATCCTGAAAAATCATGAAACGGGTAGTTAAGGCCAGAATTGCGTGAGGACGCTACACAATGTGAAAAAATAGTACAAATGTAACATTGTACTGGGATAAGGTGCATACATTAAGAAAAAGGCATCTCCTTATCGTGCAACTGAAAGTTGCTGATGGCTGGCGCCATCTATCGGAATAAATATCAACTATTCTCGTTGATTTTTAATTATTCCAGAATTGGCCAAATACCCATTCTTGATTAATCAAGAAAAGCTAACCACGGACGCGTTTCGGGCTGTTGGCCCTCATCAGCGTGGTGCAAGCTGTACCTCAACGACCAAAAAATTGGTCATTAAAGCATCCTGAAAAATCATGAAACGGGTAGTTAAGGCCAGAATTGCGTGAGGACGCTACACAATGTGAAAAAATAGTACAAATGTAACATTGTACTGGGATAAGGTGCATAAATTAAGAAAAAGGCATCTCCTTATCGTGCAACTGAAAGTTGCTGATGGCTGGCGCCATCTATCGGAATAAATATCAACTATTCTCGTTGATTTTTAATTATTCCAGAATTGGCCAAATACCCCTTCTTGATTAATCAAGAAAAGCTAACCACGGACGCGTTTCGGGCTGTTGGCCCTCATCAGCGTGGTGCAAGCTGTACCTCAACGACCAAAAAATTGGTCATTAAAGCATCCTGAAAAATCATGAAACGGGTAGTTAAGGCCAGAATTGCGTGAGGACGCTACACAATGTGAAAAAATAGTACAAATGTAACATTGTACTGGGATAAGGTGCATACATTAAGAAAAAGGCATCTCCTTATCGTGCAACTGAAAGTTGCTGATGGCTGGCGCCATCTATCGGAATAAATATCAACTATTCTCGTTGATTTTTAATTATTCCAGAATTGGCCAAATACCCATTCTTGATTAATCAAGAAAAGCTAACCACGGACGCGTTTCGGGCTGTTGGCCCTCATCAGCGTGGTGCAAGCTGTACCTCAACGACCAAAAAATTGGTCATTAAAGCATCCTGAAAAATCATGAAACGGGTAGTTAAGGCCAGAATTGCGTGAGGACGCTACACAATGTGAAAAAATAGTACAAATGTAACATTGTACTGGGATAAGGTGCATAAATTAAGAAAAAGGCATCTCCTTATCGTGCAACTGAAAGTTGCTGATGGAATAATTAAAAATCAACGAGAATAGTTGATATTTATTCCGATAGATGGCGCCAGCCATCAGCAACTTTCAGTTGCACGATAAGGAGATGCCTTTTTCTTAATTTATGCACCTTATCCCAGTACAATGTTACATTTGTACTATTTTTTCACATTGTGTAGCGTCCTCACGCAATTCTGGCCTTAACTACCCGTTTCATGATTTTTCAGGATGCTTTAATGACCAATTTTTTGGTCGTTGAGGTACAGCTTGCACCACGCTGATGAGGGCCAACAGCCCGAAACGCGTCCGTGGTTAGCTTTTCTTGATTAATCAAGAATGGGTATTTGGCCAATTCTGGAATAATTAAAAATCAACGAGAATAGTTGATATTTATTCCGATAGATGGCGCCAGCCATCAGCAACTTTCAGTTGCACGATAAGGAGATGCCTTTTTCTTAATTTATGCACCTTATCCCAGTACAATGTTACATTTGTACTATTTTTTTCACATTGTGTAGCGTCCTCACGCAATTCTGGCCTTAACTACCCGTTTCATGATTTTTCAGGATGCTTTAATGACCAATATTTTGGCCGTTGAGATACAGCTTGCACCACGCTGATGAGGGCCAACAGCCCGAAACGCGTCCGTGGTTAGCTTTTCTTGATTTATCAAGAATGGGTATTTGGCCAATTCTGGAATAATTAAAAATCAACGAGAATAGTTGATATTTATTCCGATAGATGGCGCCAGCCATCAGCAACTTTCAGTTGCACGATAAGGAGATGCCTTTTTCTTAATTTATGCACTTATCCCAGTACAATGTTACATTTGTACTATTTTTTCACACTTTGTAGCGTCCTCACGCAATTCTGGCCTTAACTACCCGTTTCATGATTTTTCTGGATGCTTTAATGACCAATTTTTTGGTCGTTGAGGTACAGCTTGCACCACGCTGATGAGGGCCAACAGCCCGAAACGCGTCCGTGGTTAGCTTTTCTTGATTAATCAAGAATGGGTATTTGGCCAATTCTGGAATAATTAAAAATCAACGAGAATAGTTGATATTTATTCCGATAGATGGCGCCAGCCATCAGCAACTTTCAGTTGCACGATAAGAAGATGCCTTTTTCTTAATTTATGCACCTTATCCCAGTACAATGTTACATTTGTACTATTTTTTCACATTGTGTAGCGTCCTCACGCAATTCTGGCCTTAACTACCCGTTTCATGATTTTTCTGGATGCTTTAATGACCAATTTTTTGGTCGTTGAGGTACAGCTTGCACCACGCTGATGAGGGCCAACAGCCCGAAACGCGTCCGTGGTTAGCTTTTCTTGATTAATCAAGAATGGGTATTTGGCCAATTCTGGAATAATTAAAAATCAACGAAATAGTTGATATTTATTCCGATAGATGGCGCCAGCCATCAGCAACTTTCAGTTGCACGATAAGGAGATGCCTTTTTCTTAATTTATGCACCTTATCCCAGTACAATGTTACATTTGTACTATTTTTTCACATTGTGTAGCGTCCTCACGCAATTCTGGCCTTAACTACCCGTTTCATGATTTTTCAGGATGCTTTAATGACCAATTTTTTGGTCGTTGAGGTACAGCTTGCTTGCACCACGCTGATGAGGGCCAACAGCCCGAAACGCGTCCGTGGTTAGCTTTTCTTGATTAATCAAGAATGGGTATTTGGCCAATTCTGGAATAATTAAAAATCAACGAGAATAGTTGATATTTATTCCGATAGATGGCGCCAGTCATCAGCAACTTTCAGTTGCACGATAAGGAGATGCCTTTTTCTTAATTTATGCACCTTATCCCAGTACAATGTTACATTTGTACTATTTTTTCATATATATATATATGTGTTTGTCGGCTATGCACGCCCTCAATATGTAACTAATCTCGCTGAAATTTGAACAGGACAGAGAGTTAAATCTGGAAGAGTTTTTTTGTCGCGCTTTAACCAAGAAAAATTATAATTAACCAGGTACTGAGCAACAATATTTTTTTAGTCAGAAATGATTATGACAATATTGCTGTATCATGCTTGATTGACATAAACAAAATTCTTTAGGGGAATATTCACTAAAACAGACCACGGGCGAAGCCAGATAATAATTTTCAGTAGGCAGGAACAAAATTCTACTTGCGAAAAATTCACTCGAGCAGAAGACACACGAAGCCAGGTCCTCTCTATATATAAAATATCGTTTCTCGGCCTTTTGGCTAAGATCGTGTAGTTTTTCTCTAGATATTATATATATATATATATCTTTTTAAAAATATATTCAGTAGAGAGAATGGATATGTTTGCTCGAAAAATATATTTTATATATTATATAAATATATAACGTAACAAATATTATTATCATAATATTCTGTGTGTGTGTGTTACGGAATATTATTATCAATTATCAATAATAAATATATTATCAATAATATTCGTTAGGCAAACTTCCACTCGGATAAAACCCGGGCGAAGCCGGGTACACATCCGCTAGTTTGTATATAAAAATAGTATTTATCATTAATTTGTTAATGTGATACTCCTGTTGAAGGACTGACAAGTTCAAACTGACTTATCACTGGAAGCTCCATTTATTTTATTATAATATTGCGCTTTACAAGTTGAATAACAGCCTGGAAATGGTGTTCCCTTACAAAACTCTTTATTACCTCAATTCTGCTAACAATGAATTTTTTCAAATATTTTTACCCCAAAAATGAAATCGATATAAATCATCATCCACTATTCAGTTCCAAAATCACTTTATTAGGTACCGCTCAAAAAGAACAACCTAGTTTATGATATTTGCAACAATGAATAAAATGTGAAGGTTATTCACATATTAAACAAAATGTTAACGCGGGATTTAATCCCGGTTCATGACTGACGGGAATCGAGGGTGTTACCCACTCGTCCACTATGAACGTATATTTTCAAAAATTTGTTTCTCACACAAAGAATGTAATATATTTCTCTCAATAACATAAGTATTTAATTTGAGGCAAAAGGCGATCCATTGATTAAGATTATATAAAAGGGCGTACCTGGATCTGTAAAAAAAAATAATAATAATTTTTTTTTTACAGTGCCAGGTACGCCCTTTTATATAATCATAAGTATTTAAATATGTGAATAATAATTTGTTCATATAAAAATAGTATTTATGATTATAATTTATTAACGTGATAATCCTGTTGAAGGACTGACAAGTCCGAAGTTTGAAAATTAAAAGTTGCCCAAGAAACTTAGCTCTGGAAGATTTATTTTATTATAATAATACGCTTTCCAAATCGATTGACAGCCTGGAAATGGTGTTCCCTTACAAAGGTTTCGTTTTTATTTCAATTCTGGGATAACATGGAATTTTCACAAATAATTTTTACCCCAACAATAAAATCGATATAAAATATTATTTGATTTAATTCATAAATATTAAAATTTATTTTACAAATATTCTTATAAATATAAATACTATATTATGATGCATTAGCGCGCCATCTGTTATGAAAATTCGAAACTATTATAGACGTGTATGATTCTTTTTAAAAATAAGCAATTTATAATGACCTTACTGCAATGAAATTTTCCCATTAATTTTTTCATTGCAGTAAGGGAAGTAGAAATTGTTTAATTTTTAAAATAATCATACGCGTCTATAATAGTTTTGAATTTTCATAAATACTATCTAATTTTAATGCGATATCACACATATGATCAATACTCTATATAGAATATAAAAAATAAATTAGAAAGGGAAATGATAGATAAATTTTCAAAAGAAAACAGTATTTTTAAAACAAAAATTAAAAAAGAGCTTTAAAAATCTTCTTAGAGTCGGTATGAACTTTTCTGGTAAATAAAACCCACAAAAAAAAGGTAAAAAATAACAAAATAGGGTTTCAGTATATTTTATAAATAGTTTATATTTAATGAAAATATTAATTTTCAATAGAGAAAATATTAAAATTCAAAATATAAATAGAGGATATAATGTTTAAATGATATTTTAGAGAGAGGTGTCAATAGAGCTGTGTATGGCAACAAAAGGTATTTCATTTCGACAAAAACTCGGGAAAAACTTCACAACTATGAGTGAAATGACGATAGATTCCTGTGTATTAATAGCAATCTTTTGGGACCGATCCGTTTCGTCTGATTCTCCTGGGAACGCCATCTTTTGGCAGTAATTAACTTGTCTAGGTCGTCTGCCCACTTTTTGTGGCCACCATACTTCAATAGTTCCGTCGTCTGTTATTATTTAGTTTATGCCGAAGCGAATGGCATGACGAATTATATATATATCTACATAATTTACTTATATACATATTTACTTTTTATTAATAGTATGTTTTTGCTTATATTACATATATGTTCATATATTTTATAACATTATGTACATTCTTTATATAAAATAAATATATCTAAAGCCTCAATTTTTTATAAAACAACTTTCTATTGTTCATTATTATTAGCATTCTATAGCGCGTTATCTCAAACCTTTGTTCTTACTACGATTGGAAATATTGGAGATGGGTGCCAGACTCATTAACAATGAACCCTTTAAGCGGTTCCACAATTTTGTCAACTATACCACTTTATATTAAATCTTAATAATATATCATAATTGTATATCAGGAAAATATGTCTTTGAGCGTTTCAATAGTTTAATTATCATCATATTATTTCTATATATACTTCTTTCCTTAGATGAGAAATTTTATTTGAGACTTTTGGAATAATAAACAAGGTATATTTATAGGAAACTAGAATATTAAAGCACGAATTTTGCTTTTATAGGTAAAATAAACTTCTGCTGTCCTTAATTCTATGAAATAATATTGGGAAGGCTTTTAGCTCATCAGTGTTTAATTCTCCAAGCGTTTTTGAAAATTTATTCTAACAGAAAGCTTCTTAGAAAGCTTTGATATTGTATTGGACTGTTCTATTTTTATATGCTACATTGAAGGATGGAATCCGGGAAATTTTATTCAAGCAAACTATGGACATAAGGTTTTATGACAGTCGAATAACATTTAAATAGTTGTATCGAGTAATAATTTTCCGTTGTGAGGGTGACCGCAGATCAGCCAAGCCTTACCAATATTTTACATCGCAGTAAGGACAGTACAAGTTTATTTCACCAATGAATTCGTGCTTTAAGACTTTAATATTCTCTATATATAGATGGAGCGTTATAACTATATATTAAATTAAGCCTAACTGGCCTTGTTCTTATTATTTGCTGAAGAACACTGCGCGATGCAAATAGATGCAAATATTCATATATAATTCTACTGTCCTAAAAGCTTATGTTTTTAAATTACTTGAATACCATTTCTGAGATTCCACCCTTCATTGTAGCATATATAAGCAGAATGATTCAATACAGTATTAGAGTTCTAAGAATCTGTCTGGTAGATTAAATTGGCGAACCGCTGGGTATTACGTATTTTTAGTGATGTGTTTTTTTTTTCAAATATAAATCTAGGAAAATATTACATATATATATAAATGATACGGTAGTCATGTATTCCTGTGTGAGAAAGACACCCCTCTTGATCAATGCATTAAAATACAAAGCATTTATTGAAATTGAGATATGACTTTAATATATATATATATTATATAATCTAAAAGCTCAAATATTGTGTATTTAAATATATATATTATAATTACAATTATATTCTCACAATGAGTATCTTTTTTATTTAAAAATGCTAGCTTTCAAGCGTTATTCGCTCTTCAACGGGCTTACAAAAATATCGACTTAATTCCACTAGAAATATTTACAAAAACAAAAACAAACGAACGCGCGCCGCGTTGAAATTTATAACTGAAAATTTTGAATTGGTTTGTAATTGAACTATTTTAAATATTTTATGGAATATATCTATTTCAATTTTTAGGGCACCCAGAACATATTAAATTAATCTATTGATTTCTTCTGAGATATCGGTATTGTGATGGTAAATCTATTTTTCTGTTTATGTTGAAGAGCGAATAACGCTTGAAAGCTAGCATTAAAAAAAAATAATAATAATAAATAAAAAAGATACTCATTGTGAGAATATAATTGCAATTATAATACTTTTTCACAATTTCATCATGAATAAAAATATATATGTCATATTAAAATATTATTCTATTTAAAAAATATATTTCATAGATACAAATACTATGTTAAATCGACCGCCAGAGGTCACTCTTCCCCTATAAAAACTCGTTGTTGTTCTTTCCCGATGGTCAGAAAATTAAAAAATATATATATATTTATATAATTTTTTTATTTTATTTTTTTTTTTTTACAACGACTGACTACCATAACAACCACGAAGAGACAAGATACAAGATGGTCACCACTCGCCTGCAGACGCGGGCCACATCAGCTGACGACCCATTCCCACCTTTGGAGCCCTCCACAAGTCCTGGGACCGTGGCCGAAGAGGTCTCCGCTCCTATTAATAGGACTGCCCAAGGTAAGATCCCCCAGGCCCCTACTTCCATTCCTTCCTGTACCCATTCTGGATCCTCTGACTGCTGGGAAGAGATAGATTCTCTTTTCAACAAAAATTTTCATGAGGTAGCGGATATCGCTGCCTCTAACCTTCCTGCTACCACCCGCACCGGGTTATCTGACTCAGTGAAAGACGATGTAAGGCGTATTTTTAACGCTTTACAAACTGAAGTGTTAAGAATCTTCAAAAAAAATGTAAAAATAGTTGAAAATGAGGTCATCCAACTTAGGAAAAGGTTGGCCAAGCCTCCCTCTCCTCCTAACCCCGTTACAATGATCCCCCAACCTGATACTTCTGCTATCCAAATTAGGTCCAACCAACCCACAACTGTACACCCTAGAGTGCCAGCGCGTTCAACCTACGCGCAGACGTTAAAGAACAGTGTAAACCATGTAAAAATTGGCTCAGACACCTTATCTTTCGAGGCCATCAGAGCCAAAATTGCCAAGACTCCACAGTTGAAGAGTTGTGATGTGACGGCGGTAACTGGGAAGGACAAAAAACTTGTCCTTCACTTTCCCAATTCTGCAGAATCAAAGCGGTTTGTGGACGGATTTAAGACCGCCAACATTGACGGACTTAAAGTCTTACCAAACCCGACATTCAGGCCCAGGTTGGCAATTTTCGGCATCCCTGTCGAAAAATCTGAATCTGATCTGGTGTCTGATCTGATGGAAAAACCCTGTGATAGCCCCGCAGTTAATTAATAACAGCGGCGGCTTGAAGCTGGTTAAATTGATTAGGAAGGAAGGTTCGCCTTCCACCGCTATCATAGAGGTCAATAAGGGTATCGAGGAAGCTCTCCTTGCACGCGGCCGCGTCACTGTTGACTTCCTGTCCCTCAGGCTCGCCCAGGCGAAACGCGTCTTCCCATGTGGTATCTGCGGTAGCCTCTCTCACAGAACGCACACTGATGGTAAAAAGTGCACCAATGCGCCCAAGTGCGCCAATTGTGCAGGTGCACATCTTACCACTGCCTGTGAAAATAAAAGCGTGCTTAAGTGTCACAGGTGCGGTGACAAGCACAATGCCAACTCCATGATGTGCAAGCACATGCGAGATGCCCAGGATCAGTTCAATAAGTCGATAGTCAAATGATTGTTTTCAAGTGCCTACAAATCAATATAAGACGCTCTCAGCCTTGTTTGTATTCAGTATTGAATGATTGTCGTGAGGAGAACATAGATTTACTACTTTTACAAGAGCTCCCAGCCGCGCGCGGCAAAATCCCATCGCTGCCAATCCCATCTAACAGAGTTTGCTATGGCCCTATTACAAACTCTAGGTTGGGAGCTATGGTCATTGTAGTAAATCCTAGCCTTAAATTTGTCCATTTGTCTCATTTGTCCAGTGTTAATGTCGTGTTTGTCATGTGTGAATTGAGTGGTAAAAGTATTCTTCTTTGTAATGTTTACCTTCCGCCATCATGTGATCCCTCCCCTCTTCTCGATAAGATAAATTTTAGCCTTAATTCTCTGAACTATGACGAGGTCATTTTTTGCGGCGATCTAAATGTCGAATCTTTTAGGTGGTCGGATAAACCTCTGCTCCTCAGGCATCACTCACCTAAGAGAGATCTAGTTGAAAACTTTATTGATGCCAACTATTTGCATGTGCTCAACACTCACGGCGCGGTGACGTGGGAGGAGGGCAACCGCTCTTCTTCCATCGACGTCACTTGCTGTAGTGCTGGCCTTGTAAATAGCGTTACCGATTGGCATCCTGAGTACCAGGAGTTGTCTGACCATAAACGCCTCGTCTTTAACCTCAATTTTGCTCCCTCTTCACAGGACAACACCAGATTTAAATTAAACAAATTTAGCCAAATATACTTCAGCTTTGGTCGCGCTGACTGGGATAGAGTTTTTGAACATTTCAGCAAAAAAATAGAAAATATTAATCTTTTTTTAGAAAATGTGCGTGACTCATCCTCCCTCGACGATGTAATTAATTTACTCGGCGAAGAGATTTTTCACACATGTCTAAACACCATTCCATCCCGTCCCAGAAGTGATAAATACCTCAAGTCCATCTCTTGGTGGAAATCTGATTTGAATCCTCTCAAAAGAGCCACTCAAAAGGCACAGCGGGCCTTTATAAAGGCACGCGGTGTCGTTAAGGGTGTGCTGGAGGTCTTTTACAAAAGACTGAAGGCAAGATATCGCCGTGCGAGGAGACTGGCTAAGAAAGAAGCATGGAGGGCAGCCTGCTCGCGTTGCGAAATCAGCCCTTGGGGTGGAATCTACAGTTTCATCAAGGGAAATTTTAAGCGCAAACCCCTCTCAGCTCTCCCAGTTGGTAGCGGCTTCACTGAAGGTCCGCGGGACACATTAAATCACGTATTAGATTACTATTTCGGCCGCGTCCCGCCCGATACCATGTTAGAACACAAAGATTTAAGCAAAGTCATCGCATCGTCATCTGATAACGACCCTTTGTTTACAGATAACGAGTTGTTGTTGACAGCGGATAAGGTAAACTTATCTTCTTCTCCTGGTAGTGATGGCATGCCACCTCTTCTTATCGTAAAACTAGTTAAACATTTTCGGACGTTTTTTCTAAGTATTTTCAACATGTGTTTAACCACTGGCCACTTTCCATCTACATGGAAGCTGGGGGACGTCGTTCTCGTCCCCAAGCGAAGTGGGGAGGACTTTCTCGCATCACACCGTCCAATCACGATGCTGCCTGGTTTGGGCAAGATCCTTGAGCGTCTAATTCTTGCTAGGCTGTCGTGGATGGCCGATAGGATGTGTAAAGCGCCTCCAAACCAGTTCGGATTTAAGCCTTGTAGATCTACTACAGCCGCACTCTTAAATCTAAAATCTACTATAACCCGGACGATTAAAAATAGGAAATCTTGTCTTCTTCTTTCTTTTGATGTTAAAGGCGCTTTTGACAACGTGCTCCACTCCAGTATCTTGAGAGCGTTGCACAAAAGCGTCTGTCCCAGAAACATTTATCACCTGATAAACTCGTTTCTATGTAACCGTGTTGTGAGACTATCTATGAATGGTTGTACTGTGTCGAGACGAATTTCCAAAGGATGTCCCCAGGGTTCAGTTCTCGGCCCATTCCTTTGGAATATTGTCTTTGATGAACTCCTCACGCTGGACTACAGGAATAATGTTTTCCCGCAAGCCTACGCGGATGATCTGGTCGTGGTGGTCTCGGGATGCCGACCTAGTCAACTTCCCGCGGCCCAACACACCATAGATATGATCGCTAGGTGGTGCAGTTTGCATAAACTGGAACTCAGCGTGGGGAAGTGCCAGGCTATGGTTCTCCTCAGACCACACGGGAGACTGCCTGAACCGCGCCGGGATCTGGTTATCCACGGACGGCCAATCCAATGGTGCGACTCAATTAAGGTGCTGGGAGTAAGATTTGATCAACGTCTATCTTTCTACCAGCACGTAGTTGAAGTCTGCGCCAAGGTCCGCGGCATGTTGCCGCGTTTGACCGCAGCCGCTAATCTCAACTTTGGTTTTGGTTACCGCGCCTTGAGAACTCTGTATCTGCAAGTGGTTGTTCCGGCCATTGCCTATGCCTCGGCGGTTTGGTTTCCTAATCTTTCTCAACGCACCTTGAATGTTCTACTGAGTGCTCAAAGGCCTTTCCTAGTGAGAGCTTGTAGAGCTTTCAGATCAACCAGCAACGCTGCTCTAATCTCCCTCTCCAGAGTCCTTCCTCTCGATCTGGAAATCTTGGCTAAAACTGAGCTATACCTTAAAAAGTATGGATTGGTTGACGCTGAAATTCCACTCGAGCCTCCTCCCTTTCCACATCCTCTCCCCTACCCCCCCTATTACTCCGCTCCCAGTAATATTCCTGCTCTTTTCTTCCACGTGGCATACTATACAGATGGTTCCAAAACCAGAGATGGAGTTGGCGCCGGCGTGTACAGGTTCTCTTGTCTCGATTGTGCACCTGAAATACGTGAATCTCATGTTCTGTCCCCTCATTGTTCTGTCTTTCAGGCGGAAGCCCTTGGATTGGTTAAGGCTCTTGAAAACGCAACCACTTTACCTAATCATCTAACTTTAGGATTCTTCCTGGACAACCTCTCAGTCGTGAAGTCAGTTCTGAACTCTAAGACTGGTAATTACCTTATCGACAGAGCTCTGCTACTGATTTCGCGATTGAATCGCAATGGGAACAGATGCACCATACAATGGATCAAGGGCCACAGTGGGAACGTGGGTAATGACATTGCGGACACACTCGCAAAGCGGGGTGCTGAGTCTGCTGACCCAAGCTGTTACAAACTCGCTCCTTTGTCGTTTGTAAAATCGGCAATCTACGGCCGGGCGCGTGAAGCATGGGAAAGCAGATTCCTCTCTCTAGCTCCTTCTATCCACACCCGCTTTGGCCTTACTCCAATGAGTCTTTTAGACAAAAGGTATGCGTACATCGTCCCTAGCGAGCACATTGTGGTAGGCCTGCTAACGGGACACACGTGGACACACAAATATGCGTAGTTAACATATCTATCTTTTTTTAAATCACTAATATAGGATTAACTTCATAAATTCTATATAATTGTGAAAATAAATAATTTGTAATTTTTATTCAAGTATTTAAAAATAAAAACTACTTGATAGCAAATAATTATCTTTGGTAAATAATTATCACGACTGTACCCTCAACCCTTTATCTGATCAATCCTTTAGCTTATTAACCCTTTATCTAACAACAAACAAATTATTCATTATATATATATTAAGATAATTAAAATGCATATATTGAATTGAAAAAAAATATTAAATTGCCAATATATATGCAAAATATACATATTTATACAAAAATGTAATACCTTGACAAAGGTTGGAATCAGCCAACCAATATATTGGCAAATAAATCTTCCATTCAATCCAATATAGGCCTTTTTATTATCTAAAGATATATATATGGATTGCTCTATATTCAGAACGATATATATTCTCTGTGAATTTTTATATAATTTTATTTTTTTCAATTAAAGATATATTTATGGATTGTTCTAATTTCAAAATAAATTTGGTTATAATGGAAAAAAAATTAAAGTTAAAAAATGAAAATCAATATAATGAACTCAACGCTCGTGTCATTTTAATAAA
This sequence comes from Cordylochernes scorpioides, assembly GCA_030710605.1. NCBI lineage: Eukaryota > Metazoa > Arthropoda > Arachnida > Pseudoscorpiones > Chernetidae > Cordylochernes > Cordylochernes scorpioides. The sequence goes on from CP092866.1 coordinate 64,966,575, forward strand.
AAAAGACAGACTCGTATAATAAATTGTCTAAACATTTCTGGTCAACCGATATTGGATATATTTATATGAACATATTTAAATGACACTTAGTATGTTATGGAATGGAATAAAAAATATTATTTGCCAGGGATGACGCCGCTATAACATACTTATCACAGAAGATCAAAGAATTTTAGAATAAAGAATAAAAAGATTTTTTTCCTCGAGGAAAAAAAGAGATTTTTCCAGCGCAGATTGTTAGGTGATTATTGTAGGAAACTTTTAATGACCGACGCTCGCTCTTTTTGCAAGTTCTCCGGTTTCCTTCTGGGAGCGTGCCGACCTTATTCCACAGTCGTCTGATGTGTCTTCTTTTATATTCCATCAAGATAATATGAAAATTTCATTCAAATTATTACTAATAACAGTCAATTATATAACGTTTTATGTCTTGTATTCTACCTTGCCGTTTAATTGTGTATCTTGTCGATTAGTAAATAAAATTCAAGATTGTTGGATGGTATAGTCAAATTTCATTTTTATTCTATGATTGTAATAATCTGTGACCTTAAATCTGTGGTGTCAGGAGTGTATATAAATAGGTGAGAGTAAATAGAGAAATATTGGCTAGAGAGATGTTAATTTACCAGTAATGTTTACCTAGATATATTTAGTAATTTATGTTCCTTATTTTTATACCTTCAATAAAGAAGATTTATATTTTAGAAGAGAAGTAATTATTGAGATCCACCAACATTCTGGGCTGCCAACTTTCTTCCACGGGGTTATGGATGGTTGTCTGATGTATCCTCTTCTATATACCATCAAATTAATATGAACTTTCATTTAAATTATTTTAAATAACAGTCAATTATATGGCGTTTTATGTATTGTATTATATTTTGTCGTTTAATTGTGTATTTGGTCGAGTATTAATTAAAATTCCAAATGAGCGATAGAAAGAGAGATAGAATGAATGCTATCTTTTAGGATCCATAAGGTGACATCTATATTGCAGTTCTCTGAATGGACTCTCCGGAAGCCTAGGTAGAATTCCGCATCTAAATTCATCCGAACAACAGTAGTCCTTGGGGCAGTTGTACCACAGTTTGATGGGACGTTTAGACAAGATGTAGCCTTCATGTCATTCGGGGCTGTCAACTGACGTCTGCCTTGACATCATGGCCGGTAAGTCCTCTCTATCTCCCGGTCCAAACAATCCTGATGTTCCTCTTTCAAGAATCCTACCTCTTGGTGCGTCCTTCAATCCACGACTGCGAGAATCTCTCGACACATCTCAAATTCATCGCCATATATATACATATATTGTAGAATTTTATAATCAATACACATATAATATTTCTATATTTAAACTGATGAAAAGGTATGCATTGTTGATTTGGTGACCTTGCATTGTGTTTTCACAAACCTGAATCTGCTATATTACAAGGATGGTCATTAAATAGCGCTTTGGTTTTTCTTCTAATATGTCAGGAGTGGTATAAAGATTATATTTTAAAGATTTTTGTCATTCTTTATAGACTTGTCCAATTTGTATTGGTTAAAATAAATGATATTTTGATCCAATATATGCCTTTTTATTTAAAGATTTATTCATGGATTGCTCTATTTTCAAAACACTTATATAATGTACTCAGAGAGGCAACTCTCCCTTTAATTATACATCAGAACGATGCATTATGCTCATCAACCTAGAAATACCTTTATTAGTGGTGATGTAGAATGAGCCACAACACCATTTTTGGAAAATACAGACAAGGGCCAACCTGTATACCATGGTTTCGGGTTATGGCCCTCTACAGTACAGTGGCGGCTTCGATTTCAATAACATCCTACAAGAGGAAACCGCTGGGAGAGTTCACCACTGATGAGCCAGGCCCTCCCATTAATTTTTCCATTGCAGTAAGGGCAGCAGAAATTGTTTTATTTTAAAAAGAATCATACGCATCTAAAATAGTTTTATATTTTGATAACAGATGGCGCGCTAGTGCATCGTAACATATTTTAATGTTTAAATGGAACCCCTCTCTCTTTAAACATACATTAATACACGCTTTATGTTATTTTTCTAAATATATACAAGGGTCAATCCAAAAGTACTTGAAATCAATACTGAATAATTAAAAAATATTAAAATATAAATTATACCATTAAAATCTACATATATTTTTTACCCAACATAACATTTTCATAAAATAGGAACAAGAACGACTCGTATGACTTGAATAATGTCAATACAAAGCTGTTGTCACAATAATGGTCGAATATCCGTCTCTCAAGACAACTTTACCCATGCCAATACCCAGATAGCAACTTCTGTTATCTCTACCACATTGCAGAACTCACCAATGGAGAACAATTAAAGTAATTATTGCTCCAATTATCCTAGATAACTAAAATTACATATGATTAATGGGGAATAATTACTGATCTAGAGAAGAATAATACAGGTTAAAGATTTCTCAGTGAAACCCCACAGGAGTCTTCAGAAATGTACTCTACCAATACTGTAGGTATATAACCCCGCCGCTCTAAACTTCAGCGGTTGGATGAAGTCAGAATTGTCCGCACGGCTTCTCACAGAGCTATAAGAATGTCTCAGAGATTTCATTGAAATATTGGGAGATATCGGAATGCGTAGTTTGAGACCTTTGTTGGTTGAACCTACTAATTGATATAAATAATATCACGCCTGATATTAAGATTCCAATTTAATTTACTTTTACAGCGCTATATAAATACACCCAACACAAACACACACACTCTTTTTATATTACCAATATTATATAAAGAATATACACTCATTGGAAAAACTTAGGAAGGTTTCGTATTTGACGTCACCGGTCGTTTTTTTAAATAGACTGAGGCAATTTTGTTCACACTTGGTTATTTCGTGTGTCTTCAATAAAGGTCGCTGTGTATTAAATTGTGTATTGAATCCCGATATGCATGATAAAATGTATAACCTCCTTAAATTCTGTTCATGAATATATAAATAATTCTAAACACAATTATATTAATAGATGGAAAAATTGCCAGGAGGAAATTGATCCATAGAAGCATAGGGCGCTTCTCCCGTCAAAATAAACGTCAAAAACTGACGCCATCTATTGACCGTCGCCGCAAACTAGCGGCCTCGGGTCGGTGACAAAGCCACAACACCAGCTTTGGCAAATTGAGAAGCGTCCACCTAGAGACCATGGTTTCGGGCTAATGGCCCGCGTCAGTCTAGGGCGGACTTTGTTCCATGAGATCCATGTGTTGTGGCTTTGTCACCGACCCGAGGCCGCTAGTTTGCGGCGACGGTCAATAGATGCCGTCAGTTTTTGACGTTTATTTTGACGGGAGAAGCGCCCTATGCTTCTATGAATTATATTAATAAATATTCAAAAATTCTATTTTTTTTTTCCGCGGATTAAGTTTTTTACGGTCCTCTTAAATAAGCTTCACAGTATAGTTCACATATACTCCTAAAGCACAGCCACGGTATAAACCCCAATACAACTTATAGGTGTCACACAGGTAGTATGTTTCTTAGACAATTGTATTAAGAGATAAAGACAATATAATTTTGACTTGAAATGGATCAGTGAACCTACTCGCTATTAGGTTGAATTAAATATTATAATTTTTTTATTGAACGATATTTAAATAATATTTACAAGAACATTTCAAAATAATCGCTAGAAATGATTAAAGTACTTTGATTGTTGTGAAATATCTTTCCATATATAAAATTTTCCTAGAATTTCTTGATACAGAAGTGGTTTACTGGCTCCTTCTTCCATCTATATCGTTGCCCAAATATGTTAACTCTTCCGTCTGTACTGGTATGTATAATGAGGGTATCACAAACCTAAATTTTAAATGTTTTAAATATAAAATTTTAAGGTATTAAATATGAATAAATAAACCAATATATACCTCAGTTATATGTACATCCAATGTATAAATACATGTATTTCCCACGGAGAATGTCATCGGAAATCAAAGAAATAAAGCTGAACAGAATATATAGAACAGATATATACAGAACAGAATATATAGAACAGATATATACAGAACAGAATATATAGAACAGATATATACAGAACAGATTATATAGAACATCAGAATCAATATCTACACTCATAGAAAACTATTTCAAGGAAGCTGTAGCTTTTATCATGTATATCGGGATTCTGACAATATCTCTGAAAGATATACAGTGACCTTTATTGTGTGTGAAGACATACAAGATAATTAAGTGTGAACAAAATTGCCTCTGTCTCCTTCAAAAAGAGAAAATACTGGCGACAACAAAGATTTTGTTCTTGCCTATGTTTTGTTCATGAGTGTACAATATTCTTTTTACATATATAAATTTAGGCATTCTTTATATCCTTCTTTATACCTCATTGAGGCGATACACACGTTGTATCAGTGTGATTGATTGAACTGAGGGTCACCCATTAACCTCAACATCTCCAATGCTATCAATGCAGAATAAGGATAAAAATGAAATATATTCATTAAGCATGAATGTTTATTTAAAAATGAAACAAACTTTCTACTGCCATTACTGAAAATTTTCACAATAAAGCTTCACTTTTCGGAAAAAAACCGCACGAACATATTTATACTCCTAATATTTATGTATTCTCAGTGGGTATAAAATATCTAGGTAGAAAACTCAGAAATTTGAACTGTAAAAATGTCGCTTAAAAGCTATGTAGCGAATAATTAAAATACAGAATATCTTAACAATGTAGAAAACGCCGATTTGAATTTATTTTGATTGTCACTTTTGTAGCTCGGTTTAAAAAATGACGATCAGCTATTCCTACATTTTACATGCTAAAATCTATTGACCGTTGTCAACGTATAACAACGTGTTTATTTTATCTGAACAGAATCTCAGCGCCACAAAATGTCTAACTGTCATTGTGGCAACGAATTCTAGGACTCGAGATACCTACTGCTTGAATGCCCACTCTTCTTCACCGCTAGACAAGAGACAATAAATAATGTTGTAGATCTGTATCAATTTTTAAATAGCAGAGAGATTTATCATAGATTTAACTATTTTTATAAATATATTTATGCTTATCTTTCTAACCTGAAAAGTTCAGGTTCCTAATATATATTATTGTTTCTCTTTTTATTTTTGATTACTTTCTTGTATAATATGTTTATAGCTGTTTCTGTTTAAAAATGTAAATCGACGCAATTATTCCTAGCCGGGATATCGCGTTTTGTGTGTTGAAATAAACAATAATATAATAATAGAACTAATTTTTGCATGTGTTTACATCAAATAAATACGTTGTTGTACCTTGACAAAGGTTGGCGTTAAGACAATTGAAATAATGGTAAATGATTTATTTTTATATCTAATATCTAATTATATGAAGATATTTAAATATGAAAAATAGTACAAATGTGAAATTGTACTAGAATAAGGGGTATATAAATTAAGAAAAAGGCATCTCCTTATCGTGCAACTGTAAGTTTCTGATGGGCTGCGTCATTTAAGGAATAAATATCAACTATTTGTTGATTTTAATCATTCCAGAATTGGCCAATTTTTTTCACATTGTTTCGCATCCTCACCCACTTCGGGCCTTAACTATCCATTTCATGATGTTTCAGGACGCCTGAATAACCAGTGCTTTGGTCGTTGAGGTACAGCTTGCGTCACGCTGATGAAGGCCAATTCAGGAATAATCAAAAATCAACGAATAGTTGATATTTATTCCGATAGATGGTGCAAGTCATTAGCAACTTTCAGTTTCACGATGAGAAGATGCCGTTTTATTAATATTTAAATATGTTCGACGCAATATTATTTTATTATATCCACAAAATTATTCATAAAAGTTAAACAATACAAACATATTTCTTAAATCATGTATATCACAATGTGACAATGAACCTATCTCTCTAAATGGTATTTGAATAGGATGTCTATTTTATTCGCATTATTGCTACATTACATTAGTGTATATCAATAAAGATTAAATACTCTATATTTTAAAATATTAAAATTATTATTCATCTAGAGGAGACCTCTCTATATAGGACAGTTTTCATTTGAAAAATGACCATTTTTACTATTCAGCAACTCTCCAGTAAGAGGACACCTCTCCCTAAAGGACAATTTTACTCTGCATTTAGGTGTCCATTAAAAGGAATTTCAACTGTATTTATATTCATATGTATATATCTAAAGAGACAAAGGTCGCCTCTCCCGTCAAAATATACGTCAAAATCTGACGTCATCTATTGACCGTCACCGAAAACTAGCGGCCTCAGGTCGGTGACAAAGCCACAACACCAGCTTTGGCAAACTGAAAAGCGTCCACCTAGAGACCATGGTTTCGGGCTAATGGCCCTCGTCTGCCTAGGGCGGACTTTATTCCATGAGATCCACACGGGATCTAATGGAATCTTGACAATCTGCCAAAGAGGTGTTTAGCTGGCAAAGTGGCGTCTAGTTATAACGTCTATTTTGACGGGAGAGGCGACCTTTGTCTCTTTAGATCAATATCCTCCCGGCAAAATTTCCATATATATATATGGAAAAATTGCCGGGAGGAAATTGATCCATAGAAGCATAAGGCGCTTCTCCCGTCAAAATAAACGTCAAAAACTGACGCCATCTATTGACCGTCGCCGCAAAGATTTGGCCCAGCCACCTTGCCAGCAAAACACCTCTTTGGTAAATTGTGAAGATTCCATTAGATCCCGTGTGGATCTCATGGAATAAAGTCCGCCCTAGACTGACGAGGGCCATTTGCCCGAAACCATGGTCTCTAGGTGGACGCTTCTCAATTTGCCAAACTGGTGTTGTAGCTTTGTCACCGACCCGAGGCCGCTAGTTTGCGGCGACGGTCAATAGATGGCGTCAGTTTCTGACGTTTATTTCGACGGGAGAAGCGCCCTATGCTTCTATATATATATATATATATATATATATATATTAAACATTATTCAATATAAATACTCTCAATGCTATATATTTGAATCTCCTAAATATTAATATTTTCAACTCCAGCTTTCGTAGCCCTTCTACAGCAGTACAAATATACAATCACACCTTGTGAAGGGCTACGAAGGCTAGAGTTGGTAATAAAAGAAATACGAAACTCATCTCCGGAGACTTATTGACTTGTTTAATAAATACTCTCAATCTCATAGTGTTTCTGTAAATGTGTTTTTAAATGGAGAAGATAGATGTGTTTTATGCACGCTAGTTAACTAAAGAAATATATCTGGTATCGTACATAGAAACTATACCAAGGCTTATACGTATATAGACAGAATCCATTTTCTTAGAAATAAACTTCTTCTCCATTTTTTTCTTCAAAAATCGGTACGGTCAGACTGAAGTCGTCTGATCGATTGATTCCTGCCGATAGTGTCAGATGCCGCCAATCCATACGTCTCTCGTCTTTGTTTCATTTTTTATGGAAAATCAAGTTTCAAACTTCCTCCACTCTCTACCTAGATGTCCCACATCCACGTTCTTGACACTATGTTGAAATATAAAGTAATGACTTCATTCACAAAACCAACAGATATATTTAAATTCAGATAAATAAAGTATATTTTATTAATGTATTTATACTAAAATATTATCGCATTGGGGAGCAGTGTAACGAGTGAAATTAAAGGAATATTGAATGTTAAATTCCAATACTTAATTAAGGTATTTTTCTGATTAATTTGAAATGTAATTGACCTTTTTTAAAATGCTGCTCGAAACGACTAAAAAATATCTGCACCTTTCATGATGGCAAGGATGATCAAAAATGAAATGGCTTCGCGCATGCTCAGTCTGAAAGTAAATATTACTCATATATATATATATGAAAATAGAGCTATCCATAAATAGATCCTTAATTAAAAGGCATATCTAGCATAAAAAATAATGTATTTACCAATGAAAATTAAAAAAAACTTTGGTTAATGAATTATTCTTTGATTTAATATATATCTTTTATATTGAATATATTTAATGTTGCTAAAAGATGTATATATAGGTAAAGGGCAGAGAGAAATGATATTTTCACTACTTCATAGAAATATTCAAACATTGTAATAACACTGTGTGAGTGGCTTGTTCTAATCTTGTCATTATCTTTATTACATGAGGTCACCAGAACCTCCAACCACCATGGCATCTACTGGTGGTCTGTCAATTCTGGGATATATGTAAACTGGAACACATTCTTTCGTTAAAATTTTATTAAAAATCATTTTATTACAAAAACCTTAGTTTATTGAATATTGAACTGGGTAGACTATTCTTTTTTTTCTTATCCCTAGTACACCTGGTACAGGCCATGATAATCATAGTGGGTAGGAAGAAGGCGACTGCTTTAACTGTAAATGCACTACATGTCTACACATGTGAAAAGCAGTTCGACTTTGCACTTACAAATGTGCCAGAGCCCCGTTTGGTTACTTGCACTCGCTGGTGGGGTTGGACTTTTGCAAGAATCGGGGGCCAATGGAGATTTTTTTTATCAGAAAAAAGTACCCAATGTGGGAATCGAACTCGGGTCGTGGTGTTCGAAACCCAACGGTTTAGACCATCCTTCCATCGACCCCCGGACTATTCATAATTGTTTTTATTGTTAAGAAACTTGTTTATTATTAACAATAATAGAAAAAACGTATCTATATTTATGTGAAAAACGAATTTAAAATATTTTGAAGGATTTTTTTTCGCTTATTTCCAGTGTATCAATCAATACAATACTTACAAACCCATGCCCCTTATTATTTTATTTTAACGCACAAAACGCGATATCCCGGTTAGGGATTATTGCGTCGATTTACATCTTCAAACAGAAACAGTTATAAAAATATTATACAAAAAAATAAATAAAAAAAGAGAAACAATAATATATATTAGGAGCCTGAACCTTTCAGGATAGAAATCCTTTATATCTATAAAAATGGAATCCAAAATCGATGTTTGTTATCGCGTTGCGCAAAATCTACAGAATAAATCATTATGAATTTTTCATGTAGGTAGTAGCTGAAGATTTCGTTTAACATATAGGATATTCAAAAACTAAAAAGGTTAATTTGCTTTTCAAAAAAAATGTAAAACCAAAACGCGTTAGTTCCAGCTTTTTACCGCTTGGCGCAGGACTGGTCGCGACGATAAATGAATTTGATTGGTTAATAATTTCACACGTAGTTTGTTTACACGATGAATGTTTTTAAAAGATAAGATTATCCAATCGCCGTGAAACTTTAGGAAATTATTTATTATACTACTGGGAAGGTTTCTGGTTTGAATTAGATTTGAAATATATATTCGTTGCAATTTTATTAGCAAATTTTCTACTTTCACTCGCAAGCAGCGCCTCTCGCGGAATCTTGTGAAATTACATTTATAAATTGTAAAAATGCTAAAATGTGTTCCAAGTATAATAAATTTAATATTTAATTTGAGGATTTAGTAATATAATATTCCAATGACGTTGTAAAAAAACTTGGCATTTAAATATTAATATATATTTAAAGAAAATATCTTATTTAAATTTTAATAAATGTTTTCAAAAAATAATGTGTTTCAAAAATATATTCAAACGCATATAACAATATTTATATACGTTTATAAATCTATATATATAAAAATGAATGTATGTGTGTCTGTTTGTCCTTTATGCCTGACCAAACCACTCATTGGAACGCCATGAAACTTTGGGAAGTTGTTTAGTATAGTACTGGGAAGGTTTCTAGCAAATAAAAGTTTTGAAAAATCTTTTCACCTTTAAATAATCAAGATAAATATTCTAATTTATCTGTTATAATTCAACAATCTGCTCTAAATATTATCATGATGATACGATGATTTTGTAATATAGAAAATTAGGAAAGACAAAATTCAGGATGACACGGCAATTTATTTGAGACAAGAATAATGATACAATTCCAAAGCAAAGATACTATTCCTTTAACTTCCAATTCCCGAGGGAACCAATTAATATTGATTTTATTCAACTTATCGAGTATTTTTCAAGGGACCGGGAAAAAATGTTCACTAGATAAAACGATGATTTTGTAATGTAGAAAATTAGGAAAGACAAAATTCAGGATGACACGGCACACAGGGACCGGGAAAAAATGTTCACTTTATCGAGAGATTCAAATTTACGATTTTCAAATTATCAAAATATATCTATTATTTTTTTTATAAGTTTATAGAGAATTGTTTTAACAAATGTTCGTTAGACAAACCTTTACTCGGGTAAAACCCGGGCGAAACCGGGTACGTCCGCTTATATATATATATATATATAGGTGGATTGGATGTTTTCTAGAGTCGTTTTAACAAATTTTCGTCAGACAAAGTTTTATTCGGGTAAAAATCGGGCGAAGCCGAGAACATTCGCTAGTAAATTCATAATATGAATTAAATCTGTGATAATTCTCTCTAGTAATTACAAATTGATATAGATCTAAAACATTGTTTACTGTCTTTTGTCTAGCGATAAATGGTTCGTTGTAAACTGGGTATTATAAAAAATTGGAACTGAAAATTGTTGGAATTCCAAACGGGAAAAAGCTTTGGAATGTTTCATTTGTTTTTAGAAATAATTCATCCATTTTTTTTCTCCTTTGAAATAGTATTTAAAAATTTTGACATTCTTCAAATACATTGTTTCCATGTGGCATGTAGTCTGTAAATATTTTATTAATAAAAAACATATAAATAAAACACATCCCTCTAAAAAATTCATAATTATCTTTTTATTATTTTCATAGATCTAGGTACATTTATTTTTGTGTTTAGATTAAACAGATGGCCAATCACTCAAATTGTTCCTATTGTTATATGGTGACCCTTTGTTATGCACGTCTTCTATATAAAATACTTTAATGAACAATTCCACAAGAACTGTAAGAAATGCTCATTCCATGTACTCTCAGTGAGGAATATACTTGTAAATAGTACGATATGCTTGCTCCTCTGCAATACGTCTTCTACCGCTGTGCCGGGAATTTCTCTTCAAATTCCCAACTGGGAAGAATAGAATATTGAGGGGTCTCTCCTTCTTTTTTCTTATCTCCACTCTATCATATTAAGGTATCAAGCTTGTAGAACCTGAGACACATCATGACTGGGTGAAGTAGAATGCGTCTGCCTTTTCATTAAGACTGGGAGCACTACTAAGTGGCAGGCCGATTTAGCTCCAAACGAAATGGCCGCCTCTGATATGAGGAATAGACGCCATGTGCAGCCGCTCCTAACATGGAGTACAAACGCTGCTCATCCTGTATCCCTGGATCAGGAGCCCTTACAGGGTACTATCAGCCGAGCCAGCTGAGCTTAGGTTTTTTAGTGAGCTTGTTACTGCTCCCTCTCCCTTTTTTTCATCCGGGCTTGGGACCGGCAAAAGCGGAGTTAATTGTGGGGTAAGTTTGATCAATCAAGTTCTTAGTTATTACCCTTTGGATACACGTATCAGTAATAATCAGGAACTTATACCTCTTAGCATGTATATCTGGATTGATACAATAACTCTGAAATATATTGTTACACATTGGCAGTAATTGAAGGCGTACGAGATAACAGATACACATCGACTCTACAATTACAATATATACCCTATTCAGGCGGCATAAATATAACGAGAAAGAGATAAAATATAAACTCGATTGATGAAACAAAATGTTGCAATCTTCTTAGTGGAACATGTATCAAGGTACCAGGATAGGGGCTAATATGCTAATTAGGCCTGAACAAAATAACGTCTTCTTAAGTAAATATCACCACAAATATATAAAGTTTTAATCACTTCTCCAAAGATTATTAATAAATAAAATTACGAATAAGACCAAATTTCATCTTTTCCAAAATTCGGATTCATTTCTTTAATAAAAATTAATTATGGACGCTTTTTGTGACCAGTTAGAAAACGTAACTTGAATTGATAACGCATTAATTTAATTAAAGTGTGGCGTATGTATTAGAAATTCCGATAATTTCAATCCGGCAACTCTGGATTCATAGAAAATTGTTTTCAAATAATTTCCCAATAAAGCGGTTGGCAACCCTGCCCTATCGAGGCGAGCTAATTATAAAAGCGCCCCAGGACAATTCCAGACTTTTTTTTTTTTACTTGGCAATATTTTCCCGTAGTGGAAGTTAGCACAATTTTATTTTATCAGCGTTTTTTTCTAAATTCTGTTTCATGGCTAAATTAGTGGCATTCAAAATTAAATTGGCAGCGTGATTAACTAAGTTAAAAAAATTGTTTAGAATTTTACTCCAGCGTGAAATTTGGGTAAACATGGAACTTGGAATTTTTAAATTAAAAATTTTATATTTTTGTTATACACATACAGTGTGTTCTATAATGTATCTATCAGAGAGATTCATTATCCGAAAATTATAATAGGTGAGTGAGAGGGAGAGAGAGAGAACGCAACAAATTGAGCTTTCAAAATATATTTCAAGTATTTATATTTTATTGAATATGTATATAATTATAGTAGGCCTATTAAAACAGTCAATTCTTTAATTAAATAATAATCAATAAAAATTCAATGAGAGAGAATGAATTCATTTCGGAAGATGTATTTTTCTTCTGTATTTCAATAAATGATTTCCTGTGGATAAGAGAAGAGCAAGAGTTCTAAGTCGTTTTTAACCGGGCAATCTTTAACATTTCTTCACACAAGGTGAATTAAACATCATTGTTATCATTAAACATTTACAGCACCACATGTTCACAAGTGGTCACCTTCTCAAGAAGTGATCCATGTCTTGACAATTACTAACTTAGGTAATTAGACAAGAATAGATAAAATGTCTTAAAGATTCATTGTGTCATCCAAGTGCAGGGGCTATGTTATTCTTATCCGTATCATCTTTATTGTATTTGTATGTACTGCCGAAGAAATATGGATAGTTCAAGTGTCAATAACTAGATCAACCAGTTGCTACTAGACCATTTAAATGCAAATACCTATATCATCTAATAGCTACTAGGCTATCCATAGGTTACAATAAGTATATAATCTAAACTGTACTCGGCCATCCGAATGTCAACAGCTATATCATTAAGAAGGTACTAGGTCTTCCAAATACCAATAAGTATATAATCCAGTAGGTACTGTACCATCTAAACGCCATGACTAGATCATCTAGTAGATATTAAGGTCATCTAAATGTCACAATAACTATATCATATATTCGGTACTAGGCCATACAAATGTCAAAATTAAGATCATCTGGTAGGTACTAGTCCTTTCAAATGCCAATAGTTATAAAATTCTAGCAGGTTCTGTACCATCTAACCAGATCATCTAGTAGATTTTAAGGTTATCTAAATGTCACAATAACTATATAATCTACTTGGTACTAGGCCATACAAATGACATTGACTAACTCACCTAGAAGGTACTAGGCCATCTAAATGGCAATAACTAGATCATGTAGTGGATACTAAACCACCCGAATGCCCCAATAACAAAATAATCTATCAGATATTAGAACCTCCAAATGCTAATATCTATATAATCTAGTAGGTACTAGGCCATATAAATGGCATGGATCATCTACTGGAACATCTAATTGTCACTTTAAACTAAAAGAGTGAATAAATAAAATTCCTAACGGAATAAAATCACTACACAATTTCTTAGATACAGGTCTACGCGCGACAGTCCAAACACAATGTAAAATACTTTAAATAACTGAAACCCAATAAGCCGTGATTATAAAATTAAAAATAGTAAAATCAATTCGGCAATCGTCATTATAACGTCTTGATTTTTGAAAGTAAAAAGGTAACCAGGATGGACATAGTTTTTGATGAGATAACTGAGTTTATTTAAGATGAATATATTGAGTTTAACAGATTATGGAATGTGTAACTAGGATGAACTTATAAATATATTATGATGCACTAGTTTCGAATTTTGATAGAAATATACATATAGCAATCTTATAATAACATTAATTGAGAGTATTATAGAGATTCCAACTTAGATATAATCATAATTATATTTAACCATATTTTATCAAGCACGATCAAATATTTTAGTTGAACACATTGAACATAAGCATAAGAGATGATCGAAACATATAAAACGGTGTATAAATTAAAATATAATTAGTTCAAAAATGCATAGATTTTCTTCAGTTATTTCTCTTAGTTTTCAAAGTATATTGGATAAAATGCCATGATTAATTTTTTTTTTGTTAGACGAGAACATGAAGATATACCATTCCTACCATATATATTCAATGATTAAAATATAATTTTAAATTAGATAACCTTCTCGAAAAATTGTTAATTTCAACAATGGTCACCATACACTAGGCGTTGAGGAATATAGAGGTCATAAAGCTCTTTGCTTTCTAAAATGAACTAAAAACGTTCTGATCCTTAAATAACCAAATCATACTTACAGGAATGCACAAATCTTCTGATATTCTTTGGGATTAAGAAATTTAAAAGTATAAAAATGTGACGATACCATTTCTTCATTATGATTCTATTAAAAATATTTTTGACTATTGAACTCTTCTAGGAGATCTTAAGAATCAAGAAAGTGAATCCATTTATTCGAAAACCTCAATACTAAAGACTATAGAGCTGTGGAATGCTGAAAAACATATTATTCAAGAATTTAGAATGTCTCAATCTGAGCAATTATAATATTCAAGAATTATCAATAAGGTCGGAATGTCGCATACTGAACAATTCAAATACTTAAAAAATAATTAATAATGTTGTAGTGTCCTAAACTGAGAGACATTCTAACAGAATATACTCAAATATAATGATCAAGAATATAGTGAAGTAACATACGTATTGAACAATTCGAATAGTCAAGAATTAACAATAAGGTTATGATATTACAAAATGAATAATTCAAATACTCAAGAATTATCAATAATGTTGTAGTGTCCCATATTGAGAAATTCTAACAGAATATACTCAAATATAATGATCAAGAATGTAGGGAAGTAACATATGTTCTGAACAATTCAAAAACTCAATAATTAACAATACTGTTTTGTCACAAACTGAACAAATAAAATACTAAAGAATTATAAAGAATGATCAAGAAAGTCGCATACTGAACAATTTAAATAATTTTAAAAATGCTAAATAATGTTGTATAAATAATACTCAAGTATATGTTCAATAAAGTTGGAATATGTCTCGAACTAAACAATTCAAATTTCCAAGGATTGAATGCAATGTCGGAATATTACAAACTGAACAATTCAAATACTCAGGAATTATCAAGAATGTCAGAATGTCAAATACTAAACAATTTAAACATATATAAATGCTATATATAAGGTTGTAGTATAACATATTGAGAAATTATAATACTCAAGTATGATCAAGAATGTTAGGAATTTTCACAAACTGAACAATTCGAATATTCAAGAATTATATACAATGTCAGAATATCACAAACTGAACGATTCAAATATTTAAGAATGATCAAGAATATAGAGCTATTACCATACTGAACAGTTATAATACTCGATACCAATCAAGTACTTACAAATCACCAAAACAATAACAGCTAAGCTATAATTCAAATATTCAAGAATGATATACAATGTCGGAATAGCACAAACTGAAATTTTCAAATATTCTAGTATTTAAAGAATATAGAGCTGTTACATACTGAACAGTTATAATACTCGATACGAGAATCAAGTACTTACAGATGACCCAACAGTAACACTTCCGAAGAAGAATCAACAAAAGTTGTATCTACTGAACAATCCAGATAGAGAATGGAGAACAGATCGTCTGGTGTAATGTCAAATGATCGTCTGACAGGTAAGTCGTTTAAACTATCCCTTAATTAATTAACATATAATTTATTATTAGTTAAATGTTTAGTTAATTATTCTCTTATCTCTGTGTGTGTTATTTCAAATATTTATTATCTCTAGAACAAGATTTATTATGTTGGGGACTTTCTGTATAACATGGGTTATGTCTTACGTCATCTTTTCTTCTCTTATATTCAATTTAATTGGTCAGATATGATTGTAGACATATGAACAAAATACACTTATTGTTTTATCTTTCCCTATACAATATTGTTTAAAATTGATATATATATATATTATAAAATTAATTATTTGATGTATATATCTGTAAATGTTTAAAGTTCATAAATACAATGTATATTACAAAGATATTTTATGGAATTAATTGTGAATTAATTTGTTCATATAATATAAGTTTAGCAAGATAAAACAGAAACTTATGAATTTTTATTATTATAAATATTTTTATAGATATTTCAAGTAGTTAATTTAAAGATATAAGTATAGAAAAGAAGGTGGAGGGAGAGATTAGTTGTAGATAAATAAAGATAATATACGTACATACAAAATTTCAAAAATATTTTTAATATTTAAGGGCTATAACAAGGTTCAGGCAAAATTTCGTCGGTTACCCGTCATAAATTCCGAGCATAATGAAAAAAAAATGGAAGAGGAGAAGTTAGTTTGAGTATGAAAGAGCTAAAGACAGAACTAGCATATTGTATGTTTAAACTATTGAATAGGAATGAAAAGTCGAAGTTTTTGAATATATATAAAAAAATAATAATTACACAATAAGGAATATTTATCTACAATTTGCAATTGAAATTTTTATTGCAACAAAAATCCTTGAAAGGTTAAAGCACAAAATCATACATAAAAAACATTGAGTTCTTATTCAAGAACTTCAAGATATCAAGACGGTAACAAAAAGGTTGTGCATAAATAACAAAAGGTACTTTGTGGATTAGTGACCTGCCTCAGAAATAACGTTTTCATTAATCCGATTTTCAAGGGACAACTTCAAGAAATATTTGACAATTTCATCTTTGAATTTTTCAAATATGGTATGTGTACTTGTTTTATTGCATGGCCTACTGAGTCATAATAGGCTTAAATATTTGAAGGTCAATTGTGTTGATTGAAATTTTTTAAAATGATTTTTCCAGTTAACAATGTAGGATGATATACGCGAATTTCATGGGATATGATATATGAGTTTGGTTTGGGTTTCCTCTTGTGAGTTGTAAGTTGATGAAGAATGTCTTTTGAATTCGGGCGGATTGATATCTAATATTGATATTATACTTAGTCTAGCCATAAATATTGTTACAAAACCAAATCGGTGATAAATATTTTAATTTGACCGCGTGAAGTATTCAAAATACAGTAGTTGTTATTTGAATATCTCGTGCACACGTGTTTAGAAAAATATTTTCGGATTATATTTGTTTTTGATAATGGATTGGGGTGTTAAAGAAAACCGTATAGCTGTAATAGCCTTACACAAGGTAAAAAGTCCTTCATCCATTTTTAAACTTTTACAAATTTTGAATATTACACGTCAATTTGTTTATCGAACCATTGGAAGGTTCAACAAGGCTGGCACTATTAATGACCTTGAAAGATCTGGTCGACTGTGCGTGCAACGAGCGCAAGCAGCTATAAAAGCCATTCGCGAAAAAATTCGTCGAAATCCACGCCGAAAACAAAATATCTTAGCAAAGCAGTTGAATTTAGCTCCAAGAACCGTTTCCAGGATATTCAACGAAGACCTTGGAATGAGAGCTTTCAAACGACGCACAGGTCATTTGATAACCCCTGCTCTTAGAGATATTAGAAGGGTTAGATCAAAAATGTTGTTGGCGCGGCATGATGGTCGGTGGCATGAGAGAATCCTTTTCACAGACGAGAAGGTTTTCACTGTCAAGGAAAATATTAATCGTCAGAATGATAGGATATATGCTTGTAGCTCTCTAGAAGCTTCTTTGAAAGTCAGAAGACTTGAAAAAGAGTCACCATCCTTCTTCTGTCATGGTTCGGTGGGGAGTTAGCTACCAAGGTGTAACAGATCTCCACCTTTGTGCCAAAGGGGTAAAAGTTACAAGAAGATATTTTGGAAAAAATAGTAAAACCTCTGAATACAAAAATGTTTAATGGAGAACATTGGATATTTCAACAAGATTCAGCTCCTGCTCACAAAGCTAAATCAACTCAACAATGGTTGAAGACGAATGTTCCGGAGTTCATAAAGGCCAATGAATGGCCCTCTAGAAGCCCTGATTTAAACCCCCTTGATTACAGTTTGTGGGCATATTTAGAGGAGAAGGTGTGCTATAAAAGATATCATAAGTTGGATCAATTGAAATCAGCATTGGTGAGAGCAATGAAAGAAATAACCTTAGAAAAAGTGCGTGCCGCCATAGATCAGTGGCCCGAACGTTTGAGATCCTGTGTCAAAAATAAGGGAGGACATTTTGAATGATTGTATATATTTAAAATCTATGTCCTATTGGCTAACAAAATATGCATTTATATTCCATTTGTTTTTGTTCTTAATCATTTAATTTATAAAACTGTTTGTAACAGAATTTAGGGCTAGACTGTGTATATGTAAAAATGTAGAGTCTTACCTATTTTTCGAATCCATAACTGTAGGGACGTGTGAATGAAGGGTTTCTATTTCTATAAATATGTTTTGATGAATTGTTTGGGATATTCGTTGTATTGCAAATATTTGGATAATATTTTCTTTATTTTCAATTGTTTCTGTATTTTGAGAACAGTGGGTGAGGTTAAACATCGTACCTTTGGGAATAAAAAAGAAAATATTAAACATGTTCCTCATTATATGAATTGAAAAATAAAGTAAAGAATTTATTCATTTTGAAAATTATTAAACATAGCAAAAAGTGTTTGAGTAATTCAACAGTCTACAGGATCTACAGTGGAGTTGAATAAAATTAGTTAGTGAAGAGACCTCTGAAAGGACCTGTAAAAATGCTCGAAATCTTGATGTATATATATATAAAAAAAGAATTCATTTTCCTCTTTGGTTTTTTTCAATTCTTTTTTGTCAGTAAATTTTTGTTCGCAAATTCATTCATGTTGATTACTAAGTACATCCAGTATTTCTTTGTCGGTTGTTTCTTTGCAAATTTGAAAATAACGAGTCATTTTTCTTTTTCAATAGTTTTGACGACCGTCTAAAAAGATTGTCACCGTTCATGTTCAGTGTAAGAATGATATTTAAAGAGAGATTAAAATGAAAAAAAAAAGTAATACAGAATTTCTCATGATAAAACACCTAGAACATTGATACACCTGGTTTGTCCTTGGGTTGGTCGTTCTTTGAACTAAGAATCATGTCAGAGTAAGTCAATATAAATTTTTATAATAGTGGTTGCATAAGGAAGTTATATACAGAGTGATCCAAAAGTCCCGCACAACTTTAAAAATTAATAACTCCGCGAATATTTGCGCTAGAGCAATGCGGTAAACACCATTTTGTTCAGGATGCAATGGGATTTTTTATGGCAAATAATGGAAAATTCGAAATTGATTTTAGTTACAACTTTATTTGCTAGATGGCGCCCTACCAGAATCAGCGATCCAGCGGCCAAATTGTTTGATAAATTAAAAAATATAACTGAACGACACGTATTTTTACTTTTTGAATACCAGGAAAGAACCCTAATAATATCAAATGATAAATTAATAAAACACCATTTCGCCAAAAGTTAGAAGAAATGGTTAACGATTTTTAAATACAATCTGAGATATGTAAAATAGGTATATGCAAATTAAAACATGTAACAAAAAAACCTGATATTTTAGATGCGGTTTGCTGGAATCCTCTCAGCTATTTATATTTCGAAAATAATAATTTTCTATTTTTTTTATTTCAACTCTCTCTCAGTATCGATTATATTTATTTTAATTCATTTGAAAAATATTTATCTATCTCTGATGATTTATTTTACTCTGGAATGCCGTTGTTGTTTTTGTCGTGTCCAATAAAGAGCCTCAGATTCTTTTCGTTTGGCCAACAAAAATGTCCAATTTATATACACATATATTCTTACATAATGAGACTTTAAAGAATGCAAATAATCTTCATCTATTTACATACACAACACATCTCCCCCCTTAATAATACTCCAGTCGGTCTAGGGGTTTCCTGGCTCTCTGAGGTCTAGGACTGCGGACGGGCACTTGCACAGCGGCAGCCTCCGGTTTAGGAGTGCAAGAGGGCACGTGCACAGCAACAGGCCCTGGTATAGGAGTGCAAGAGGGTACGTGCACTGAAGCAGTCTCCTCCTTGTTTCCTGATGTAACCTCTGGAACCTCCTCTTCACTTTCTTGCTGACTTCCACCTACAGGCTTCTCTCCTGATTTCGAGAAGGTATCAAATTTCTTGTCTCCACTTGTTTCTTTCTCACAGGTCGCAATTGATTGATATGCCTCTTATACACGACGCCCTCGCAACTTATAAGGTAGTGACGGTAGCTCAATAATTCCAAAATGGTACCATTTTACCGTTTAGGTCCAGTTGCATAGTTGCGGAAATAAACCTCGCAACCTGTAGTAAACTGCTCCTGTCTTCTTACGGCCTCATGAAATACCTCTCGCGGATTTCTCATCTTGGTATTAAATTCGAGAATCTTGATCTCAAACTTCTCTTCATTAGCAGTTCCGCCGGGGAATTCCTTTATTACAGTTTGGGGGGATGCTCTATGAGCAAATAGGAAACTTTGTAGATTCGTCTCTAAATAATCCTTCCCATTATTCTTTCTCAAAAGGTTTTTAAACTCTCTTACATATCTCTCAGCTAAACCATTTGTACTAGGATTATACGGACTGGTCTTAGTGTGCCGTATACCATTCATTTTGGTAAATTGCTCGAATTCACCGGAGGCAAACTGTCTTCCGTTATCTGTAACAAAATATTAGGGCAATCCAATTCTGGCGAGAATTTCTCTAAGATGACTTATAATCGTTTTTCTGGTAATATCTTTGATGATAAAAATTTCTATCCACTTTGAGTATGCGTCCACGAGAACCAAAAACATTCCTCCCATGAACGGACCCGCTAGATCAAGATGAAGTCGATGCCACGGTTTTTCGGGCCAAGTCTATTCCGAGATGATAGCCGGGGGCATGCTTGCCGATTCTTGGCATACTCTACATTCTCTAGTTAACTCTTTGATGTTACTGTCTATGCCTGGCCACCAGAAAATACCGTCTGGCAATCATCTTCATTTTAACAATCCCCATGTGTATTTCATGCAAGTCATTTAAAATTAAAGATCTTAATTTTTGGGGAATTACCACTCTTTCACGCCATTGAAAACAATCAAACTCCAAACTTAATTCCTCATTGATCTTATAATAAGGAGCTAGTGGGTTTTCCCTCAGTACACACACCCTTGTGAATTTCCACACACACACAGTTGCCTTCTCTAACATTCCTTAATACTATAGACAGTATTTTATCTCGGAACGTCTCATATGCCACCTCCCTAAAAGAGAACGGTACTTCATTCAACTTCCTGAGAAGAAGTACCTGGTCTTCATCATGAAACTCCCTGACACTCGATTCTAAAGGAAGACGTGACGATGCGTCAACATTGGAATTATCACTACCTTTTCGAAACTCCTCAGTATAATTAAATGCAGCTAATTTTAAGGACCATCTTTTAATTCTGGATGCTGCACATATGGGAATTGGTTTCTGAGGTGAAAATATATGAATTAAGGGTCGGTTGTCTGTGACTAATACGAAATTTCGTCCCAGTAAGTGTTGTCTTGATTTCTCATCACCATAAGTTATGCTCAACGCTTCCTTTTCTAGTTGAGAGTACCGTTTTTCCGCTTCAGTTAATGTTCTAGAAGCAAAAGCTTTAGGGCATTCTTCCTTTCTATCATTTCTATGACTCAGAATTACGCCTAGTCCATAGTCCATTAATAATGATTTACATTTTTTAAATAACATTCGATATTTTTCGTCCAATTCCATCTACAATTTTTATTCAAAAGTTGATAGAATAGCGCTAAAATGTTTGCTATATTCTTTATGAATCTATAATAATAAATTAAGAGTCCTATGAAAGATCTCAATTGCGAAACATTCTTTAGGTTCAGGCGCCTCTATCACTGCTTTAATTTTATTTTCTAAGGGATGCAGTCCATATTTATCCATTTCAAACCCTAAAAATTCCAACGATTTCTTTTTAAATTTACATTTATATCTGTTTAACTTTAAACCTTTTTCTAGCAATCATCTAAACACTAGATCCAACTTTTGTTCATAATCTTCAAAGTATTTTCCTGCAACTTAAAAAATATCATCTATGTAGCAGGCCACACCTGGCAAATCAGAAAATAGGCCTTCCATAATCCTCTGAAATTTATTTGGTGCTACCACTACGTCATATGGTAGTCTTTTATAAGAAAACAACCTCTTTGTTGTGTTTATATCAACAACAGCTTTGGCTTCTTCCGCTAACATTACTTGTAAGTAAGCCTGTGATAGGTCTAGAGTCGAAAGTACTGTGCTTGTAGATAATTTTGAAAAGATCTCATCGATCGATGGAATGGGATACCTATCTAATTCTATTGCTTTATTAGCTGTACATCTAAAATCACCACATATCCTTACACTACCATCCTTTTTTAATGCCGGTACTATTGGGGCGGTCAAATATGCATGAACTATAGGTTATAAAATGCAAGAATTCACTAAACGATCAATTTCATTCTCTACTTTGTTTTTTTGGAGAGAAAGGTAAACTTCTGGCCTTACAAAACACAGGAGTCACATCCTTTTTTAAAATTAAAATTTATTCTAACATCCTTTAGACAGCCAAAATCTTTGTTAAACAAATCTGCATACCTATTCATCAAATTTTTATATATTTAAATATATTTCTATTATATTCATTATTTAAAATTTTAATGCTAAACAATATAGAATAATCAAGTTTCAACTGTTTAAGCCATTCTCTTCCTAATAAAATTACCTGGATTTTTTCATTTACAACTATTAATCGTAAATATTGGTTGGCTTCTTTTACAAAAACATTTCTTTGATCTATAATCTCTATTGATTTACCACAAAAGGATTTTAATCTTAAATTTGTTGGAAATAATCTTTTACCTTTCCAATAATTCTTATAAATATCTTTAGGTATTAACGTAACTGGACTTCCTGTATCTATTGAAAAGCACAAAGAATAATCATCTACTGTTAAATTTATTGTGGCATCAGTTTCGCCCTGTACAGAATATATAGAGTCCTCTTGTACAAATTTACATCCCCACATTCTTTTACTAGCTTTGCAGACCCTACTTAAATGACCCAGTTTATTACATTTTAAAACAAGTCTTTGTTCTATGAGATAAAACAGATGCCACGTGTGAATGTCTTTCACCACATCTATAACACACTATTTTGCCTTTGCCACTTTGCCTGAAAGGCCTATACTGCGCCGTACTATTATTGTACTCGCCCTTTTTATCCTTTCAATTCACAGGGGATATCTTGGCCACTAATTTATCTTGTAATTCTCTTGTATTTATCTCCGCCAATTCGAACGAGATCGCCACTGCAAAAACTTTATCCAGGGTGACATCGTCGTCCTCTTGTGGTAGCTTCTTTTGCAGGATTTCCGACTCGATTCCAGCCACAAAACGGTCTCGCATCATGGTTCCCAACATATCGACGAAATTACAACTTATTGCCAAATGTTTCAATTCTCTAAGATATTCCGAAATTGATTCTCCTTCCTGTTGAATTCTCTTTAAAATTCTGCATCGCTGTGGTATCACTTTCTTCTTTGGATCCAAATGCAGCTTAATTCTTTGAATGATAGTATCATAGGGTTGATCTTTCATTAGACCAGGAAGAAAATGTCGTTTCCCTGCTTCAAAAGTTTCAGAATCTGGTAGCGAGGTAAAAATCAGCACTTCAATCTCCTTCTTCAGATGCCAAAAAGAAAGCCTCAAATTTTTGTACAAAAAGATCGAAGTGTCCTCCAATGGGCTATAGCATTTAAAAGGTATTATTAACTTTGAACTTGTCATGCTGATCTTTTCTACTCCTTTGTTTTCTTGATTCAGATAGTTTAAAAGATGTAATCTTAACCCATTTTCTTATTTTTCCTCTCCATAATCCGAGAGTCAGATTTGTTTAAAAGATGTAGTTTTTATACTTGCATAGACGCCGTTTTCCTCAACTTTTTACTGGCTCTGTAGATCGCGCATCCTCGTCGCCACTTTTGTTGTGTCGTAATTAGACGTACAAGAGCTCAAACCTGATCATGGCCAACAACAAATGTCCAATTTATATATACATATATTTTTACATAATGAGGCTTTAAATAATACAAATAATATTCATCTATTTACATAAACAACAGTTAATATATAGCGAGAAAGGTAGAGGACTAAGCACAGATCCCTGAGGTACAACAGCCCATGTTCTTCGGTCCTTGGAAAATGTTCCATTGACCCGAACCTTTATCCTTCTTCCCCTTAAGAAGTCTGCAATCCAGATTAAGGTTTTTCCTCTTACTCCGATGTTGTGCAGCCTTTCAAATAATTTCTACACTCGAACAAAAGCTGAGGTCATATCCAGGAATACGGCCGTTGTCTTCTTTAGCGGTTTTTCCTAGAAATCTATTATTGATTGACAGAAGTAGAGCAGTTTATCAGTTGTACAGTGTCTGGATCTTTAGGCAGTTTGGTAGAAGTTTATTTTATTATTGTTAGTGAGCCAGACTATGAGCCTAGAGTGGATAATTCATTCTGTTATTTTACAAAGTATGCTGGTAAGAGCAATTGGCCGATAGTTCTTGCATTCCTTAGCATCGTTGTTTGGTTTCAGTATTGGCACTATAATTGATATCTTCCAATTCTTTGGTAGTTTACCAATTTGCCATGAAATGTTCAGTATTCTTAGGAGTTGATTTTTAGCTTCGTCTCCAAAGTGTTTAATCATTTGACCAAAGATTAGAGCATCTCCAGGTGACATCTTGGATTTAACTTTCCTATTGATGAATTTAGATCATTCAGTGTGAAGTCTCTCGAGTAAATATCTTGTTTATGGTAATTTCTTGCTTGTTTAACTAACTTGTTTTTATATTAATTTTTAGAGTCCTGCCTTCATTCGTATAGCTGAGTCTGGAAGTGCTTGAAAGGGATTCAGAAATTATGTCAGCCATCTGTTTGTTCGTTCTCGCTGTTCATATCGGTTAGAGTATTGGAGGATTAGTGTTGGTTTTGAGTTTTATAACACTAATTATATTCCAGTGATGGCTTTCCTTTTTTGGATCCATTTTCTTCGCAGAATTCTGCCCATTTTTCTTGTTTGAATATCCAAATTTCTTGTTCTATTTTGTGACTAATTTCAATGAGTTCCTTTATGATTTCTTCTGTTTTATTTGTTTTAAGAAGTTCATTTTTATTGTCTCTCTCTGCAATCATTGCCTCGATATTGTGTTCCTTCCAGTAAAGTATTCACAGGTCTTTACGTCTACCTCTAGGTATCGATACTTTTGCAGCTTTGGATATGTTCAAAGAGAATTTTTCCAAGTTTTTGTCAATCGTTCTGTGATTTAATTCTTCGTTGCACAGTTCTTCAAGCTTTTCTGTATTTTTTTTCAGTGTTCTTTTATTCTGTTGAAAATTCTCAATTTTGAATTTTAGGGTTGTTAAAATTGGTCTGTGGTCACTGATTGCACTTTTTAGAATTTTCCATTGTGTTGTGGGTGCGATGTTGTAATTTATCGCTGTGATGTCTATTGCGGATTCTGTGCCTGTGGACTTGGATATATAGGTGTTCTTTTCGTTATTTATCGGCCTAAGGTCGAGGTCGGTTAGCATGTCCTCAACCTGCTGACCTTTGTTATCCTGGACAGGTGATCCCCAAGTTGGTCTTTCGGCGTTAAAATCACCAAGTATGATTGCGATATCCGAAGACGCTTCACTTAATGTCTCTATCAGGCCTGTATTGATGCTAGTATTATCGTGGTGATAAACATTTATTATCGGAATTGTTTTATCTGTAAGATAGATTTCTATTGCCTGAGCTTCTGTCGTGCTTTCTCTAGGCTTACTCTGTTTATAGGCGATTTCCTTAAATTTGATTTCTAGAGTTTTAATCAAAACGGCAAGTCCTCCTCCGAAAATTTCCGGTCTGTCCATTCGTAGTTTTGTATAATCTTTGATATTGAATCTCAGATTCTGATTCAATTTTGTCTCCTGAGGACAATTAATATGTACATTGTTGTCACAGAGAAGACAAGTCAGTTCTTTATTTTCCTCTGGGTACCATTTATATTGAGTTGTAGTAGATTGATTTGTGTCCTCGTAGTAGATTTCTCATCTTGAGCTCGAGCTGCAGCTCCTGATGCGGCGGTTACCCCGGACGCGGTAGCATTACTGGAGATATCAGTTTTGCTCTTCATTTGAAAATGGGTGCCGTTGCAACGTTAGTCATCTTGGAAACGAACCAGAATTTGGTCAAATATTCCAAGGGTCCAGGGGGGACCGCAAGGAGGTGTGGTCGAACTTCTCCCCTTCCCCCTGGAATGCCGTCACTACAGGATAAAGCACTCTTGGTGAATTGTTTTAATTGTGATTCAGAATCTGCCACTGAATCTTTACGAGCGTTTCGTTCCTTTAAAGATATTCGAAGCGGTAAAGGACCAATGAGTTGCTACTCTCTGAAGCGATTGATTAAAAGTTTTGAGGAAACTGGATCTCTGGAAGCAAAACCTCGGAGTGAAAGACCATCGACATGCAAGTCAGTGGCTGTTACGGTTTTGCAGAATGCTGAAGCTATTGAAACGTTATTCACGTATGGAGTAGTAAGTGCTAGACAAGTTTCTCGACAAACGGGGATTTCGTATGGAACAGTTTGGAGAGAACACACATTTAGAATTTTTCTATAAAAATATCCTAACAAAATTCAAAGTTTCCACGAGTTGAAAGTCAGCGATTTTGAGAAGCGTCAAGAATTCGCTGCATGGGTTTTCCGGCAAATTGATATTGATGAAAACTGGCTGTCAAATGTTCTGAGAACAGATAATGCTCACTTTTATCTAAAGGGAGAATTTAACATTTAAAACTGCCTCATTTTGGCAACAGAAAACCCTAGGATTTTTACAGAAATACCACTTCATCAGCACAGAGTTACAGTTTTGTGTGGGTTCACTTCTTCTTTTATTATTGGGCCATTTTTCTTTGAAAAAAATCAACGGAAGAACTTCTAAACCCGTTTTTGTAACTGGTGAACGTTATGTTCAACTTTTGAGAGAAAAGGTTATTCCCATATTGCAGGACAGACAAGTACTAAGCGAAATAACATTCTTGCAAGATGGAGGACCTCCTCATATCTCCCGCGGTGCCAAACAATTGCTGAAGGAAACGTTCGGTGGAATTCGTTGATAAGTCGCCAGTTTATATACCAGTGGCCCCCAATATCACCAGACTTGACGCCTTACAATTTCGGTTATGGGGGTACATTAAGCCGCGTTTTTATCGATGCCGGCCTACCACATTGCCCATGTTGAAGGCTTCTATCAGATGGCACGTTTTATAAATTTCAACTATTTAATTGTGACCATTCTATCATCTATCGTCTGCAGGCGGTGTTTGAGAATGAAGGGCGCCACATTGAGCAAGGATTGTGACCTAATACAAGAGAGAAGGCAGTTACCTGATGTGTTATATTTTGCAGCTCTTTTTTTTTGGGTTATGGGAATAATAAATGCTGTCCTCACATCTTGACTCTTTTTATTTCCTGTAAACGGTAATTTTTTTGTTTGTCATTTGCCCACATTTTATATTATGTCGTACAGGCCAAAGTGTTATAACTTCTCGAATAACACTGGTATACACAATTTTACCCCTTATGTTTAGTTTATCGCTTTTCGCTCATTAGAAGAAATAGCATAAGGAATAATAT
Source organism: Cordylochernes scorpioides (assembly GCA_030710605.1). Lineage (NCBI taxonomy): Eukaryota > Metazoa > Arthropoda > Arachnida > Pseudoscorpiones > Chernetidae > Cordylochernes > Cordylochernes scorpioides. The sequence goes on from CP092866.1 coordinate 64,994,363, forward strand.
CTGTTTTCCCACAACTTTAGATGTTTTGCGCAAAAAATAATACAAAATGATTTTACTACCACGTTTTTCAACGCAAAAGGTCGATTTAAAAATGATTTTTTTTTTGAGGGGATACATTTTCAAAATTATGTACAGTATAATAAACAATGATAACATTTGACAAACTATAGGATATTTGGAATAAAGTACGACAAATATATTTTGTCACTCCCCTCTATATTTCATTTTCGGATCATGACAAATATCCAGTTAAATAGTCAAGTGTCTACAATTAGTCAAGAAACTATACATTCCTTATAGCACGAAATCCTATTAGTAGTGCCATCATAATTTCTGGTACTATATTAACATTTCAAAAATCGTGTATTGATATCAGTAGTTATTTTCAAACATTTAATTTATTTCACAAAACTCCATCTAAAATATAAATATTTTTTGCTACATGTTTTAATTTGCATATACCTATTTTACATATCTCAGATTGTATTTAAAAATCGTCAACCAATTCTTCTAACTTTTGGCGAAATGGTGTTTTATTAATTTATCATTTGATATTATTAGGGTTCTTTCCTGGTATTCAAAAAGGAAAAATACGTGTCGTTCAGTTATATTTTTCAATTTATCAAACAATTTGGCCGCTGAATCTCTGATTCTGGTAGAGCGCCATCTAGCGAATAAAATTGTAACTAAAATCAATTTCGAATTTTTCATTATTTGCTATAAAAAATCCCATTGCATCCTGAACACAATGGTGTTTACCGCATTTCTCTAGCGCAAATATTCGCGGAGTTATTAATTTTTAAAGTTGTGCGGGACTTTTGGATCACCCTGTATTATCAGATTGATGTAAGATGGGTTCAGTTTACCTCTAATTAATAATTCAATGACATAAAAACAAACACGTTTAAACTTTCCTAAATATCAATAACTGGAGTTCAGGGATAATTCTTAGAATGGATTTGAAATTGTTCCATATATCGTAGTCATGTTATATTGAAGTGAATGTTCGAAATAAAAGGTTAAGTTTCTAATTCAGCATGTCAGATTATAAGGAGAGGCTATTGGATACAAAATGTTGTGTATAAGAGATTTTAACAAAATATTTTTATAGGAGGGCGTGGCTTATTCCTGAATCCATAGGTAGTCATGTCGCTTCGAGGTATGGGGCAAACGGGTTGGTAAGCGCCTGAGGAAGGCAGAAAACTGCAAAACGTACCACAAGCACTAGCAATCATGGGACCTCGTAGTTAGACGTCAATGGGTAAAACAAAGGACGAGACAGGTTGGATGTCACCTGAAAGGAAGGCCAGCGCTGAATACGCGACAAGTTCCAAGTTGTGATCTAAACGAGAGATGAACTGTTGTTGTGTGTCCGTTTGTCGGTGTCGGCGGTTGTAAAGCTTACTGGAAGTTTCCTGGAAAAAGAATAATAATATTGACGAAATTGGACCTCATCCTGTCTTGGGTGCGGCGGACTCTCAATAGAACTTTGTGACTACATGATGGCCAAACTGGAGCGTTGATTTGTACTACAGTACTAGTATCTACATTTAGGAGCTGTTAAACTATTTATGGTACATATGGAATTCTAGTGTATATTGACATATATTACTACATATACTCACTAATATAAATAGTCTACCCTAGGATTGCCACATAAACAGTTATCCTCTCGTTTTAAAGATTATACATTTTATTTACATAGAAGATTTCAACCGACTTTTATTTTATTTAATAATATCTTCAAGTAATATTGTCATTCCATTAAATACCTTTTAAAAAATTACCGATTTGAGTTAGAATTTTAAATATTATAAATTTAAATCCTTTATTTATGCTTTTTGAATTAGAAAAAAAAAAAAACGTTGGATGCTCTAACTGAAAAATAAAGTTATTCATTTTAATAATGCGAAACGTAAATAAATTTGCAAAGTAGATTTAATATAAAATAGATAATTAAAAGATATAATTATAGCCGATGTATTCAAAGAAATTATTAGATATAATTATCAGAGTCTATATTTAATAAGAATTATCATTACCAAACACATTTACACGTTAATGCTAATTAGAATCTTAAAATATTAATATATTAAAATGTCTGAATTTTCCAATAAGAAAATAATCTGAAAGAAGAAGAGGATTATTTATTCAAATTTTAATTTATTTTTGCCCATTAAAGCCATTAAAGAGCATGTTGATTCATCCATATATAAGCGAATAATATAAATTTATTTTCTATTTTTATGAAAAAATAAATTTACAAAAAAATTATCATTTCAAATATCCGAAATATAAATATATTAAAATAATCACATTTATTTTTAAATAACGAAAAAATTACAACGGCCATTTATTTAGGAAATTATTAATGGCAAAGAATAATCTGTTTTCACTTATAATCGTTCAATTACGGTATAATTTAGAATTCCAACACTACAATAGAAAGGATTAAATCTAACAATTAAAATTGACATCCAAGATTATTACCTTTCCCTATCAGGTTGCTACCACATTAAAAAGAATTGGAATTTGAGAGACAAAATAAGTGACGGTTTAATTAGCGCGGGAAAAATGGAAAAATGGCGGCAATCCCTAGGGTCGTCTGCCCACATCCAATTATTTCGTATACAGGAGCTATACGCGTTGTTTGTTTGAGATTCAAATATATGTAGACGACAGATATATCTATTTCTATTGAGATAATCACACATGATATATTTCAAATATAATATAAATATCAATTTTGAAATTAGAATTATTCAACTTCAATATTTAAAAAAAAAAAAAACGATAAAATTCTACAAATAGTTATCTGAAGAAGAAAAATAATTGGTACGACTTAGCTCATCAATAGTGAATCTTCCCAGCGAATTCGACAATTTAATCTACCAGATCTTTACAACTATTTTTATATTTCTTTTATATATATATATATATATTTTTTTTTTTAATATAAAATATATTATTTATTTTGAACTACACATTTATAAAATGTCAGAATAAATAATATCTATAGACCTAGGAACAACCTAGAAAAAGGCATTAATATAAGAATTATGTAAATAAGATTAAGAAAAAGGCATCTCTTTGTCATGCAACTGAAAGTTGCTGATGGCTTTCACCATCTATCGGAATAAATATCAAATATTCATTGATTTTTAATTATTTACAGAATTGGCCAAATACCCATTCTTGAATAATCAAAAAAAGCTAACCAAGTACGTGTTTTGGGCTACGTGATATTGTACTGGGATAAGCTTCATAAATTAAGAAAAAGGCATCTCCTTATCGTGCAGTCCTTAGCTCGAAACGCATACGTGGTTGGCTTTTCTTGATTAATCAAGAATGGGTAGTTGGCCAATTCTGGAATAATTAAAATTCAATGAATAGTTGATATTTATTCCGATAGATGGCGCAAGACATTATCAACTTTCAATTGCACGATAAGGAGATAGATCAATAGATGGGTATGCTGTGATGGGGTTGATCGATATTGTTACATCATGATTAATGGCGTATTTCTTATATCATTTTTAATATATTTGAAATTTAAATTATATATTTATTTATTTTTATATTCTATGATATATATTTAAAACAGATTATTTTTTAGATTATCATCATTTGTATTTAGGTACACGTGTGACTTCACTGCTCTCTTTGATGTGAGGAAATAAATAAAGGATTCTGGAGGCTACTTAAAGTAGACTTATCTCATTATTCCCTTATATAAATTTGTAGGATGGTTGAAACACGCTCTGGTAAGATGCAAGACCCAGCACAGGAGAGAATCATGCCTGAAGAGTCTGCCAAGCCGCAACCTGGTGCAACAATTGGTAGAGATGCTAGTTCCGACCCAGTTGTCCTGAATCCCAACATCGACATCCCCAAGTTTGATGGAACGGAAGACCCTCGCCCATGGATTGAATCTCTTGAAGAAATTGGCTTCCTGTACCATTGGGCAGACTACATTATCTCTCGTTATGCTGCCATGAATATGATTGGTAGCGCCAAAACCTGGCTGAACCTACACAAGATAAGTTTCACCAGCTGGGAAAATTTCAAGAGCCGCCTAATTCAGGATTTTGCCTCAGACGCCAACAAAGAAGAAATGAAGATGAGGCTAAACAGAATGCAGCAGTGGAATGAACCTGCAATCAGGTTCGCAGAGGATATCCTTGTACTGTGCAACAAGGTCGACCCCCAAATGGAAGAAGAGACTAAAATAAACTGGGTTATTGGAGGGTTAAAGAAAGAATACTCTTTTGCCCTTCACCTAAACCCTCCTAAAAATACCAATGAACTTCTAGAAATTTGTAAAAAGCTGGATTTGTTCGAAAAGAATTACCAAGAACGTGCAGAAAAATCAAAAGCTCTTTATAATGGACCACGCTCTCCTCGTCCCCATCATCAAGAGCAATGGAAGAATGCTACGTCGTTCAGAAGACCATATCAGAACACCTCCAAGCCCCAGGCCCCCGCTCCGAGGTACTACCAGAACACCTCCAAGCCCCAGGCCCCCACTCCGAGGTATTACCAGAACAAGCCTCTGCCCCAGGTATCTGCCCCTAGACGATCTTACACTCCCAATCCTGAGCCAAAACCGGTCTTCCCAAGTAAAACATACAATAAGAATCCAAATTCAAATAGGAATAGGACAGAAGACGGGAGACCAATATGTTTCAAGTGTAACAAGCCAGGACACGTAGCGCGGTATTGCAGAGTCAGGTTTGTAAGAATTGTGGAAGAGGACCCCATAGTTACACAAGACAAGGTCGAAGAAGAAATCCGAATGGATAATGGAACTCAGAAGTCGAGACCTCTGCTCTACGCGGACGTAAGTAATAGCCCGTACTCGAGTATCCCTACAAGGAATAGATATGCCGCATTAGATGATTTAAACCAAACATCGCGCCTGAGTCCGTCAATCAAAGCAAGTCGACCATAAATGGAATTAAAAAGTTGGACCCCAAATATAAAATGAACATTAACGTGGATAGAATCGGTATCCGCGAAGCTTTGATTGATACAGGCGCCGATCTTTCAGTGGTCGACCTTAATACAGCTCTCAACACAGGTCTTGAAATAATAAATCCTGATAAAATGTGCTCCGGACCCGATGGCAAAGAATTAGATATCGTAGGAAATATTATTTTAAATATAAAATTTGATGACAAAACAATCACACATCAATTTGTGATAATGAGAACACATTTGCGAATATTTATACTTGGACGTGATTTTCTTAAGAAAATGAACGCAAAAATTGATTGTCAGCGTGAAATAATCAAATATGACTTGACAGAAAATCGTGACGTAATCAAATATCAACAGAAGAAAATAAAAAGTGCAAAGGATGCCATTATACCAGAACTTTCTATTAAATTGATTAATGCATTTGTAGAAGCAGAGGATGGCGAATACATCATCGAGGAGAACCATAAAATGTTTCAAACAAATGGACTTCGACTAGCGAGAAGCTTAATAAATGTTGTGAATAAGGAAACATATATCTGGATAACAAACCCTTACCCTCGACCATTAAAAATATTAAAAAACCAAACATTGTGCTTTGGAAGCCAGCCAGCCGAAGTGAATCTTGTGGAAGAAAGTGAACAAAAAGAGCATGAAGAACCCCAATTTCAGATAAACGAAAATTTAGCATATAAGGAAAAGGAGCAATTGAAACAAGTTTTGGAAAGGTACGAGGATTTGTTTTCGTCGGGATTAGGAAGATCCAACTTAGCGAAACATCGGATCGATACAGAAGGCGCGAAACCGATCAAACACAAGCCGTATAGGGTGAGCGCGAAAGAGCGAGAAATCATAAAAGAACAAATTGATGAAATGCTCAGAGACGGCATAATTAGACCATCCTCGAGTCCATGGTCCTTCCCTGTAATCTTGGTCAAGAAGCGAGATGGTAAGTACAGATTTTGCGTTGACTACAGAAAATTGAATGATGTAACAGTGAAGGATGTTTACCCAATTCCCAGAATTGATGAAGTATTGGATACACTTCAAGGATCCAAATACTTTTCAGCAATTGACCTTAAATCAGGATATTGGCAAGTAGAGGTTGAGGAGAAAGATAAAGAAAAGACAGCCTTCACTACAGCACATGGCCTATACGTAATGCCCTTTGGTCTATGCAATGCCCCTGCTACATTTGAGAGGAACATGGAAAATATGCTTGGTAATCTTAGATGGCAAATTTGCTTATGTTATCTAGATGACGTAATCATTTATAGCTCGGATTTTTCAACACATCTCAAAAGAATAGAAGCTGTTTTAAAATGTTTTCGCGAGGCTAATTTAAAATTGAACAACAAAAAATGCCAATTTGCTTTCGAAGAACTGGAGATTCTTGGCCATATAACTAATCAACATGGTTTAAAACCAGCGGAGCATAATATCAAGGCTATTAGAGATTTTCCTCGGCCCAAAAAGATAAAAGAAGTTCAATCATTTTTAGGAATGTGCTCATATTATAGAAAATTTATCAAAGGTTTTTCAAAAATTGCCGATCCATTAACCAGTCTTATAAAAAAGAATGTACCTTTTACCTGGACAGAAAATCAAGAAAAAGCATTTCAAACCCTTAAAGTAGCATTGATAAATCCTCCAATCTTAGGGCACTTTGACCCGAATGCAATTACTTACATTCATACTGACGCATCTAACATCGGCCTGGGTGCAACATTAGTCCAAAAGTTCGGCGATAAAGAAAAAGTTATCTCATATTTAAGTCGAACACTGAGCAAACCTGAGCAAAATTATTCGACTACCGAAAAAGAATGTCTAGCTGTTGTGTGGTCAATGTCCAAGTTACGACCCTACCTATATGGAAGGCACTTCAAAATCGTAACTGATCATCACGCACTATGCTGGCTTAAGAATCTGAAAGATCCGACCGGCCGATTAGCACGATGGGCACTGAAGATTCAGGAATATAATTTCGAAATCATACATAAATCGGGTAAAAAACATCTGGACGCTGATGGTCTATCTAGAGGACCCTTACCTGAAAACGAATGGGACGAAGATTATGAAAGACTATTTCTGAATCAAATAATAGACGAAAAGGATGATTTTATTGAGAATATTAAGGAGAACCTTAGTGGAAACAAGCGTTCAATTACACAGAACTTCAAAGAAGAAAATGGGTGTCTCTACAAGAAAAATCCAAATCCTGAAGGTAGGGCATGGTTGCTGGTAGTGCCAAAGAAGAGAAGGAAGGAAGTCATGAGTGAATACCACAACCATATGCTGAATGGCCATCTGGGCGTCGCCAGAACCACTTACCGATTGAAGAATAAATACTATTGGCCTTCCATGTTGAAAGATGTTTCAGAATTTGTAAAGACGTGCCATCTTTGCCAAAGTCGGAAAGGTTCAAATCACTTGCCTTCTGGACTTCTACAACCTATTCCCCCAGCTAACTACCCTTTTGAAAGAATCGGAATTGACTTTGTTGGCCCCTTGCCATCAACGAAAAGAAGAAGGAAGTGGATAATTGTGTTGACTGATTATTATACCAAGTATGCTGAAACAAAGGCAGTATCAGAAGCAACCGTGAAAGAAGTCTCTACATTTTTAATCGAACATATTATTTTACGTCACGGGGCCCCAAAATTTCTTATTAGCGATAGAGGTTCACAATTCACTAGCAATTTGATGAAGGAGGTAATGAAAATGTGCAAAGTGAAACACTGCTTCACAACGAGCTACCACCCCCAGACTAACGGACTAACGGAACGGCTAAATAGAACTTTAATCAATATGATCAGCATGTATGTGAACACAGACCAAAAGAACTGGGATGAAATCCTCCCTTTTATCACCCACGCGTATAATACCACGATTCAAGAAACCACAGGCTACTCTCCATTTTTCCTGTTGTTTGGAAGGGAACCCATGTCCCTCTTAGACGACGAGAATATCCCAACGGACAGTAACATGGACGATTACGACGAATATATAGAAAACTACTTAGATAAAATAGCAAGGACGAGACAGGTAGTCATTAACAACACAGAGAAGACTCAGGAAAGAATGAAAATAAACTATGACAAAAAACACAATGAGAAAATCTATGAACCAGGACATTTAGTGGCAGTTTGGACACCAGTCAGGAAAATCGGAAAATGTGAAAAACTATTGAGAAAATATTTTGGCCCATATCGAATATTAAAGAAGCTGTCTAACGTAAATTACTTAATTGAGCCGAAAGATAATCCTGGTCAAGACCCATTGATTGTCCATGTCTCAAGACTCAAACCCTATTTTGAGAGAATTGATGAGGTAACTCACGAGGACGTGACGACCTCTGGAGAGGGGGAAGTGTTACATCATGATTAATGGCGTATTTCTTATATCATTTTTAATATATTTGAAATTTAAATTATATATTTATTTATTTTTATATTCTATGATATTTATTTAAAACAGATTATTTTTTAGATTATCATCATTTGTATTTAGGTACACGTGTGACTTCACTGCTCTCTTTGATGTGAGGAAATAAATAAAGGATTCTGGAGGCTACTTAAAGTAGACTTATCTCATTATTCCCTTATATAAATTTGTAGGATGGTTGAAACACGCTCTGGTAAGATGCAAGACCCAGCACAGGAGAGAATCATGCCTGAAGAGTCTGCCAAGCCGCAACCTGGTGCAACAATATTCCTGTTGAGTATTTCGGATATAAGAGACATCAAGATTAATTTATAGAATTGGAAACTATGGGAGTAAGTTCTACTTTGCACTTACAAATGTGCCAGAACCCCGTTTGATTACTTGCACTCGTGGTGGGGTTGGACTTTTGCAAGAATCGGGGGCCACTGGAATATTTTTTAAATCAGAAAAAAGTGCCCAATGCGGGAATCGAACCCGTGTCTTAGCGGTTGAAACCAACGGTTCAGACCATCCCTCCACCGACCCCTTTATTTTGGGAGTAATGAACAGTAAGAAATTTATTCAAGACATTTTACAAAATATTAGAGGTTTCACTTGTCTTTAAGTTCTAGAGAGAGAATATTGTTTTACGAGCTACTAACCAAGTATATGATTTTCGAGCCCAAAAATGAATGTAGCAAGCAGACAAGCCGCAATGCACTATAGCAAAGTGCCAAGGTGCTGCACGCCACCAAGTTTGTTTAAAAAAGGTTAGATTCCCCAGGCCAGGGAAGATAAAAAGAAAGACAGGTGTTGATTAAATAAGAATATTAGATAAAGCGGGAATAATTCAACAAGTGATGGGAAAGGATTGATGAAAGTTTTAGAAGTTTTTGAGAAGAAGTTAATGAGATCGAGGAATTACAATCAGACGACAATGCAGAACATCTCCATCGAGAAGGAAATAGTAGTAATCGAAGCTATGATCCTAACACACTAGGATCTTTTCAAAGTCCTGACTTATATAACAAAAAAATTAAATTTTGACAAATATTTAACAGGGGAAGAAGATAATCTATATTAATAAAATGCAAATTTCATAAGAGGACATCACTAAAAACTTTCGTTACAATGCATCAATTTCGACCAAATTTTCAACATTTATGTAAAACGAGATGGAGCAGGTTTTGCTTAACATCAAAATATTTTTCCCTAACATTAACATGCGTAACTTCGCTGTTATCGATTAAATACAAAAAAAATCAACAGAGTTAATTTTATTTATATATAAATACAAAATTAAATTTCAACAGAGTTAATATTTTTACATACTAGCTAATAATCTCAATCTAAAAATATAATATAAAAAGCCAACAATGAAGAGTGAATGCAAGATAAAAAGCCAACAATGAAGAGTAAATGTAATATAAAAAGCCAACAATGAAGAATGAATGTAAGGTAAAAAGCCAACAATGAAGAGTGAATGTAATATAAAAAGCCAACAATGAAGAATGAATGTAAGATAAAAAGCCAACAATGAAGAGTGAATGTAAGATAAAAAGCCAACAATGAATAGTAAATGTAATATAAAAAGCCAACAATGAAGAATGAATGTAAGATAAAAAGCCAACAAAGAAGAGTAAATCTACTTATATAATTGCCTTATTCTGTCTGTGTGAAGTTCACTGTGTGAAGTTCACAAATAGATTTTGGTCAGAATATAATATAAAAAGCCAACAATGAAGAGTAAATATGATATAAGAAGCCAACAATGAAGAATGAATGTAAGATAAAAAGCCAACAATAAAGAGTAAATGTAATATAAAAAGCCAACAATGAAGAATAAAGGCAATGTGACACGGCAATGTGACACGGGAAAAAATGTTCACTAGATAAAACTATGATTTTCTAATGTAGAAAATTAGGAAAGACAAAATTCAGGATGACACGGCACACAGGGACCGGGAAAAAATGTTCACTTTATCGAGAGATTCAAATTTACGAGTTTCAAATTATCAAAATATATATATATTTTTTAAATAAGTTTTTAGAGAATTGTTTTAACAAATGTTCGCTAGACAAACCTTTACTCGGGTAAAACCCCGGGCGAAGCCGAGTACGTTTTATAAGTTTATAGAGAATTGTTTTAACAAATGTTCGTTAGACAAACATTCACTCGGGTAAAACCCGGGCGAAGCCGGGCACATCCGCTAGTGTAAGATAAAAAGCCAACAATGAAGAATGAAGGTAAGATAAAAAGCCAACAATTAGGAGTGAATGTAAGATAAAAAGCCAACAATGAAGAGTGAATGTAATATAAAAAGCCAACAATGAAGAATGAATGTAAGATAAAAAGCCAACAATGAAGAGTAAATATAATATAAAAAGCCAACAATGAAGAATGAATGTAAGATAAAAAGCCAACAATGAAAAGTAAATATAATAGAAAAAGCCAACAATGAAGAATGAATGTAAGATAAAATGCCAACAATGAAGAATGAATGTAAGATAAAAAGCCAACAATGAAGAGTGAATATAAGATAAAAAGCCAACAATGAAGAGTGAATGTAATATAAAAAGCCAACAATGAAGAATGAATGTAAGATAAAAAGCCAACAATGAAGAGTAAATATAATATAATAAGCCAACAATGAAGAATGAATGTAAGATAAAAAGCCAACAATGAAGAGTAAATATAATATAAAAAGCCAACAATGAAGAGTGAATGTAAGATAAAAAGCCAACAATGAAGAGTAAATGTAATATAATAAGCCAACAGAGTGAATGTAAGATAAAAAGCCAACAATGACGAGTGAATGTAATATAAAAAGCCAACAATGAAGAATGAATGTAAGATAAAAAGCCAACAATGAAGAGTGAATGTAATATAAAAAGCCAACAATGAAGAATGAATGTAAGATAAAAAGACAACAATGAAGAGTGAATGTAAGATAAAAAGCCAACAATGAAGAGTAAATGTAATATAAAAAGCCAACAATGAAGAATGAATGTAAGATAAAAACCAACAAAGAAGAGTAAATATAATATAAAAAGCCAACAATGAAGAGTGAATGTAAGATAAAAAGCCAACAATGAAGAGTAAATGTAATATAAAAAGACAACAGAGTGAATGTAAGATAAAAGCCAACAATGGAGAGTGGATGTAATATAAAAAGCCAACAATGAAGAATGAATGTAAGATAAAAAGCCAACAATGAAGAGTGAATGTAATATAAAAAGCCAACAATGAAGAATGAATGTAAGATAAAAAGCCAACAATGAAGAGTGAATGTAAGATAAAAGGCCAACAATGAAGAGTAAATCTATATTAATAAAATGCAAATTTCATAAGAGGACATCACTAAAAACTTTCGTTACAATGCATCAATTTCGACCAAATTTTCAACATTTATGTAAAACGAGATGGAGCAGGTTTTGCTTAACATCAAAATATTTTTCCCTAACATTAACATGCGTAACTTCGCTGTTATCGATTAAATACAAAAAAATCAACAGAGTTAATTTTATTTATATATAAATACAAAATTAAATTTCAACAGAGTTAATATTTTTACATACTAGCTAATAATCTCAATCTAAAAATATAATATAAAAAGCCAACAATGAAGAGTGAATGCAAGATAAAAAGCCAACAATGAAGAGTAAATGTAATATAAAAAGCCAACAATGAAGAATGAATGTAAGGTAAAAAGCCAACAATGAAGAGTGAATGTAATATAAAAAGCCAACAATGAAGAATGAATGTAAGATAAAAATCCAACAATGAAGAGTGAATGTAAGATAAAAAGCCAACAATGAATAGTAAATGTAATATAAAAAGCCAACAATGAAGAATGAATGTAAGATAAAAAGCCAACAAAGAAGAGTAAATCTACTTATATAATTGCCTTATTCTGTCTGTGTGAAGTTCACTGTGTGAAGTTCACAAATAGATTTTGGTCAGAATATAATATAAAAAGCCAACAATGAAGAGTAAATATGATATAAAAAGCCAACAATGAAGAATGAATGTAAGATAAAAAGCCAACAATAAAGAGTAAATGTAATATAAAAAGCCAACAATGAAGAATAAATTTAAGATAAAAAGCCAACAATGAAGAGTAAATATAATATAATATAAAGAGCCAACAATGAAGAATAAAGGCAATGTGACACGGCAATGTGACACGGAAAAAAATGTTCACTAGATAAAACTATGATTTTCTAATGTAGAAAATTAGGAAAGACAAAATTCAGGATGACACGGCACACAGGGACCGGGAAAAAATGTTCACTTTATCGAGAGATTCAAATTTACGAGTTTCAAATTATCAAAATATATATATATTTTTTAAATAAGTTTTTAGAGAATTGTTTTAACAAATGTTCGCTAGACAAACCTTTACTCGGGTAAAACCCCGGGCGAAGCCGAGTACGTTTTATAAGTTTATAGAGAATTGTTTTAACAAATGTTCGTTAGACAAACATTCACTCGGGTAAAACCCGGGCAAAGCCGGGCACATCCGCTAGTGTAATATAAAAAGCCAACAATGAAGAATGAATGTAAGATAAAAAGCCAACAATGAAGAGTAAATATAATATAAAAAGCCAACAATTAAGAATGAATGTAAGATAAAAAGCCAACAATGAAGAGTAAATGTAATATAAAAAGCCAACAGAGTGAATGTAAGATAAAAAGCCAACAATGAAGAGTGAATGTAATATAAAAAGCCAACAATGAAGAATGAATGTAAGTTAAAAAGCCAACAATGAAGAGTAAATCTCTATATCTCTATATATATATAAAAGTCAATTTCTGTCTGTCAGTCTGTTTCGCGATAAACTCAAAAACTACTGAACCAATTGGTACCAAATTTTGCATGTCGCTCTTTATAAACCTGAGGAAAATTTTCGGCTGCATTTTGATTAGTATTTTTGGCTATTTCTTTTTTTCATTTGAAGAACTTTTTTTACGCGGACTAATCCGGAATGGAATGAATACCTAAATATGGCCATTTTTTTAAGCATCGGTGGTTCAGTGGTAGAATGCTCGCCTGCCACGCGGGCGGCCCGGGTTCGATTCCCGGCCGATGCATTTTTTTTTTACAATTTTTAAAACTCATTTATATTATCTTATATTATATATATATAAAATTGAATGTCTGTCTGTCTGTCTGTACTCTATAGATTCAAAAACCATACATCCAATCGCCGTGAAATTTTGGGATATTATTAGGTATATCACCGGGAAGGTTTTTGAAAAATAATTTCATGAATATCTTGAATATCCTTAGAGTTATTTGCAGATTTGTAGATTTAACTCGCAAGCTGCGCCCCCATTGTGACGATGATAACAAGTTTTCTTATCACTAAGTTTGTTATCTTAAATATTATTTATCAAAAGTAAGATTATCTCAGGATGACACGGCAATTTATTTGCGACAAGAATAATGATACAATTCCAAGGCGAAGATACTATTCCTTTAACTTCCAATTACCGAGGGAACCAATTAATATTGATTTTATTCAACTTATCGAGTATTTCTCAAGGGAGCGGGAAAAAATGTTCACTAGATAAAACTATGATTTTCTAATGTAGAAAATTAGGAAAGACAAAATTCAGGATGACAAGGCACACAGGGACCGGAAAAAAATGTTCACTTTATCGATATATTCAAATTTACGAGTTTCAAATTATCAAAATATATCTTTTTTATTTTTTAATAAGTTTTTAGAGAATTGTTTTAACAAATGTTCGCTAGACAAACCTTTACTCGGGTAAAACCCCGGGCGAAGCCGAGTACGTTTTATAAGTTTATAGAGAATTGTTTTAACAAATGTTCGTTAGACAAACATTCACTCGGGTAAAACCCGGGCGAAGCCGGGCACATCCGCTAGTGATCTATAAAAATAAAGGTCGTTTATTCCGTCAAAAAAGACGTCAAAACTAGACGTCATCTACTGACTGTTTACGCAAACTAACGGACTCAGGGTGGTGACAAGCCACAACATATCGGCAACTCTATTTTTAATAGAAAGCTTCTATCTATATTTAAGTCAAATACCACTTAGCCAGATAAACACCTTTTTGGCAGATTGGGAAGGTTCCATTTGGTCCCTTTTGGATCTTATCAAATAAAGTCCGTTCTGGAGTAACGAGGTGTATTATTCCAAAACCATGATCTCTGATGGACGCTTATCTGTTTTTCAAAGCTAGTGTTGTGGCTTTGTCACCGACCTGACACCGCAAGTTTGCGGCGATGGTCAATAGATGGCGTCTAGTTTTAAGGTACATTTTTTGACGGAAGAGGCGTAACTCTTATTTTTATAAATATTTAAATTTTAGAGAGAGAGAGTTTCAAAAGGTACAATGGGATTTACTATTTGTATATATGAGTATATAATGTGTATATTTGTATTTTGTGTGTATATATATAAATTTAATTTACGTTAAAATAACATCATGTTAAAATATTTTAAGAGAGCCTTTTTAGATAAAAAAAACACCATCTAGCACTTTTTTTTAAAGGACGAAATTCTGCCAATTAATGACCAGAATATGCAAAATAAATTTGGAAGGCTTGGCTCATAATCGGTAAAATATCCTAGTGGCCAATTTAATCCACAAGATTGGCGAAATCGCTGTATATATTTCATCAATGATAAGTCAAGTCCTCTTAATTTTCTTTTTAATACTTAGTTTATTATTGGTAGAAAAATTCGTCCTTTTTTTTTTGGAAATTCGAAAAAAGGTCTACTGAGAAAATGTTGAAAATAGTGGGTTTCGTATAACTTATAAGCGCCACTACTTTCAACAATTTCTCAGTAGAACTTTGTCCCAATTTTGAAAAAAAGGACGAAAAAAAGTATTTTTTATATTGTTTTTTCCAATTCGAAGTATATACACGTATATATTCAGGATCAAAATGCTTCCCCCGTGCCTAAAAACTCCATTACATCTAATTTAAAATAAAACTGGAGACCGAATTTTGTGACTTCGGAAATATAATCTATTCTCCAGGGGAATAAAGGGTCGGTACATCGGCTCCAACACAGGCGCTCTAAGACTCAACCATGCAGCGATACATAAAGAGTTTCCGTTAAGATTACCATGGCTATACTTCACCGAGATAACAAGGACCGTATCAGATTTGCATAACCGGACGTTGAATCGATAAATTAAGAGTTAATGGCGCTCCGAGTTTTTCAGAATTAACAAGGAGTTGCTAGGGATGAAATATTCCCCCACCTCCATTGAGATTTATAGCTTGTGTATAATATGGGATGGCGACGGTTTTAACCCTAGTCTTGCTATCTAGTTCTTTATAACATTGGAGATGGCGGGAGTACACATAATGGTTCAAAGATAACTCCTATATGTGATGATAAACAACCACCCGCCTAATAGACCACCGTGGTGTAAATACAACAACAACAAAAAGCCTTTATTCAGGGTCACTGACACTATACAGGATTCATCAGAGGTATGCATAAGAACAAAGCAGTGAGACAAAGGAAACAACGATATAAACAGAAGAAAAGAAAGAGAAAGAGGGAAGCAAGAAAAACAACACAAAAAGAATAGCAGTAAGAAAGTGAGGAGTAAGTGTCACTTGGCCTTCTTCTGAGATATGGACTTGTGGAAACCATAAAACGCCGTAGCAATATACTTATTCTGGGTCATATTGTCAATTATTGATGGAAGTGAAGCACAGAGTTGCCCAGTTTTGAGCATAAGGGTTCTTCTTTCTACTGTCGTGTAAATAAAATAAAAAGACGAACTCTAATATAACCGCTATCTAAATAGAAGACCACATGAAAGAACGATAATATTTATATAATAAATGGAGCCATTTAGAGTACGATTTTTTTTCAAATAAGACAAACTTCTTAATGTCCTTACTGCGTTGAAACTGCAAGAAAATATAGATTTTGATCTACAAGTGAGTTTACTTTTAATGGAGATATGTTGTGTACTAGAGTAGAAGTGATAGAGTCCAACAATCAACCATCCACTTCTACCTCTCCATTCAGCCGTGTTGCATGCTACTATCTTAAAATTGAATTTCTGAGAGGAAAACACGGCAATCCCTGTTTTGGATTCCAATTCATTTATATAAATATAGATATAATATATTTATGATAAAATTGGTCTCTATAAATTTAATTAATAAAATAGTTTTTAAAAATGCTTTTATTTAAATGCTTAAAAAAGATAAAATAAATATTTCAGTTACTGCTACGTAACATTTAGATCTATATGTGACAAAATAACATCCGCGGGTAACGATCATCGTATATTGTCAATGAAAATATTTTATTGTCTAATAGTCATCAGTCATAAATACTATAAACAAAATATAAAACAAAAATTTGAAAATTAACATTATTTACATCAGACGAATTCAACTAAGGATCGTCTGGTCCGATGTCATATTCCGCCCTGGACAGACGTAGATCTCCCTGATATTCGCCATCTTATATTGAGTGAAGAGGTAAAATATTCAGTAAAACATAAAAACTTGCTTAAAGCTGATTTATATTGAATCTCATCAAGTTCTAAAATTTTTATGATCGTCCCCCGCCTCTTTTATTTTGGCCCATATAAATCTAATTATTCCATGGTGGTTGCTAAATATTTATTTTTTTTTTTTTATTGCAATTTTATAAACCTATTTTGAAAACTATTTGATTAAATATATCATGTATTGAATGTATTATGTATTAGGCCTGATTTATAAATTTACAGAATACCAGTGTGATGTATTTGGGTTATTAAATTCAATTTAGGATTTTATAAAATATTATTCATACCAACATCAAATATACAACTTAAATATATTATTCAGATATGCATGAATAAACAGCGCACAAACTAGGAGATGATGATGATACAATATTTACAGTCGATATTTGATATAAATATAGAATTATATGACCAAATATACAACCCAAACAGAATCAAAGGATGAAATAATATTTGAAATTCAGAAAAATAAATTTATAAATATACACATAAATAGTAAACCCATTCTTTTTAAATAAAACATTTACATATTATGGTTATTATACAATATTTAATATATTTGGTCGCAGTGGTTACAACCTACTCCACGCTGACGAGCGCCAACAGCGCGAAAGGCGTTCGTGAATGACTTTTCTTGATTTATCATGAAATTGGGTTGGCCAAATATCACGGAGCAATTTAAATAAACGTTAGTTCATTTTTGCTCCACTATATGGCGCTCTGCCATCTAAAAAGCACATGTGCTTGTTGTCAGGATATGCTTCCTTTATTTTTAATATATATATATATATGACATAATAAAAATATGATTTTTATTATTCATTAATATAATTATAATTTAAATAATCATAGAATTAACACAGAGTTAATTTTTTAAAATCCTTAACAAAAGGAGTACAACCCAAGATGTTTTTTGTTTATATTTAGATTATATTATTATAAAAAATTGTAGGTATGCAAACTGTTTTGTTCTTAAAATATAATCATTAAAATAAATACAATTATGGATATAAAAGTTATCATTTCACTTCAATCCACGACTGCATGAATGAATTGGTAACGTACCTAAAATACATCTTTTTTTATGACATCTTTTTTTAATAGTCGACAGGATGTATTTTAACCCTGTACGAGAAGAATTCCAATAGATTTCAAAGCCATATATTGTAACTAAGATATTTGGGAAAAGATATAGATAAAAGAATAGCAATTATGGAAGTCGAAACTTTAATTAAGAAATTAAAAAGGATAAAAAAAAGTATAAAAGGCATTGAAGAAAATATCGAATCCATTGTGTCTATGGTAGATGTAAATGCAACGAAATGCAAACTAGAGTATGCAAATAATGATTTGATGAAAATGAGTGATATTTTCTTGCAGAAACTTGAGGATGAGGATTTGAATGACGAAGTGGAAAATTGCATAGATAAGTGTATAAGATTAAAGTGTGAATTGGATTTAAGGCATAATGGGCAAGAAACATCTGAGAAAAAAGTAAATTTACATGTTAAAATGCCTAAACTTGAATTGCCAACTTTCGATGGTAGATTAGAATCATGGCTTTCATTTAAGGATTTATTTTATTCTGCAATTGGTTCTAACTCACAAATACCGGAAATTGAAAAGTTACAATATTTGAAAGGCCAACTGAGAGGCGAAGCCCTAAGACTGGTCAACGCATTTCCAATTACAGCCGATAATTATGTTGAGGTTTGGCAAACCTTATTAACAAGATATGATAATCCAAAGGATCTGATTTTCACCCAAATAGATAATGCATTAAGATTACCAAAGTTAGCCGATGACAACCATGAGTCAATGTTTAAACTTCTAGATAGTTGCAACGAGATAGTAAGAACAGTGAAGGTATTAGGTTACCAAATCGATAGTTTATCTGATGTGTTTTTCGTCGAGATCATACAAGATAAGCTTGATAAAACCACAAGAAAACAGTGGGAATTGCAGAACAACCCAAGGGTTGTGCCTTCAATTAAGGATTTAATGGAATTTCTAGAAATTCACGCAAAAAGCTTGCAGAATTTGCCAAATAAAGATGCAAATGTGGAGAAACATTCAATAAGAAGGGAATCACATAAGGAAATGGAGGAGTCATCTATTAAAAGGGAAACAGCCCCAAGAATGGAAGTACAACAAAAGCAATGGGGACATCCAGGTAGAAGCCCTATGGACTATAGTTCTAAAAGACGTCCTTGCCGAATTTGCCTGAACCGGGGACATGCCGGACGCTTCCATCCTGAGAATAGGTGCTGGTTTCGCGAGAGGGCCGTGCAAGCCCCCCCCGCTGCAAGCTTCATGTCCGTGCCGTCTCGATCCATGGACACCTTGACGCAGACAACAGCCCCTTCGAGCGAATGCCGACCAGCTCCGCCTCAACACTCCTGACGCCAAGGTCTGTATATAAATCTAAATGTGAATAATAACAGTATTGTAGCTCTCATGGATACTGGCTGTACCTTCTCTATAATTTCTCAACATATGATAGATAAGATTCAACCAAACTATGTTGTTTTTAATAATTTACCTCTTATTAAACAGACATCCGGTATGCTAAATATAAATTCAAAAATTAATGTTAATACAACTATAGGATTTATTACTAGAGATATTGATTTTTATTCCTCTGATATTAATTTGCCATATGTATTGCTTTCTTTACACCATATAAGATTATTTAAATTAGACATTGATTTTCAAAGTTTTACAATTACTCAATTTGGTAGAATTCTTAATGTTAATTACCATAACCCTAATAATAATAATTATACACATCATAATGTAATTCCTTTATTTAAATCTATTATTCCTCCTAATGAAAATGATTTTAGAAATTTTAATAGTGTAGAATTTGATGCAAAACTTTCACCATATGAAAAATCTGATTTAATTAAATTAATTAAGGAAAATAAGGAAGCGTTTGCTGCCCATAAAATGGATATAGGACATATTAAAGCAGATCCAATTAGAATTAAACTTACCTCACAAACACCTATTTCATTAAAGCCTTTTAGACCTTCCTTCTCGGACAACATTGAAATTAAAAGACAGATTGAAGAACTTTTAAAATATAATGTCATTAGACCATCTTATTCCTCCTATGCATCCCCTGCTATGTTGGTGAATAAGCGAAATGAAGGTAAAATTCGACTAGTAATAGACTACAGAAAATTAAATGATATAATAAAAAGAGATTCTGAGCCCATACCAAGAATAGATTCTATATTAGATAAGCTTTCAGACGCTAATATCTTCACTACACTAGATCTTTTATCAGGTTATCACCATTTAGATATACACCCAGATGATAAAGAATACACAGCTTTTACTACCACTCACGGACTTTACGAATTTAATAAATTATCTTTTGGATTAAAAAATAGTCCAAGTCAATTCCAAAGAGTTTTAAGGCAAATTTTAAATAAATATGATGTTGATTTTTGCATGAATTACTTCGATGACTTCATTATATTTTCAAATAATTTTCAGGAACATTTGACCCATTTAAAAGTAATTTTAGATATTTGCATAAAGGAAAATATTAAGCTAAAACTAAGTAAATGTAAATTCGCTACTTATCAGATTTCTTTTCTAGGATATGAAATATCAAACCATCAATTTTCACCCAGCACTAATAATATAGAAACGATTAGAAAATTGAATTCCCCAAGGAATAAAAAGGATTTACAACGAGTTTTAGGATCTATTAACATTTATTCGAAATTTATCCCTAATTATGCTAAACTCAGACTCCCTTTGAATAATTTGTTGAAAAAAGATGTAAAATGGAAATGGGATGAAGAATGCGAAACCGCATTTTCTAAATTAAAAAATATGATAACCTCAAAACCTATATTAGCTATCTATAATCCCAAATATCCTATACACCTTTACACGGATGCTAGCCAAGAACAGATCGGATCTATCCTAAAACAAGAACAACCCGATGGGCTTTTAAAGCCAATAGCGTATAGAAGCCGTAGAATGACATCTTATGAATCAAACTATTGTGTAACTGAGCAAGAATGCCTTGCTATTATTGATGCTGTGGATTTCTTTTTACCCTACTTAGATGGCGTGCATTTCACCATCCATACAGACCATGCTTGTCTAAAGTATTTGAAGAACATAAAGAACCCAAAAGGACGATTATTTAGATGGAGCTTAAAGCTCTCAATGTTTGACTTTGAGATAAAACACATAAGAGGAACTGAAAATAAAGAAGCTGATTTTCTCATCAGATACCCCATAGCTCATTTTGTTTCTGACCCAGAACTAAAACAAGCTCAATTTGATGATAACATCAATGATAGGAAATATACTAAATTTAATGGACTTTTAACAATAAAGAAAAAAGGATTAATCAAAAGTGTTGTTCCACCATCATTAAGAGAAAAAGTATTAATAAGAGCTCATCAAGATTACGGCCATATAGGAGTATCTAAAATGTTAAATCTAATTTCCCCTATCTATTATTGGCCCTACCTAATTCAAGATATTTCTAATTATGTAAAATACTGTGAGGTGTGTCAACTCAATAAAATATCTCACCAGAAGAAATTTGGTCTGTTGGAAAGTCTCCCCCCAGCTAAGGATCCTTTTGATCTTGTGTCTATAGACACAGTAGGTGGACTAAATTACTATAATTCCACAAAGAAATTCCTTCACATCATCGTAGATCATGCTACTAGATACATTTGGGCTTTCCCCTCAAAAAGTCAAACTACTGACTCATATATAAATTGCCTAAACAAAATTTTTCAAATACAAAAACCCAAACAATTTTTAAGTGACAGGGCACCATCATTTACTTCACCAAGATTTAGAAAATATTTGATTAACAATAACATTAAACAATTATTGACTTCATCATCAAGACCTCAGTGTAATGGGTTAAATGAACGACTTAACCAAACTATAATAACCAGGTTAAGATGTAAATTCAATAACTTGAAAGGAAAATCAATACCATGGACGAAATTGTTAGATTCAGTACTAAATGAATATAATAATACTCCCCATTCCATAACAGGCTATACTCCTACTTACCTTTTGTATGGTAAGCTCCCTTATGATCCCCCCTTAAAAGAATCAGAATTTTACCCCCCTATAGACACTGCCAGAACAAATGCCTATAATAATACATTGAAATTTCATCAGATAAATAAAATTAGATATGATCAATATTATCAACCTTCCACCTTTAAAGTAGGCGATAAAGTTTGGTTACAAACCTTTTACCATCCAGATAACCGAAAATTAATGCCTCCAATGTCTGGGCCATTTACAATCTTAAAACAGATATCCCCAGTCAATTATGAAATTGATAAACCCCAATCTAATTTAGGAAAAACTACCATGGTAATTCATTCATCCAAATTGAGGCCATACTACTCAAAAGAAGGATTTGAGTTAAAACTGACAAAAAGTAAAATACCCACTTTAGAGAAAAAAACAAACCAACAAGTGGCACCTAAGGTAGTGAAAAGTAGAATCCCTCTTCTTACTAAATAATGGTAGGGAAATCTTAATATAAATAAGACAATACCAAAAATAACTACGCCTAAAAATTAAGCCTTGAGAATATAATTTTTGTGCACACATAAGATATAACTTGACACTTTTCTTTTCAATTGTTGTAAATATTTTACATTTTGATTTTATTTGTTGAGAAATTCACTCATATGATTCTATATATTTTTCCCTCACAAATTTTATATGGAACATTTCATATTCGAACATTCTTTTTTTTTAATGTAAATAATAAAACTTCATGTGTAAATATTTTTCATTATGTGGAAGTAAATAACCCATTATTTTATGCTTTTATTCTGATCAAACCAAATAAATGTGAAACAAGATGTTGGATACCACTCGTCATTATGATAAATAAATTTGTGATTTTCAAAAATATATTTTTTGACATGTGGCAAAATACCTTTTGAATCTTGAGAGCCTGAGAAGGCCTACTCAATTCATGAGGTAAATCCCCTTATGAATTATAGGAAGGAGACACCTATAAATTCAAATAAGATTGGATAATTTTCAGCTACTGTCAAGAAAAAAGGTACCAATAGGAATATGTAGAAGAAATAAAGAGCATCATTGATATAGTTTCAATTGGTATCCTCCATCTTAATTGATAATCTATGTAAATAATAATGATACTTTTTTTTTTTACTTTGAAAATTACTCCCTAATTTTTATCCTTGGAGGGAAGAAATGACATAATAAAAATATGATTTTTATTATTCATTAATATAATTATAATTTAAATAATCATAGAATTAACACAGAGTTAATTTTTTAAAATCCTTAACAAAAGGAGTACAACCCAAGATGTTTTTTGTTTATATTTAGATTATATTATTATAAAAAATTGGACCTTAAATATAAATAAATTGTTTTGTTTTTTAGGTAAGGTTAGAATTTTAGGGGGCAAAAAATAATATGCCACCGATTGTAATTAAATCGACGATCGGACCAACCGGCGAGAAACTATGCATAATCGAAGCCTCCTTAATAACGAAGATCCTAGACAAATGTGGAATCGAGTATAAACTTGAGGAAACGGTTCAATCAAAGAAGAGAATTCGCGGCTCCCAATCGGATGACTCAAGATCGCCAACTAGGAGCGAGCGTAATCTGAAGACGCCTAGAATGGACATCGACGAACAAAGTCCCGCCACTGGAGTTTCTCAACAAATGAACGCAGCTCACCCACCGCAAGACGATGAAGAAAATAGCGACAACGATGGCCCATGGACCACAGTCACTAACGTGAAAAAACCGAGAATTCCTCCTGTTATTGCAGAAAATGTAGCAGATTGGAAGCTTCTTTGCCAAGAGCTAAAAGACTTGTGCATGGAACCATTCCAAGTCACGATTTCTGGCAAAAAGCACATAATTAAATCGAAAAACATCGGCGACTTCAAAAAAATCAGGGAGTATGTACAGAAAAATAATGGAGGATATTCTTACAGACTACAGGAGGAAAAACCACTGAAAGTGGTATTGAAGGGGGTATCAACAGCCTTCAAAGAAGAAGACGTCGTAATTGAACTGATCTCAATGGGCTTCACTGAGGTCATTGTCAAAAGACTCCATAGACAATCGACCAAAATACCGATGAATATAGTCCTAGTAGAGCTACCGAAAAATGAACAAAATAAACGAATCTATGGAATAACCGAAATACTTTACCAAAAAATAGTCGTGGAATCATTCAGGACTACAAAACGAGTGACCCAATGCTTTAACTGCCAGGGTTTTGGGCATGGCCAGCTAAACTGCTTTTTGAAGCCCAAATGCGTCAAGTGTGCTGAAGAACACCATTCGAAGGATTGTCCAAGAAAGTCGAAACAGCTCCCACCAAAGTGCGCTAACTGCGGAGAGGCGCACACAGCCAATTACCGCGGATGCCCAAATTTTCCGAAGCCACAACAACAGCAGCTAAAGCCTCCCAGACAAAACTCCCCTAACACCATACCTCAAGCAAGCTCCACTAAAACAGAAGAAGCAATTGTTGAAAAACAAAAGGCAAGTTACGCTGAAACTGCAAAAAAGAAAACTACTCATTCTGACACCAGGGAACTGTGCGAAAAGTTATTAGAAATTATCAAAACTTTCTTACAATGAAAGGCAAATTACCTTTAAAAATCGTTTTCTGGAATTGCAACGGAATCAAACTCAAAAAAGAAGAATTCCTACAGTTGGTGACCTCAGCCACCGAATCCGACGACCTGGACCCAATGGCTAGCTGACAGCCAAACACCCAACAACTGCCCTCCTGTAAGGTTCGGGGGGCCACTCCAGCATTACAACTCGCCATGTGTAAATAATCTGGACAAGGTGACTCGTGAGCTGTGCTCGAATGTAACACCTGTAAATTGAGATGAAATAAATAAAAAAATAAAAAATTGTAGGTATGCAAACTGTTTTGTTCTTAAAATATAATCATTAAAATAAATACAATTTTGGATATAAAAGTTATCATTTCACTTCAATCCACGACTGCATGAATGAATTGGTAACGTACCTAAAATACATCTTTTTTTATGACATATATGTTATAGTAAAATTTTCTTAGATAGTCTGAGATAGATTATATGTACCAAAAAAGACACCTATTCCTTTAATATGTATCAGGACGATGCACTTGTTCATCACCCTTGGAAAAAAAACCATTACTAATGATGATAAAGAATGAGCCACAATAACACCTGTTTTGACGATTTCAGACAAAAAGCCAACCTGTATACCATGCACTTGTTTATCACCCTAGTAAATAAAGAATCGGCCCCAATCACAGTGTTTTGGCAAATTCATTGTCTTCATTCAAATTCAATTTGTCAAAACACTGGGGTTGTGGATCTTTCTTTATTATCACGAGTAGTTTACTCGGGTAATGCAAAAGTGCATCGTTTTAATACATAATTAAAGGTAGAGGTGCTTTTTTGGTACATGAATATTATCTTCCCGTAACTTTATGTTGATACTATATACTAAAAAATCCATTACCGTAACATACCCAACCTACACCAAAGATTAATGTTAGAATCCATAGTATCCACCAAACTTAAAAGCATAAATAGAAAAATAGAAATTCCTGAAATTTATGATATCTTTGTTTCAAGTTAATCTATTCCTTTTTTACATAGTTAAAAATCTAGTATACAACATCTTATTACCATATCAATACAATAGTTACTTATTAAAAATTAAAAAATTCTTACTGCTAAGTTATAAAAATTGTTTATTATGTAAATCATCCCTTGTATATAGGTCGGTCTCTCGCCTTAATTTCTGTCAAACCTGTAGAAGGGCGTTTGCCCGAAAGCTCGTAACGTTTACAAATAAAAGATACCTATCTTCCATTTAATGATACGTTTTTTCATAATACTATATACTGTCGCGCGTGACCCCTCCGGTTCTTCGTGACTACACCGCTTCCTTCTTCGTGGATCCAAGGTCCGTTGCTCTTCTCTGCAGACCACCCAAAGACTTCCGAGAACCACCACTCGAGTGGATCTCCTTTCCTCTGGCAGTATCTCTCGGCCTTAACAATGGTGGGGGGGGGGACACTAGAGACTTACCAGAAGAGTAGCGACTGTGGTGTTGGAGAGAGTGTCACAACAGCAACCGGCAACAAAACTTCTAAATCTCTACCTTTTATTGTCATTTATAAACCACATTAAATATAACTCGAAAACCAATTAACGGATATTTACATTTATTTACACACCAGAGCCAATATAAACATCTATTTACAACTATTTGCTCCAGGAAACATGACCATAGCAGTCGGCGATTCCCACACTAGTTCCAGATGGGAAATAGGCGAAAGCGCCATCTATTTACGGAGGTTGTAGGTGTTTTTCAGGCACATATACGCGACAATACTATATATTCAGAGAGAAAACTACATCAACCAATAGTCATTTCAACTCCCGATGTTTCAGTGTCTTCCTGATACTCTCTTCGGGGGAATGGATGAATGACATCAGGTCACTGATACGTCGGGAGTTAAATACATAATTGTTTGATGTCGCTGTGTTTTATTCGAATCAACATCCAAACAGAAAATGATTTTCAGATATTAATATATACAGTTATATCAGCGTCATAATCAAGCAACAATTCTTAATCAATTCTGTCACCGTTTGCTCTGTGAATGGAATAAATACTCAAATAGGGCCATTTCTCATAACCATCGGTGGTTCAGTAGTAGAATGCTCCCTTGCCACGCGGGCGAGGCCGATTCCCGGCCGATGCATTTTTTTTTTCTACAATTTTTAAAAATCATTTATATATTTATATATAATGACATTCACGGCGCCAATTTATAATTGTAACGAATAGTATTTGAATAAAAGCATTTAAACGGGTAAAACCCGGGCGTTGCCCGGGTCATTCGGCTAGTAGTATATACATACAATTATGTGGCAAAAGAGGCACGTCTCTTTTTAAATGTTATATTTCTGGATGGAGGGGATTTAAAAATTTATAATATGATGCACTAGCGCGCCATCTGTTATCAAAATTCGAAACTATTTTAAAGGTGTAAGATTCTTTTTGAAATAAAACAATTTCTACTGCCCTTACTGCAATGGAAAAATAATGATGAGCCAGGCCCTCCCATTTATTTTTCCATTGCAGTAAGGGCAGTAGAAATTGTTTTATTTCAAAAAGAATCTTACGCCTTCAAAATAGTTCGAATTTTAATAAAAATGTATATTATATATTATGATCTATAGAAGCATAGGACGCCATCTATATTATGATCTATTTCATAATTTTGAATTGTTTAAATTCCATTCACACAAATGATTATATAAATTATTATAAATTTCGGCAAATATCTCCCCATAATTATTCATAGCTCTAGTTCATACAGCCGATTTCTATTTATGAACTTTCTACGTCACAAAAAGCGGTGTCTATTTTTTCCTTTTAATATATAGACATATAAATGTCTATACAAGGTTATCACGGCCAAATAGAATATCAGTGACTTTATGAACTTGCATTGTTAACTGGATTAATGAGTGCTCCAAATATCAGACTTCTATGTGGTCTTGAAGTATATTAAAAATTGATTTCAAAATTGAATAAAGTGTGGAAATTAATATATTCCCTACTCACCCTGACCAGATTTTCATGGATTGCTAGCTGCTTATTCCGCCAAAGAAACGTCTCCGCCTATTTCCTTCGTTTGAAAAGAAATATATTTTTTCTCCCTTTTTTAGTTTATTTTCGACCTAACTGTCACCTAGAAGTATGAAAATTTGTACACTTGCAATGTAAGTATAATTAAACTAGTCTATACACTATACCAGACTTCTATCTGTTCATTAAGTAGATTCATTTTTGATCACAATATTAGAAAGGAAATATAGAAGAAATAGTTCAATACTGACCATCCAGAAGTCTGGAATTTTGTCAATATTCATATCATCAGGTTTATGTAGGTGTGTGTATCATATTTCAGACTTCTAGATATATACTCTGTAAGTATATTAAAAATTAATCACAAAATTCGAAAGGAAATTTGTCAATTTCCAACCACTACGACTACCAAAATATATTATTATTTTGTCTACTTGCATCGTCATCAGGTGTGAACTAGTGTACCGAATTACAGATATCTAGGTTTTCTGTACGTATGTTAAAAATTGATAGCAATATCTTTGGAGCAATAAACGAGGAGATAAGTTAAATATTTTTTTTTTATAAATGAAAGGCGCCTCTCCCGTAAGAATAAACGCTAAATCTACACGCCATCTCTTGACCGACTTCGCAAACAATCGGACTCTGGTTGGTGACAGCTAGCGCGTAGTTTTAGCGTTTATTCTTACGGAAGAGGCGCCTTCCATTTATAAAAGCAGTTATTTAATTTATATGCACGTCTATTGTTCCAAACAAATTGTTATAAATTTTGAACACACTTACAAAAACCTAGATATCTAAAATTTGGTACACTTGTTCAAACCTGATGTAAATGCAAGAAGCCAAAATATCAGACTTCTTGGTAGTCAGGGTGGTTGGAAATGAACAGTTTTTCTTCTAAACTTTGTGATAATTTTTAAAAATACTTAGAGAATACCTAGTGTCTGAAATTTGGTGTACACCTCACTCAAACCTGAAGACATGCATGTTGACAAAATATCTGATTTCTGGATGGTCTCTCGAGAATATGGCCATTTTTTCTCCATTTATTTTTAATTTTGTGATCTATTTCTGATCGAAGTCTGGTATTTTAAGGACTAGTTCAACCAACATTGTAAGTGTACAAATTTTCAGACTTCTAGGTGGCCGTTGGTTTATAAATAGACTAGGAAAGAAAATTTGTATATTTCTTTTTAAACCACGAAAATAAGCACAGCCGTTTCTCTGGCGTAACGAGCAGCTAGCATTCCATAAAAATGTGATTCGTGTAGTAGAGAATGAACTCATTTCTACTTTTCCCTTCAATTATCTTGTAATCTTTTATATAATTCCAGGGGACATAGAAGTCTGAAATTTTGTACACTAGCTTAATCATTCCAATATATACAAATATTACTTAAATATCCGAGGTAACTGGGGCGGTCTATGAATGCATATACGTGTTTGCTCATAGGCGATATCGTAGCCAGTTAGGAATTTCCGAGGCGAGATTATTGCTAGTTGAAAACTTTACAGGTGTACAGATTCCTTAATACTTCCTAATTAGCATCAGAGAATGTATCAGATTTTCCATTAATTAGTCATCAGGCGATTTGAATACAATAGAGATTCGAATGAATAAACTGGAACTTATTTAACTAATGTGAATAAATAGTACAAATGTGATATTGTACTGGGAAAAGGTTCTTAAATTAAAAAAAGAAAAAAGGCTTCTTCTTATTGGGCAACTGAAAGTTGCTGATGGCTTTCGCTATCTATCGGAATAAATATAAACTATTCGTTGATTTTTAATTATTCCAGAATTGGCCACAAATACCCTTTCTTGATTAATCAAGAAGTTAACCACGTACGAGTTTAGGGCTGTTAGCACTGCGTGGTGTAAGCTGTACCTCAATGACCAAAAAAAAAAAAACTGGTCATTCAGGCATCTTGAAAATAATGAAATTGAGTGAGAACGCGAATCAATATATATATTTAAAAAATATTAAACCAAGTTTTTCTCTCTCTCTCTCGAACCAGAGTCCTGATGTCAGACCAACTACAGCGTTAACGTTGTGATGATAAAGAGGTTATGACAAGGTAGCTGTAATCGGAAACCTTCATTCTCGCCATCTCACCAGCCATAGAGATAAAAAAATACGCCATAAGCCTGCAGAATGGAGGGGGAATTCCGGGGGTGACTCACCCAACCTTAGTCAGCTCTGTCCCCTGGGTGACGGGGGATTCATCCAATTTTATCGAGAGGGGAACACATATACCCCTACATACTCATCGAGAGATGTAAAGATCGCAAATCATCTTGTTGTGTGATAATTTAAGCCTAATACTATTGATTGCTATAGAGATGTTCAAGGTTTATAATGTCATAACTTCGGGATAATGTGTTAATGACGTAAAATATAATCTATAGTAATCGGTATGTTTTTCCTTCGTTTAAAAAATATCGAGTTTTTGATATAATGAAATACTCTCTTGGATATTATAAAGGGAGACAACTTGAAATATTGACAAAATCTCAATATAATATGAAAATTAACATTCATGCTTAATATATATGCATATTATTATATGCGGCGCTGAGTTTGTTTATACAAAAAGGTAATGCCTTGACAAATGTTGCGTTCAGCCAACCGAAATTTTGGCAAATTAATCTTTTATTCAATCCAATATATTCCTTTTTATTATCTAAATATTTTTATAATTATTTTGTTAAAATATTCAGTAAAGGCTTGAAACAAAATATGCCAACATTTTTCTAACAAGAATATGGGGACATGATGTTCTTTCGTGTTTCTGCAAAGGCAAAGTTTTCGATGTCTCATTGGAATGTGAGCGTATGAACCTCTCGGCAGAAAACATGATAATTTGAAATTTGAATATATATTCAATAAAAATCTTAATTTACATAGTTTATTGAGATCTTATTAACTTCGAATATTTACAATTGACCTTCTTACTCCAAAAGTAAATTCAAATTTCTCGGAAACGTGCAAATCACTACAAATAATTAATTTTTTTTGAACACATTTTCGTGATGTTGACATTCAAATCTAGGCTATTCAATGTATTTTTTCTGTTTAGTATAAAACAATAATTTGATTTATAGAATGCTCAAGGAACGATCCCGAGTTTGGCATTTATGTTCTGATGACGGCATTTCTTCAAGGATAATGTCCTTAATCAACAATATTTCAGTGTCGATGTTTTGGCCATAGTATTCAACGATAGGTATTGTACACTGGATTAAGTACTGGAAGTATTATTCAATGGTAAGTGAAGATTTGAAAAAGATACACTAGAATTAGTATTCAACTGTAAGTAGAGTCAGTATGCAAAGGCAAGTCTCAACAAATATAGAGTACTGAGCCCAGTATAGAACTGTGGGTAAAATACTGGTTCCAGTATTCGAATGAGGGAAGCGCTCCGAGGAAGATAAAATACAATACCTATTATTAATTAACAGGTGGTAAATTCATGAAAGGTATTTGATATAGTATTCAAAATCAGTATGAACAAACATATCAGATGAGTAGAAGAGTTATATATAGAATATATATATATATATACACTCTATGACAAAAGAAATCGACACACCGAGAAGAATTTGTCAGATTTATATGAAATTACGTATACAAAGACGTTCGACAAAGCATTCAAATGATCGAAATTGGTGGCCGATTTATATGAAACAAAGAGCTCCAGCGCTTCTGAACTGCACACCCAGCCCGAGTATCTAGACTCAATATTCGGCAGAGCACGAGCTGATTTCCAAAATTTGCGTTCAAATTTTTTTCAGTAAGACTATTTCTATTGTGTATCAATGCCTCGCCGAAAGATTCTTACTCATCACGAACATATGTCAGAGTTTAAAATACGTCGTGTCGTTGGATTGAAAGAGGCTGGTTGGTCAAATCGAATAATCACGCGACATCTATGTCGAAATGATGCGACTATTAAATGATATTAGCAAAAGTGGGTCAACAACGGAAGAAATCGACGTCAGAACGGCAGCGGTCGACCAAATGACACAAAGCGAACGGATGTCGCAGCACCGGATTCGACGTTATCTACCATCCAACGTGTAACCGGCACACATGTGTCCAAAATGACCATCAACAGTTGAATAAGCGGAATCTGAAAACTCACAGACCGTTACGATGCCTACCCCTCACAATTGCACACCGACAAACCTTACTACAGTGGTGTCGGAAGCGATCAACTTGGAACTCCGCTGACTGGAAACACATAGTCTTCAGTAACGAGTCCTGTTTCTTACTGTGTCCTGACGACCGTCGTAAACGTATTTGGAAAGGTCCTGGACAGCGTGTGGACCCTGGCCTTACTTTTGAACACCACACAGGTCCACAACAGGGCGTTATGGTCTCGGGTGTCATTTCATTTGATATCAGGACCCCATTTATGGTTATTCCTGGCGCTCTGTCAGCAGAACGGTATATAGATTACATTATACGGCCTGTTTTGTTGCCCTTCCTCTCGCATCGCCCAGGCTTACTTGATAACAAGATAATGACCGGCCAAACACGACATGATTTACTATGAATTGTTTCCAATCTTGCCGCCCCAACAAGTTCGCCTGATCTCTCACCCATAGAGCACATCTAGGATGTGATAAGAAGGCGATTGCAACCATCCCGTAATTTTGATTCTTTAGCCCGAATGTTAAGGAATATTTGGCAGGAAATTTTGCAGCACACCATCCAGAATATTTATCATTTCATGACACACCGGGTGGCAGTCTGCATCCAGGCCAGTGGGAGTCCAACGACATATTGACCTCAATTTCTGACGAACAAGCTCTGTAATAAAATAATTCTTCGAAATTTTGATCGTTATTCCTCTATACCTGTTCTTCACATACACCAATTACTGTTCCAATCGATCAACTCCTCTTAGGTGCGTCGATTATTTTTGTTATATAGTTTAAATATATATATTCGATGTATAGAGTATAAGATCCAGTATTCAATTATGTGTGATGTCCTAAGAAAGGATAAAGTATCAATCCAATAAGTTCCCGATGAGGGTAAAGAGCCCGCAAATGCATGTGTGGAAAGTAAGTGGCCGCAGTAAGTAGCCATAAGAAGGTAAAGTAGCCGAAGAAAAAGTCCAGAGGAAGGTAAAGTGGCCTCAGGAAAAAGTTCAGAGGAAGGTGAAGTGGCCTCAGGAAAAAGTCCAGAGGAAGGTAAAGTGGCCGAAGGAAGAAAAGTCCAGAGGAAGGTAAAGTTGCCGCAGGAAGAAGTCCAGAGGAGAGTAAAGTGGCCTCAAGAAGAAGTCCAGAGGAAGGTAAAGTGGACCAGGGAAGAAATCCAGAGGAAGGTAAAGTTGCCGAAGGAAGAAGTTCAGAGGTAGGTAAAGTGGCCTCAAGAAGAAGTCCAGAGGAAGGTAAAGTGGACCAAGTAAGAAGTCCAGAGGAAGGTAAAGTGGTCGAAGGAAAAAGTCCCGAGGAAGGTAAAGTGGCCGTAGAAGAAGTCCAGAGGAAGGTAAAGTGGACCAAGCAAGAGGTCCAGAGGAAGGTAAAGTGGACCAAGGGAGAAGTCCCGAGGAAGGTAAAGTGGCCGTAGAAGAAGTCCAGAGAAAGGTAAAGTGACTGTAGGAAGAAGTCCAGAGGAAGGTAAAGTGGACCAAGGAAGAAGTCCAGAGGAAGGTAAAGTGGCCGGAGGAAAAAGTCCAGAGGAAGCGGCCAAACAAAGGAGCCCATCGATCCACCCTGTCCCTTGACGTCAGCAGTAACTTTATCTTGCTGGGAATTGCCTCGGCTCTGGATTAGGCCTCCGGGCAATTCCCCGGATTACAGCAGGATGATTGCCACCGCCGCACAAGTGGCCGCACATTAAACTACAAGACATGTGAGTGGCATCGCACATCGATATAGAAGGGCTTACTACTGATGAGCCAAGCTCTCCTAAGATATTTTATTCATCCATTCATCCATTTATAGTATTTCTATGAGAATTTGCATCTCAATAATACAACAAAATTTTTAATGAAAACTGTAAATGGTTTTGAATTCGCACTTTTCACACATAGGTGGTTTCATGTGTTATGCTCTCAAATAATACGAACCGTCTAAATATTAATTATGTTTTCCCTACCGTTTCTATCCAGACATACCTGAGGGCAGTAGATTTATTTCCATATGACATAAAGTCAGTAGAGATTCTTAGCAAGGGAACAACACGACTTAGGCGAACCTTCACTTTATAACTCTCTAATGC
Organism: Cordylochernes scorpioides; assembly: GCA_030710605.1. Lineage (NCBI taxonomy): Eukaryota > Metazoa > Arthropoda > Arachnida > Pseudoscorpiones > Chernetidae > Cordylochernes > Cordylochernes scorpioides. Next base: position 65,028,209 of record CP092866.1, read on the forward strand.
TCGATAAATGAAGAGATTCAAGAGACGCAAGTTATTAGAAACATGTCAAAGCCATCAGAAATTCTACAAACTTATTTTTTTTTATAATCATAATTTAATTTAGAAAGTTTATAAACTATGGAATCTATATGCACATATAACAATATGTGCGAGAGCTCAGTTTGGTTATTTGCACTCGCTGGTGGGGTTGGACTTTTGCAAGAATCGGGGGCCATTGGAGCATTTTTTTATCAGAAAAAAGTGCCCAATACGGGATTAGATCCCGAGTCGTAGCGGTCGAAAGCCAACGGTTTAGACCCTCCTTCCACCGACCCCTAAGAATAAAATTATCAAATATTATTATATCCTTATAAGGCAATAACGCGCCATATATAATAATTGAAAGCATTAAAGTACGGGTATTTCATTCACACATAAAACATTCGTGCCATAATGATTTAGATCTTTATTATATTCTAATAGATTGCGAGATTCCAAGGACAAATACCTTTCTAGCGGCCAGAAACCAAGATAATCTAGAAGGAAATTAACGGATAAAATTAAAGTCACACACAGGACACACCCAAAAATTTAAAACTAAAAAGAACATAGAAAACCAAGTTAAAATTACAGACTCAAAACTATAAACCAATTTTACACGTTTCAAAAGTATTTTTAGCCTGAATGAATCCCCCCCCCCGTTGACAGATGTAAGATCTGGTTGAGGTAATGACAGTGTATTGGAATGTTGAAATCTCTTTCTTGCACCATTGGTATAGTACAGTAGATATCAAACTACGATAGTATAAATATTACTTCAACCTAATACTAGTTTCTGGTTTAAAAAATTAAAAATAATATTTAGTATTCGCGCCAATGATTGTGAATGTAATATCAGTATTTGTAGGACGAGACCTTACAAAGAATAGCTAAAGTTGGATTTGAATGACGACATATTGAATCTAAGATAAATACAACTAGATACATAAGAGCTAGAGGAAAAATGGAAAAGGAAATAAAATTTATCCAATTTCGATGGATTGTGAGAGTTTATTCAACTTATAAAATATTTACATACTCTAGATTCCGAACACGCCGGAAACAATATTTTAAAATAGTCAAAATATATAACAGATAGATAAACGATATTTAGAACGTATATTTCAAAAAGCATTATTATTAATGGCATTAAAATGAATAGAATACGTAATTATAAACGACATAATTAGAAATATATAAAATTTCCGTAAATGCTTCATAATACAATATAATGCAGCTGTGATTATAGGACGACGTTTAACAAGTTTGAACGCAAATGTTTCCTTTTTACATAACTAAAAATCGTGATTTTAATTATTTTAAGAAGAAATAACGACTATTCCTATTCTTGAGGATGAAGTATGAGAGGATGAATTGTGAAAAGTAATGATGAACGGAAAAATAAAAGTGTCTAGGGATGGGAATTCCGTTCATCATTACTCTTCACAATTCATCCTTTCATACTTCATCCCTGAAGGTATAATGTCTGTGAAAAAAGGAACATCAATAAAAATATTGAAGAATAAAGAAGAATGTTTTGACATGAAGAACAAAGGATGATCTTTAATTTTTAAATAACCTTTTATATTTAGATATATAATCTTTTGAATTCAATCATTTCTTACTTTTATAATGTTGTGCTAAGTATATAAGCCAATAAATATATTTTATATCGAATTCTCCAACTCTTCAATCGAAAATTAACAACAAATTGGTAGCAGAGCGCAGTTAAAAAGAAGTGAGTTCTAACAGGCTTAACTTCATGATATTTGAATTTATTTTTAGAAAGTTGAAAATAAATAAATTAGAGCTTCAAAATGGACGTGTTTAACAACACGAAAATTGAAACCTTAAATGATAGAAATTATGCTATTTGGAGTATGAGGCTTGAAACGCTACGTGAAGCTAAGCAACTTTTTGAAGTGATTGAAAATCAAATGCCAACTAGAAATGAAAATCTATTATAATTTATGATGATTGGAGCAGGAAAAACAAGGAAGCCCTTGGATATATGATCTTAAGTATGTCTCCTGAGATTGCAATTATCTACAAAGGAATAAAGAATGCAAGAGAAATCTGGAATTCACTAAAAGAAAGATTTGAAGGTGAAACAGAAGACAAGGTAATGAATCTATTTTTATACCTAACTAAATTGAAGAAACAGCACAAAGAAAATATTGAAAATTATATAATTAGAGCTCAAGGTTTATGTAACCAAATATCTCAGCTTGTGAAATTAATATCTGAAAGAGAATTAGTCAGATACATAATTGAAGGTCTCCCAGATAACTACACAAGTATTTCTACAGCTCTAATTATGAATAGAAATATTCCTATAGGAAATTTAAGACAAACTCTTCTTGACTTTGAAAAGAAACATGACATTAAATGCAACAATGCCTTTAAAGCACAAGAGAAGAAAACATTTAAATCATGTCATATATGCCATAAACCTGGTCATCTACAAAACCAATGTTGGCACAATCCAAAACACAAGAAGACTTCTAATAGATATACAAATAACAGATCAAAATGGATTCCATTCTCACAAAAGAATAAAGAAGAAGCTAATTTTTCAGAAATTCAAGGTCAATCTTCTAATCAAAAGGGAGAATTTGCTCTCAATACAGAATTTTACCCAACATATTCTGATACTCAAATTTGGCAATTGGATTCTGCATGTACTTCACACATGACTAATGACAGATCACACTTGAAAAATGAAAATTTTGAAGAAAGAACCATCAATGTGGCTGAAAATGGAAGAAGCATAAAATCATTAGCCAAAGGAACTATTAGAATGAAGCACATGATTCAAAATGAAGAAGAAAACAATACAAAACTGGAAGAAGTACTTTTTGTACCTGATTTAAGAACAAATTTACTCTCAGTCCCAAAAATTGTCCAAAAAGGCAATAAAGTTACTTTTAATGATAAAGGAGCATTCATTTACTCTAAATAAGGTAAACTAATTTGTTTTGGTAACTTCACTAATGACTTGTTTACCATTAAATTATCTAGAAATGAGGAACTTAATCAAATTTTTGAAGAAACTTGCCTCAAAACAAATGAAAATTCATTTGATATTTGGCACAAAAGGCTATGTCATCTAAATTAAAACTATTTGAAACTACTCTATCAAAATTAAATGGTTGTTGGTTTACAAAATTTACAAGGAAATTTAAAATTTTGCCAAAGTTGTACTTTAGGTAAAATGCCAAGAGAATCAGGAACTACCACTTTTAGTGAAACCACTAATTTTCCTCTAGAAAAACTATACATTGACTTATGTGGCCCAATGAAAATTTCTACTTTGGGTGGATCAAAGTATATGTTGACTGTTGTCGATCAATATACTAGAAGATTTTTCATAGAAATCTTACGCACCAAAGATGAAACTGCAACTAGGCTAAAAAGGCTAATTACAAGAAGAGAAAATGAAACTAATTTAAAAGTAAAAGTCATTAGAACTGACGATGGTGAAGAATTTATAAATGAAGACCTAAATAAATTTTTGACAGAAAAAGGGATCAAACATGAACTCACAACCTCATATTCTCCAAGAGGTAATGGGATTGCCGAGCGAGCTAACCGAACCATATTGGATAAAGTTCGCACAATGCTGTTAGATGCGAACCTACCTTTGAAACTTTGGGGTGAAGCAGCTAATACTGCAGCATATATTCACAACCTGACATCAAACAAACCTAAAGATAAAAAAACTCGAATGGAATTATGGACTGGCCGGAAACCATCAGTTAGACACCTAAAAACTTTTGGATGCCAAGCATATTATATAATATTTCATCCAAAAAGGCATAAACTTGAACCAAAAGCCAAGACAGCCATATTCGTAGGATACTCCCAATTTAAAAAAGCCTACAGACTCTATGATTATGAAAAAATGATATATATGAATATATATGACAATATCCAATATTTTGTTTTAGACCAAAATGAAGAATCAAGCTATGAAGACAATAATCAAGATGTAAATAAAGAAATTTCAGTTTCAAGTGATACAGATGATGAGTCGCACACTGATTTTACCCAAAATGAAAATAGGCAAATATAAATTGAACCATCAACTTCAGATGCAATAATTCGGCCTCAAAGCCTGACAAAAATACCAAAATGATATGAGGACTTTATTGTATACACTACTCAAAAAACTCCTAAAACCTATGAAGAAGCAATAAATTCAAAAAACAAAAATCTATGGCACCTAGCCATGATTGAGGAAATAAATTCCATGAATATCCATGATGTATGGAAAATTTTTGATAGACCTGAAGATCAAAAAGTAATAAAAAGTAAATGGGTATTTACCATCAAACACCAAGAGGAAAATCCTGAACCAACCTTTAAAGCAAGATTAGTCGCAACCGGTTACAATCAAACTCAAGGAATTGACTTTGAAGAAAACTTCAGCCCTGTTATGAGACATGCATCTTTAAGAACACTTCTAACAATATCTGCAAAGATGAATCTAAAAATAAAAATGTATGATGTCAAATCAGCATATTTAAATGGACACTTGGATAAGCCTATTTATATGGAACCACCACCTGGATTACAAAAGGACAACAAGGTATATTTTATAAATAAAAGCATTTATGGACTTCCACAATCTGGAAGATGCTGGTATAATGAGCTATGCAAAATTTTGAAATCATTGACCATCAACCAATTAAAGAAAGACCCATGCATTTTTATGTGGAAAAATGAAAATCACTATATATATTTTGGAATTTATGTTGATGACATTTTAGTGACAGGAACTTCAAATGATATGATTGAAGAATTTATTAAAAAGTTATCAGACTATATTATCATCAAAGAACTGAAAAACCAAGACCATTTTCTTGGAATAAAGATAACAAGGAAAGAAAATAAGATTTTGTTATCTCAAAAGGAATATATAAAGAAGATTTTAGGAAACTTCAACATGTTGGATAGTAAACCTGTTAAAACACCAGGAAGCCTTGGTGAAAATTTTGAAGATTATCAAAATGAGAAAACTATATCCCAAAAAGAATATCAAGAAGCCCTAGGTTCATTGATGTACTTATTAACTGGAACCAGACCTGATATAAGTTTTATATTGAGCAATCTATCTCAATACTCAAATGATCCAAGAGAAATCCACTGGAAAGGTATAAAAATAATTTTCAGATACCTAAATGGAACAAAATATTTTTGCCTAGAAATTAATTCAGAACCAGGAAAACTAAACATAATATCTGATGCCAGCTGGAACACCACTCAAGATGTCAAATCTTTTGGAGGATATTTCATAAGGATTGGAAACACTCCAATTAGTTGGAAAAGTGGAAAACAAAGAATGACTGCACTATTTGCAATGGAAGCTGAACTTTTCTCACTTTGTGATGGAATTTGTGATGGAAAATGGTGTACAAGCTTATTGGAGGGACTTGGACAAAATCAACTGATTGACAACCAATTGAAGTCAACACTGACTCCCAATCATTGATAAATTGGATCAAAAATCCTATGCAATCCAATAGAAGCAAACATATCAAAAGAAAATACATTATATCAAAGATGATTTTAATGATAACATCATCACTCTCAAATACATCAGCACAGAAGATAATCCTGCAGACATCATGACAAAGAATTTAAGTGGAACTGTGTCAAACAACCATCTACAGAACATTGGAATTAAGTTGCATGATGCCCCTTTTTGAAGACAGGGAGGATATTGAAGGTATAATGTCTGTAAAAAAGGAACATCAATAAAAATCATGAAGAATAAAGAAGAATGTTTTGACATGAAGAACAAAGGATGATCTTTAATTTTCAAATAACCTTTTGTATTTAGATATATAATCTTTTGCATTTAATCATTTCTTACTTTTATAATGTTGTGCTAAGTATATAAGCCAATAAATATATTTTATATCGAATTGCTAAACTCTTCAATCGAAAATTAACAATAATCCCTAAGGATAGGAATAGTCGTTATTTCTCCTTAAAATAATTAAAATTAACATTTTTCGTTCTGTAAAAAGAAACATTTGCGGTGAAAATTGCTAAATGTTTCATATTGAAATTTCTTTTTCAAATTCCACAGGCCTTACTAGGATGATGAAATTATGAAAGGGCCTAGTTCCTCAGTTGTGAATCCTTCTAGAGGTTTGATATACCATATCGCTTCTATATCATATTGGGTTTATTCTCTATATAGCCGGCACTGAAGAGAAATTCTTGGTAAAGGTATTTAAGTGAACTATGTACATAAGTTTTGAGATGTAGTTTAAAATATACAAATACTTGCTCAGAGTATTTACCTCTTCATCAAATAAGTAATTAGAAATAGGTGATATCATAATAAAGGTAATACAAGATTAAAATTTAAAAACCGAATAAATGCATTGTTCAGAAAGTAAATCAGGAATTTAAAACATTCCCTTAAACATTAAACAAGTTCAATATATTTTTTAGGAACGCTGGCTTCTGAAATTACAACAACAAAAAGCTTTTCATTGATCGACTATGCTCTACACAGGATTCGTCCGGTGCATAATTGTTTAGAAAAGAAGGGTTAGTTATTTATAGGTGATCGTTCATTCACATATCCATTTACATACGGCTCTCTTTTCTCAATTCTTCTTCTCTTGCGCAGCCCCGTAAAACTTGTACAGGGCCAATGCATTTGATTTATTCTTTGTCATCCTAGACAACAGAGCCTCCAGAGCAAGATGATTTGATCTAATTTTATACAGAAAAAGTACCCCTTTTATTTATTACCTTTAGACAGGAAAACATGTGGTGTTCCAGTTCTCAGTCGGTGTTTTGATTGGATAATTAACATACAGTTGAGCTGAAAATATTTCAACGTAGTTTTTTTTAAACAGTAAAAATAGTATTCTTATTTGTGCCATACATCTTTTGACTGGTAATGAGAATATCTCATTGAATATTGTTCTGTGTTGTGCTGGTATAGAAGACTTGTAAAATTACTCTTTTTCTAATATTGAGATCTTTTTATCGTTGTGATGTTCGTTCTAAATCATATTTTCACAAGATCTGATGGATCCATCCTCTATAATAACAATTCTTTGACTTATTTCCAAAATAATCTTCACATCTAGGATTCTATTTAGTAGATGACGCCAAGTTGAAAAAAATTAATGGTTTTATATTCCTAGCATAGAAATTTTAAACAAAAATTTTTGGTGATATTTACGATTCTTTTATTTCCTTTTTTATTATTATCACACTGATCTAGGTACGTCTTCAATATTAATAAACACAGTGACAAAAGGAGCCTATTACAATGTCCGCTCACTGGCTGAGAAGTGTCACCGGGAGATGTCGTGTTAGGCACAGGTAGCAGAGACAAACGCCGTTATATCTGGGAGTCTCTAAGCCTATCTACTGTAACAGGATTATCTAGTTGGGGATTATGGCGCTTCTCCTGTTGTTTTGTTACACGTGTGGTCTCTGTATATCTCTCACATACTCACATTCCTGTAGACAATAATTAACACATGTTGAAGGTTGTTTAGAGAAGAGAGGCTAACGTGAAACTATTGGAAGCCCAGGACTACTCAGGGGATCAATTATATTACGGCTAATCTTTGAGAAAGAATAGTGGTTCTAGGCTATTGCCCCCTTATGTAATTAATTCAAGAAATTCCAATTATGTAAATAAATGAAGGAATTGTACGCTCAACACACACATTTGTCCTGCTTGTATACGAGGGTCAGGTGGAAAGTTATCGGCCTGAGCCAGAGATGACATTCCAATCGAGAAAAACTTATGTTTCTTCCCTGTGCCCGCATGCTATTAGTTCGTTGGACAAATTCAACTTGTTCGCTGAGGTATTTTGTGTAAACGAGTCATTGCAGTACACGTCTTGCGCGTGTTTTGTTCAAATGAATAGACTTGAATATCGCAAAGTTCTCGAATTTCTCGTTAGGATAGATTAATCCCTGATGAAATTCATCTGAAGTTAACAAATTTTACGGGAGCTCTCTGCTTGAATATGAACCACGTGAAGGACGCCAAAACTGCAACCACACCGGAAGCTGTCGAAAAGGTGTACAATATCGTGTTGGACAATAGGCGAGTAAAAGTGTGTGAGATAGCTGAGTCAGTGGGAATATCGGAAAGGTGTGGAACATTTTGCACGAAGAATTAGGATGCGAAACTTCTGCTCAAGGTGGGTGTGCATTATTTGAATGTAAATTTTTAAAAATGCGAAAACGACATTCACAGCAATGTTTGTACCTATTCAAGAGATATCCAACTAATTTTATAGGGAGATTTGCTACCATGGATGAGACATGGGTCACCACTAAACTCCAGATACCAAACAGGAGTGTGCGCAGTGGGTGGAAGACAGGGGTTTAGTGCCAAAAAGAGTGAAGTCGATCGCATCTGCCGGAAAGGTCATGGACAAAATGATTCTGCGACCGTGCCTAAGAGAAAGAAAGCGTACCGACAACACTTCCGCCAACCGTAAGATAATTAAAAACGACTTCAACGAAATTCTAGGGTGTCCATAAGAAAATTCGCCCGCGAGACCGGAATAATCAATTGGTGGGTACAACAAAGAGCTGAAAAGGAAGTTACCCTCAAGGCGTACAAACTCCAAAAAGTTCAGCTCCTAACGGATGAGAACAAGCCCGTACGGCTAGAAAGATATGGCCAACCCAAGCATAGGACCACTGGTCAGTGATGTGAGCGCATCCTCTTAACGGACGAGAAGCCTCGAGTAGGCGAGAACAACCACCAAAATGACAGGACTGGTCCTCTGAGACTTCCTGCACGTCGGTCATCGTCGAAAACCGCCAAAATCCGCAGTCGGTTATAGTATGGGCCAAGATTTGCGCCAGTGACAAGATACCCCTCGTTTTCGTGGATCAGGAGTCAAATTCAACCGATAAATGTATTGCCGCAACATTCTCGGGGCCCTCGTACTTCCGTGGGCTCAACAGCACTTCGGCGATGCAGATTGGACGTTCCAGCAGGACTCCGCGCCGAATGACATGGCGAAATTGTCTTAGGACTGGTCTGGTGCAGCGTCCATTTTCCGGACTTCATCACGTCGGCGGAATGGCCGCCCTACTCACCCGATATCAACCCACAGACCTATGCTACACGCCACAAAAGTTTGAAGTCGTTGAAGCGATTGCTGCGCCGAGAATGGGACCGATTGTTCCGGTGGACCTGCGGCCCAGAGGCAAATTTTTAAAGCCACGTTTGAACCTGTGCATCGCCGCCACTTTGAAACCGGATGAATATATTGTTATAAATTGTCATTGGATTTTTTTAAATGAAATTATGACCAAAATATTTTTACTCCGTTATTTTAAGACATATTGTATAATGTTTCATTTATTGATAAAAACAATCTAAATGATTAGAAGTGTTTCAATTTTCAATCATTTAATACCTGCTTTATTAGAAATATATATAATTCATATGTTTATTTCATACGCTAATTTAAAAATATTAATATTTAAATATACAATGATTATATATGAATTACATAATTGTGTGTGTGTGTGTGTGTGTGGATATTAAAACACATATTTAATGAGTATAAAATACTAATCCACGAAATAGGTGTAAGAATACAAGTCATATAAACATAAAACATAAAGAATATATACATTAGGTACAAGGGTAACTCTGGTTTGCAACTATAATTTGTTGATTCAGTTAGTTTGAAAACATGTTTTCAAATTGTAAATTCCGTATTTCTCTATCGCTGTGTAAGGTTTTAATATATGAATGTATATGTTTCCTTAGAATATATACAACTATAAGAAAAGGAAGCATCCAATCACGAATGTTTCTTTTCAAAAATAAAATAAATTTATACTGTCCTTACTGCGATAAAAAAATATACGCAGAATCGTCCAATACAGTATTAAAGCTCTAAGAAGCGGTCTGGTAGATTAATTTGACGAACCCACTGGGAGCGTTCACCATTGATGATGAGCCAAGCCCTCCCAATATTTTTCGATCACAGTAAGGACAGTAGGAGTTTATTTTATATTTGAAAAGAAACATTCGTCTCCGGACCATATATACAGTTGCCCAGCCATCCTTGAATCCCTCTATATGGCAGACATCAAACCAAAAGAGGACATCCATACGGACAAGACATCTCAGTTGGCCGGTATTGTGATCAGGGTGCATGGAACGGTCTGCTCCAAGGACAAGACACCTCAGTTGGCCGGTATTGTGATCAGGGTGCATGGACTGATCTGCTCCAAGGACAAGACACCTCAGTTGGCCGGTATTGTGATCAGGGTGCATGGAACGGTCTGCTCCAAGGACAAGACACCTCAGTTGGCCGGTATTTTAATCAGGGTGCATGGAACGGTCTGCTCCAAGGACAAGACACCTCAATTAATAGGTAATCCCATAATATTATGTTCGAATAAATAAGCTTAAGGGATGAGTCTCTTTTAATTACATTTATTTCAAGCTTTCGGGCTCAACCGCCCTTCGACAGGAAAAATTATATTAGCTACTAAAGTTTTCAAATCTAATCAATATAAACATTTGAGAAACGCCTGTGTCTCGAGTGTAATACGAGGCTTGCCGCGGGAAGGGATGAAATCTTTGAAAAAGATGGCCGTTTAGCCCATTGAATTATCGGAAATAAAAGATTATTTGTTGAATCGCAGAGTTCATGATACCGAGGGGGGTTTGGTGGCTGCAGGGAATATTACATTGTATATTTCAGGTAAATCAATTTTTCTATTGAGGCTATGGAATTTGCTTGATAGGATAGATTCAATGATTAGTCTTTGGTGTTTGTTGGCAATATTAGAATAGTGAATTTTCGGTGATGTAATGTTGAAGGAATGGCCAGTTTAATTTATGTGCTGTACTATTAAGGATCTATGGTCTAAGTTATCAATATTTCTTTTGTGTTCATGAATTCTGATATTGACATGTCTCCCGGTTTCGCCTACGTATTATATTGCGACACTTTTATGACCCAACTAAAAAGACACAGTCTCCAATATACAGATCTATTTGCAATATGCCATATTCACCATTATCCTCCACAATAGCGAGATTCTTATTGAAATTTGGAATCAAAACCTACTTCACCTGCGCACCTACCTCTGGATCCCTTCTCCGAAACCAGATCATGAAACTCAATGAACCTAACAGCACACCACGAAACGCTATTTACTCCATAGAATGTATGAACTGCCCAAAAGTCTACGTAGGCGAAACCGGGAGACATGTCAATATCAGAATTCATGAACACAAAAGAAATATTGATAACTTAGACCATAGATCCTTAATAGTACAGCACATAAATGAAACTGGCCATTCCTTCAACATTACATCACCGAAAATTCACTATTCTAATATTGCCAACAAACACCAAAGACTAATCATAGAATCTATCCTATCAAGCAAATTCCATAGCCTCAATAGAAAAATTGATTTACCTGAAATATACAATGTAATATTCCCTGCAGCCACCAAACCCCCTCGGTATCATGAACTCTGCGATTCAACAAATAACCTTTTTCTTCAAATAAAAGACACTTCGGCCAGTGAATCTTTTTATTGACTCGACGTTTCGACAAAATCTTTTGTCCTCGTCAGGAGCGAACAAAAATTAAAACATTAGGCAAAGCGTTAGAAATTATTCTAAGGCTGCAAGGGCGTTCTCATTTTATTTTTTATTTTTGCCAGTGAATCTTTTTATTGACTCGACGTTTGAGAACGCCCTTGCAGCCTTAGAATAATTTCTAACGCTTTGCCTAATGTTTTAATTTTTGTTCGCTCCTGACGAGGACAAAAGATTTTTGTCGAAACGTCGAGTCAATAAAAAGATTCACTGGCCGAAGTGTCTTTTATTTGAAGAAATATGAATGCCGGCCAGGCAGCCTCTATCTTTACGATAAATAACCTTTTATTTCCGATAATTCAATGGGCTAAACGGCCATCTTTTTCAAAGATTTCATCCCCTCCCGCGGCAAGCCTCGTATTACACTCGAGACACAGGCGTCTCTCAAATGTTTATATAGATTAGATTTGAAAACTTTAGTAGCTAATATAATTTTTCCTGTCGAAGGGCGGTTGAGCCCGAAAGCTTGAAATAAATGTAATTAAAAGAGACTCATCCCTCAAGCTTATTTATTCGAAAACAAGACACCTCAGTTGGCCGGTATTGTGATCAGGGTGCATGGAACGGTCTGCTCCAAGGACAAGACACCTCAGTTGGCCGGTATTGTATATATATTGCGTATGATATTGTTTTTTACAGCACAATACAACAATGTTGGCAAGTTTCTCTAGAGTGGAATGTCGAGGTGACGAATCCACTCCAGGGCCTCCTCTGTGCACCGGTGGATATCCCCAAGTGTTCCCTGGAAGAATCTTCGAGGACAGTCCCTTAGGATATGGTGCATTGTTTGTATTTGTCCACAGTCGCAGTTCTGGTCTGGACTCATGTTCCACTTATTTAGTAGGTAGTTGCATCTACCAGTAGAGGTCCTGATTCTATTGAGGGTTGACCAGGTCCTCCTAGGTAGGTTGTAGCCGGGAGGTTTGGTGTTAGGATCCTCCACCAGGTCTTTGTTGGCGATGGCAAGATTGCTCCATCGGTTTCTCCACTCTTCTTTAAGATCTACATTTTCATCGGCCACCCATGCAGGATTCCTTGATATTAGTCGAGTTGGGGGAGGAATTTCGAGAACAGTGTTGATTGGAAGCTTAGTGTTAGCTTTAATTTTACTGAGAAGGTTGGAGGTAGATTTCTTTCTTCTGAGGTCAGGAGGTGCTATGTTAGAGAGATATGGGAGCCAGTCTATAGGGGTAGGTCTCATGTTTCCCGTTATTAATCTCATAGTTTGGTTAAGTTGAGCATCTATGCTGTCTGTATGGGAGCTTCTTTCCCACACAGGAGCGCAGTACTCCGCAACTGAGTATACTAAGGCGAGGGCAGTCGTGCGTAGAGTGTCAGCACTACAGCCCCACGTGGTGCCTGCCAACCTAGTCATGATATTATTCCTTGTTTTTAATTTATCTCTCGTTTTTTCAAGGTGTTGGCGAAAAGTGAGAGATCTATCAAGGGTTACTCCCAGATATTTGGGGCATGGATCATGGCTGAGTGGTTTGTTGCAGAATGTGAGTTTCAACCAAGGTTTTATTGGCCGGTATTGTGATCAGGGTGCATGGACTGATCTGCTCCAAGGACAAGACACCTCAGTTGGCCGGTATTGTGATCAGGGTGCATGGAACGGTCTGCCCCAAGGACAAGACACCTCAGTTGGCCGGTATTGTGATCAGGGTGCATGGACTGATCTGCTCCAAGGACAAGACACCTCAGTTGGCCGGTATTGTGATCAGGGTGCATGGAACGGTCTGCCCCAAGGACAAGACACCTCAGTTGGCCGGTATTGTGATCAGGGTGCATGGACTGATCTGCTCCAAGGACAAGACACCTCAGTTGGCCGGTATTGTGATCAGGGTGCATGGAACGGTCTGCTCCAAGGACAAGACACCTCAGTTAGCCTGTATTGTGATCAGGGTCCATGGGGCGGTCTGCCCCAAGGACAAGACACCTCAGTTGGCCGGTATTGTAATCAAGGTGCATGGACTGATCTGCTCCAAGGACAAGACACCTCAGTTGGCCGGTATTGTGATCAGGGTGCATTGAACGGTCTGCCCCAAGGACAAGACACCTCAGTTGGCCGGTATTGTGATCAGGGTGCATGGACTGATCTGCTCCAAGGACAAGACACCTCAGTTGGCCGGTATTGTGATCAGGGTGCATGGAACGGTCTGCCCCAAGGACAAGACACCTCAGTTAGCCTGTATTGTGATCAGGGTGCATGGAACGGTCTGCCCCAAGGACAAGACACCTCAGTTGGCCGGTATTGTGATCAGGGTGCATGGAACGGTCTGCCCCAAGGACAAGACACCTCAGTTGGCCGGTATTGTGATCAGGGTGCATGGAACGGTCTGCCCCAAGGACAAGACACCTCAGTTGGCCGGTATTGTGATCAGGGTGCATGGACTGATCTGCTCCAAGGACAAGACACCTCAGTTGGCCGGTATTGTGATCAGGGTGCATGGAACGGTCTGCCCCAAGGACAAGACACCTCAGTTGGCCGGTATTGTGATCAGGGTGCATGGACTGATCTGCTCCAAGGACAAGACACCACCAAGAAACATTCGTACTTTGATGCTTCTATTTCTTATTTATATACGACACGTTGTCGCCTTATAATATACAACTATATTTACACAAGGAAACACCTCTCCATTTAAAATGCATCAAAAACGGCATTTGAATACCATCCATTAACAATTACATTGTACTATTACCTAAAATTGACCCTATCTTTTCACACAAGCAGTGATTATGAATTTAGACACATATTGGAAAATTCGGACCGATAACGGTTTCGGGGCTATGGCCTTCTTCAGTACAAATATGTCTTCGATTTCACTCAACACATTCCATTAGATATTAACCGATTCAATTTGAGCGCTTTGAGCAGAGCTGATGGAAAAATTGTTTGTTTTAATGCTTTTTAAAGGGAGATGTACTATTTTTGATACCCGACTACTCCATCATACTGCTATATCGTATTATTATATTTGACATATCGGACGCGATATCCCAGCTTGGGATACTTTCGGCCAAATACATTTTAGCAGCTTATATACAATTCTATGAACATAACTAAAAACAAAATCAAAATTGAATGGTTAGTTTTCTCAGAAAAGAAAATCTAAAATGAATCTACAAAATTATTGAATTTTACATAGATGCCTTTGTTATATACAAATTTGGCCATTTCTTCGATGAGATAAAAATGATTACTTCTGTAGCTGTGAAAGATTGGACATTCTATTAATAAATGTATTTCGTCTTGGGTTTCTTTTCCACAGAAGCAGCTATGAACATCCGTTCACCGTTTTTCGCCAGAAATGATCCAAAATTACTATGATTTGTAATGAACTGTAAGTTGTAAATATTACATCATAAAAATGTATGTTTATTGTATTACAGTAAATTATTGTAAATACAAAGTAATCTACGACAGATACTCATCAGTCGATAGCAAACTATCCGTAGAATGTTCACAAATAACCAACAAAAATCTATTGTATTATTCTTTAGAAAAATTCTCCCCAATACGCTATGTATATAACCAAATAATAGAATTAAATCACAGGTTCAACAATATTTCTGCAGAAAAATAATTTCGACTGCTTGGAAAAAATTAATACAAATGGCAGTTTTTGTGGGATACCTAGTCATCCATCATTTGTTCAATTTAAAATCCCAAACTGGAGCAGCTGCACTTATTGCTCAAATATTTTGTAATGGCAGGTTACTAAATTACAAAAGCATCTTCAATGACTACCATTAAACCTTTTTTTGATTTAAACAAATAATTTATTTCAGAAACATATTTCAGATTTTTGAGAGAGAAAAAAAAAAACCATTCCCCCATAAAACATTTGGAAAATTGTTATACGATTTGACCATTTGTTCTTTGGGAATTAGCCTTAATTTGATAGTTTGACCGCTTTTTTTTTTTTGATAAGTTGCGAGATTTTAAAATAACTTCTCTAGTTTATTTTATTATTCTATAGATATATCGATATTTTTATCGCTATAATTCGACAGTACATATACCATGTCTCACCTCTTCATAATACGACAATTATACTAGTATTTTTATTAATCTTATTATCCCTAAATGGTCTTATGAACAGTAAGGACTCATATTTAAAATTTAAGAAATTCTGTAAATATATCTAGGAATTTTCTCTCTTGGGTTATAGAAAACCCCATTGTGCTGAGAACATGTAAGAAAACATCTACGTATGTTTTCCGAAGTGACGCAGCGGAGCGTGACCTTGCCTGCACGGGTGAGTGAGTTGTTGTTTTGCTCTCTGTATGAATGGACATTAAAACATGGTGGCAGCGATAACTGGATAAACTACGAACCCGTATATTGCAAAATATCGATTTTTGTGTACCTTGGAAGATAATTCAACATGGCTCAGATTCAACCTCCAGAAACTTTCGACTTCTCGACTCCCAACGAATGGCCCAAATGGAGGAAGAGATTCGAACGAAACCTCGTGGTCAGTGGAATGAAGAAGAAAGAGGAGGCGGACAAGATCGATTTGTTCATGTACTTGATGGGTGACCGCGCGGATGATATATTCAGGACCTTCAAGTTCGAAAAGGAGGAAGAAGCAACGAAAATTGATTCCGTCCTCAAGGCGTTCGACAGCCACTTCTGTGTCAGAAAGAATATTATCTACGAACGCGCGAAATTTAATTCAAGAATCCAAGAGGATCGGGAGCCAGTGGACGAATTCATCACTTCATTGTACAAATTGGCTGATAGTTGCGAATTTGAGGGTCTTCATGAGCAGTTGATCCGTGACCGAATAGTGGTTGGAGTGAGGGACAAAGCCTTATCGGAAAGAATGCAGTTGGACAGCGAACTGACTTTGGAAAAGGCGGTGAAAATGGTTCGACAGCAGGAAGCCGTTCGACAGCAGCAAGTCGACCTGCAGCGTCCCTCAACAAGCCAAAAGGTCAATCAGGTGAAGTTCAACTCGAAGAAGCAATCACCGAAACAACAACAGCAACCTTCGAGGAAGAAGGAGAAGTCAGCCAAAACAGGATCACGATGTCCAAAATGCGGAGGTTTCACCCACAGGGAAGGACAGGCTTGCCGTGCTGAAGGACAAAGATGTAACCTATGTTCAAAAACTGGCCATTTTGCAAATTGCTGCCCAGATAAGCAGGCGAAGACTGCGGAAGTCAAATCTGTTTCTGAACTTAATGAAGAAAAATTGGGTTTCTCCTGGAGGTCTCAGCTGTGGAGGATTCATCTAATCTCGATGATGATGAAGGCGAGTGCAGGAGGCGATGGACAGCAGAAATCCAAGTGAAAGGGAAACAGGTGAAGTTCAAGCTCGACTCCCAGGCGGATGTTACGTGTGTTCCTCTGTGTCTCTTCAAGAAGATAATGGGACAGCAACGACTAGTGGAAAGTGATATCAACATTAGAGCTGCGGAATTCTCCGAACTTCAGACTGTGGGTATGTTTATATCAACGCTGCGAAATGGCAATTATGAAATCAAGGAGAAGATTTATGTCATTCGTCGTTTGAGTGAACCTCTTCTGAGTCGCCGGGCATGTGAGCTCTTGAACCTGGCGAGGCGGATTGAAGTGGTTACAACGAGAATTAACCCGATCAAGGAATTCCCTGAAGTATTTGAAGGACTGGGACAGATCGGAAACCATTACGAAATCAAATTGAAACCTGGAGCAAAACCATATGCTGTGCATACTCCTCGACGGGTACCAATACCTTTGATGGAAAAGCTCAAAACAAGATTGGAAGAGCTCGACAAAGACGATATCTTGACGAAGATTTTTGAAGCTCAACAAGAAGATACGACCCTGAAAGCAGTAGTCAACTACCTTGAGCAAGGCTGGCCAGATAAGAAGAAGATGTCACCGGCTCTGCTCTCTTATTGGCATGTCAAGGATGAACTCGGCGTTCAAAATGGACTACTGATGCGTAGCTGTCGTCTTGTTATTCCAGCAAGTATGAAACTGGAGATCCTAGATAAGTTGCACGCTGGGCACTTCGGTATTACAAAAACAAGACTTCGCGCACGTGAGACGGTATGGTGGCCTGGAATTTCGGAGGAGATCGCGGAAACGGTCAGAAAGTGCAGTGTCTGTATCCAGGAAGCCGTCTCAAAACATGAACCTTTGATACCAACCAACTTTCCTACACGACCGTGGCAAAAGATTGGAAAGGATTTGTTCAAGTTCGAGAATAAGTGGTATCTAGTCGTCATTGACTATTATTCTCGCTTTCCTGAAATGATTCAGCTGGATCGGCTCACAGCCAGTGTGGTGGTGCGTAGTTGCAAATCCATATTTGCCCGACATGGAATACCAGAAACTGTTGTAAGCGATAATGGGACGCAATTTGGAGCTGCTCGTGAATTTGCAAATTTCGCAAGGCAGTACGGATTCCAACATGTCACTTCAAGTCCTCGATTCCCGCAGAGCAATGGGATGGCAGAAGCAGGTGTGAAAATTGCTAAGTTGATCCTCAAGAAAAATAAAGACCCATCGCTTGGACTCCTGGAGTATAGATCGACCCCTTTGGAGAACGGTTACAGCCCTGCTGAGCTTCTCATGGGACGTAAACTCCGAACGACCTTGCCAATTGCACCAGAGAATCTTAATCCAAAGTTGGTGGACTCTCAGACCCTGAAAAGAAAGGAAGGGAGAAGGAGAAAGGATATGAAATCCAGATATGATCGAGGCTGCGGAGCTACGGACATGGAGGAGCTATCCGAAGGTGACACGGTTTGGATTACAGATATGCGAATCTGGGGGATTGTAAAGCAGAAAGCATCGACACCAAGGTCGTATATGGTTGATACTCCAGTTGGGACTTTACGTCGAAACAGGTTCCATCTACGAAAAGGATATGCAGTGCAATATCCAGCCGACCCATCGACGCCGACCTTTTCGGGGGAGGAACTGGTTGAAAATGAAAAGACCCCAGTTGTGGATTATCCCTCTAACGACTCAGAAGACGGCCAGATAAGAACCCGGAGTGGACGAATTGTTAAACCTGTGGATCGCCTTCATTATTAATTATATTATGCATTTAAAGTTTGTAATGTATATATATATTTCAAGTCTTAAAAAGGGGGATGTGCTGAGAACATGTAAGAAAACATCTACATATGTTTTCCGACGTGACGCAGAGGAGCGTGACCTTGCCTGCACGGGTGAGTGAGTTGTTGTTTTGCTCTCTGTATGAATGGACATTAAAACACCCATAATTGCTAAACTATGTATATTTGTTATGAAAATTCTATAATAGTTTCGAATTTTCATAACAGATGGCGCGCTAATGCATCATAGTATATATATATATATATATATATATATATATATATATATATATATATATATATATTTGTATTTATTATTTCATTGGTTGTTCCTAGGTAAGATGTAAAATCAATCATGATTTTAATTTTCCTTTCCTTTCTTTTTTATACTTCTACTCAAACATTGTAATTCACTAATTGTTTATGTATAATAGTTCTTTGAATTTAGTGTTGTTGCTTGACGCAAGCATCCTTTGTGGGGATATCGCGTTTTATTTGATGATAAAATATAAATAAATAGTCTTTGTATGAAAAAGTGAAAGTTGTATAAGCTTATGATTTTGCTTTGTTTTCAAAATGAATCGATGTTGGTTCTATATGCTTGAATTGAATATTACACCTTTTTTAGTTCTATATATTTTATTGCGCAAAAAGGAACACAACAACAACAACAAAAAAGAAACTACAATTTCAAATGATTTGATACCTAACAAAGAAAAAAAAAACAATAATATTTAAAAATGATGATGATAAAAATTGAATAATCTCGATAATGGTACAGCTGACCCTGATTGGTTTACAGGGAGCACCCAGATTTTTCTAAGAGATGGCAATCAGTTTTGGTCTCCCATAATGATACTCATAGTGTAAATTACTAATTTTTAAACTCTTATAGTTAGAATAATTAAACGTATAATAAAATAATTATAATAATTGATTACGAAATTTGTAAAAGGTTTCAAACATTGTAACAACCCATTTGGTTACTTGATACATTTTTAAGTTGTGTATAAATAAAGTCAGACCTTTTATTGCATATTTGATAAATTAAAGTGTTAATTTTTCTTGCCGTCTTCATTTTATTTTACCTAAAGAAACTGATGTGCTGGATTAGTGTGAAAATATCGCCAATATGTTGCGCATCAACATTTGAAATAAAAAAAATAATAATAATAAAAGAATTTAGGGACAAATAGAAATTTGTAGATATGTAGCTTAGTATTTATATATTTACTAGAGTACATTAGCCCACAGATTGGCACATGTAAGAGATAAATTCTTAAATATTTACACTGTTTATTCAATTCAACATCAACCTGTCAACATGTCAACATAACCTGTCACGTGTGTATCTAAATAATAATTTGAAAACTAAACTTTTTTTTGAATGAGTAATTTTTTTATTATCCCTATTACACGTGGTACAGGCCATAATAATCATGGTGGGAAATTAGCGACTGCTTTTACTGTAAGTGCACCACAGGTCTACACACGTGAAAAGCATTTCGACTTTGCATTTACGAATGTGCCAGAGCCCCGTTTGGTTACTTGAACTCGATGGTAGGGTTAGACTTTTGCAAGAATCGAGGGCCATTGGAGCATTTTTTTAGATTAAAAAAAAGTGCCCAATGAGGGATACGATCCCGGGTCGTAGCGGTCGAAAACCAATAGTTTAGACCACCCTTCCACCGACCCCCCATGAGTAATTATGGATTTTGGAAATAAAAATTAATACAGCTTCAGTGAGTCCCTTTTTTCAGATGTTCTCTTTCATTAATTGACCTAATATACTTTCATCTACTTTAAATTCTTCAAACAATTAGCACTTTCAGTCACACGATAAGGCGATGCCTTTTTTTTATAATTAAAAACTCGTCAAGAAAAGGAATGCAAAATTTAAAATAGAAATCATTTAAGAGCGAGAACTTATATGACAAAATAACAAAAGTCACCATATTATATATTATTAACCATTATAAAGCATTAATATTTGAATATGATATAATTATGCAATATATATTCATTTATGTAGATATAATATATGTAAAAATGCAAATACACTCATGGACGAAACTTAAAGAATTTGTACCTTTTAGCATGCTCATCGGTATTCAGACATTAACTTTGAGAAACACAAATACACAGTGACCTTTATTGAAGACACACGAGATAACTAAGTGTTAACAAAAGTGCCACTTCTCTTAAAAAAAAAAAAAACAGACGAACGTGCAAAATCAAAGACTTTCCACTTCTTCAAATTTTGTCCATGAGTGTACATATCTTCAAATTAAAAATTAATTATACGCAGTTGAATTTTGAAAAATTTTAAAACATTAATAACCTGTATATTTTAAACGTTTAAAGATGATGTGAAAAATACAATGTTGTTCCAATAGTTTGTAAACACTTTGTAAAAAATTTAAATATCAATATTATTCGCCGTTATGTATAATGTCTTTGTATTATGTATAAAGTAATTGTATTATGTATTCGCCGTAATAATATTATTCGCTAATTAATAAGAAAAACGCGAACTTTTGGGACAACCTTATATACCCATAAATATATCATTTTATATCTATACTAGCGGATGTACCCGGCTTCGCCCGGTTTTTACCCGAGTAAAGGTTTGTATAACGAACATTTGTTAAAACAATTCTCTATAAACTTAGAAAAAAAAAAGAGATATATTTTGAGAATTTGAAACTCGTAAATTTGAATCTCTCGATAAAGTGAACATTTTTTCCCCGGTCCCTTGAAAAATACTCGATAAGTTGAATAAAATCAATATTAATTGGTTCCCTCGGTAATTGGAAGTTAAAGGAATAGTATCTTTGCCTTGAAATTGTATCATTATTCTTGTCTCAAATAAATTGCCGTGTCATCCTGAATTTTGTCTTTCCTAATTTTCTACATTACAAAATCATCGTTTTATCTAGTGAACATTTTTCCCGGTCCCTTGAAAAATACTCGATAAGTTGAATAAAATCAATATTGTTACGATGTACTAGAGCGCCATCTGTTATCAAATTATAAAACTATTTTAGAGGCGTAATATTCTTTTTAAAATAAAACAATTTCTACTGTCCTTACTGCGATGGAAAAATTAAAGGGAGGGCCTGGCTCATCAGTGGTGAACCCTCCCAGCGGTTT
Organism: Cordylochernes scorpioides; assembly: GCA_030710605.1. NCBI lineage: Eukaryota > Metazoa > Arthropoda > Arachnida > Pseudoscorpiones > Chernetidae > Cordylochernes > Cordylochernes scorpioides. The sequence continues at coordinate 65,050,087 of CP092866.1, forward strand.
CGCCAGTTTAAGGTACCATGGTAGATTAAACTGGCGAAACCGCTGGGAGGGTTCACCACTGATGAGCCAGGCCCTCCCTTTAATTTTTCCATCGCAGTAAGGACAGTAGAAATTGTTTTATTTTAAAAAGAATATTACGCCTCTAAAATAGTTTTATAAAAATCAATATTAATTGGTTCCCTCGGTAATTGGAAGTTAAAGGAATAGTATCTTTGCCTTGGAATTGTATCATTATTCTTGTCTCAAATAAATTGCCGTGTCATCCTGAGATAATCTTACTTTTGATATATAATCTTTAAGATAATAAACTTAGTGATAATAAAACTTATAGATAAAAATTTATCAGCGTCGCAATGGGGGCGCTGCTTGCGAGTTAAATCTACAAATCTGCAAATAACTCTAAGGATATTCAAGATATTCAAGAAATTATTTTTCAGAAACCTTCCCAGTACTATACTAAATAACTTCCCAAAGTTCCATGGCGTTCCAATGAGTGGTTTTGTGAGGCATAAAGGACACACACACACACATACATTCATTTATATATATATATATATATTTTCTTATTTTATTAAAGCGATTAAATTGAATCATCAAAATGTTTACATATAATTTAATTCCATATATTCTGTGAGTAACGCACAATAAAATTTAATACAGGGTTTATTTATATATGTAATATATTGTATGTAAAATATTTAATTAATCTTTAATAAAGCAATTTAATATGTATTTAGCCCACAACACTTATATATATGAAAAAATAGCACAAATGTAACATTGTACTGGGATAAGGTGCATAAATTAAGAAAAAGGCATCTCCTTATCGTGCAACTGAAAGTTGCTGATGGCTGGCGCCATCTATCGGAATAAATATCAACTATTCTCGTTAATTTTTAATTATTCCTGAATTGGCCAAATACCCATTCTTGATTAATCAAGAAAAGCTAACCACGGACGCGTTTCGGGCTGTTGGCCCTCATCAGCTGGAATAATTAAAAATCAACGAGAATAGTTGATATTTATTCCGATAGATGGCGCCAGACATCAGCAACTTTCAGTTGCACGATAAGGAGATGCCTTTTTATTAATTTATGCACCTTATCCCAGTACAATGTTACATACTTACCTTCACGCTCTGGCTTCTCTTCAGTTACGCATTAATCTTTCGCCTTTTACTAAAGATTACCGTGGATTACCACTTACCATACTTACCATACTTACCTTCCATGGCTCCCTCTAGGAAGAAGAAGAAGAATGCCGAGGAGCCCCTCGTAACCCTCGCCCTATTAGAGTTGGAGAATAGCCAGATGATGGAGGACGTCGAGAAGGCATTACGTTTTCCTCACCCTACCTCCCAAGAATGCCTGACCGAAATCATTACGAATATCACCAGTCTACGGACCGAGCAGATCAAGGCCCTCATTGCCGAGGTAGAGAACCTCTCTGGCACCCTCGCGTCCTTTAAGGAACTGGACGAATTCAATCCACAGACTGCCTGCCAAAGCACTCAAACCAGCCCTGCTCCTTCCTGCAAGGATACCAGCTCCCGGACTGACCCCACCAAGCCTGCCACTCTTTCTCCTGCTGACAAGCCTGCCTCCACCCTGCCTGCTCCTGTTGCAACCAAGAGGAAGCAGCCTGAGGCTCTCAACCCGCCCGCAAAAAGACCCAACCTAAAAGGTCCAACCAAACTTGCGTCATCCCGCGTATCCAAGCCTGCGGCCGCCCAAGTGGTCCTCCATGGGCAAAAATCGGCGGCCCACACAGTGGTCGTCTCTGACGACCCACAGGCTGACCCAAGGGACATTTACAAGGCTGTCCGCGCTGTCCACACCCTACCCCAAGGTGTTTGGGCCTCTCTGCGCACCAAGGGGAAGCTGGTCCTCCACTCCAGCAATCCCGACATCATCCCTGAGGTGACTACCTCCCTGGCCAGCAAGCTAACGGGAATGAAGGTCCGCCAGCAGAAGGAGATCCTGCCAAGAATCTGCCTCTTCAGAGTGGATGAGGAGACCTCCAATTCCACAATCGAGGAGACCTTCCTGGCAACCGCCGCTGTCAGCCAGCTCCCCGGGAACAAAGTGGTGCGCGTGGCGCACCGTTCTGCACTCAGAAACGGGACCTGCACCGCCTTCATCGAGGTGGACCTCAAGACCTTTGGAGCCCTGGGCAACCGCGGAAGAATCGTGGTTGACGGTGTGATCCTCAACTTCGAGGCGTCCATCCGCGCCCGCGTCTGCTTCCGCTGCTGTGGCTTCGGCCACAACTCCACCCACTGTTCCAGAGCTCCCAAGTGCTTCCACTGCGGTGAAGACGGCCATGATGGCCGCTCCTGCCCAACCAGAGCTGACCAGCACACTTCAAAATGTGCCACCTGCTGCCAAAAGGGCCTCTCAGGCAACCACGAGGCGAGAGCCTCAAACTGCCCCATTCTGAAGTCTAAGGCCCACACGTTTTAAGCTTCAAAAACCCTCCGCCTCCAACTCCTCCCGCCACCTTCTACTGGTTACTGGACCCCTGCCTCACTTCTCCCAGGCGCTGTTCCCCTGCTTTCCCAACGTTTCCACTTCCCTGCGAGTCTTCTCCTGCCGCTACATACTCCTATTCCTTGCCTCCTCACATCGCGCATGGGCTCAAAAATCATTACTTTTGGTTAGTAGCCCGTTAAACCACATATAAAACGTTGAGGTACAGCTTGCACCACGCTGATGAGGGCCAACAGCCCGAAACGCGTCCGTGGTTAGCTTTTCTTGATTAATCAAGAATGGGTATTTGGCCAATTCTGGAATAATTAAAAATCAACGAGAATAGTTGATATTTATTCCGATAGATGGCGCCAGCCATCAGCAACTTTCAGTTGCACGATAAGGAGATGCCTTTTTCTTAATTTATGCACCTTATCCCAGTACAATGTTACATTTGTGCTATTTTTTGACATTGTGTAGCGTCCTCACGCAATTCTGGCCTTAACTACCCGTTTCATGATTTTTCAGGATGCCTTAATGACCAATTTTTTGGACGTTGAGGTACAGCTTGCACCACGCTGATGAGGGCCAACAGCCCGAAACGCGTCCGTGGTTAGCTTTTCTTGATTAATCAAGAATGGGTATTTGGCCAATTCTGGAATAATTAAAAATCAACGAGAATAGTTGATATTTATTCCGATAGATGGTGCCAGCCATCAGCAACTTTCAGTTGCACGATAAGGAGATGCCTTTTTCTTAACTTATATATATTTATTCGAATTTTATATATGAACAATGTACTATTAAACCTGTCTATAGCGCCCCCTCTTGGGACTCACCAAAATAGGGTGCTATAGAGAGGGGGCGCTATAAACAGGTTTAACTGTATATATATAGAAATATTTGTATAAGCAACCTCCCATCTTAATTAACCTATGAGAATATAAGATATATATATGTAGTAAGGTAGTCGATCCTGTAAGATGGCTGTAGTGTGGTTGGTTAAATGCAGTCGTTGTTTGGCCTCAATATTCAGTGTGGTTTCAGGCGTGAATGTATTGCTCCAAAGAACGACACATGTTGGATGTCACCACGGAGATGGCGACACCGGTCAAGGAAGGTTTGTAGAGAGGAGTCTGTCAATCATCGTGTCTCAAAGCGGACTAATCTGTTTTGAGTCAAAGGGACACACCTGGTACCCCGACATTTTCTCCTGACTGGCGCCGACTGTCACTCAATAGAATTTTTATTTTGTATTTTTGGTAATACATAAATATGTATTGTTATGTATATGTATCAATTTGTTTTTACAGTTTTGGTTATTATATTACTATATTACATAGCTATATTACATATGAGGATATAATATTGGAATATATTACAACATATATATAATAATAAAATATAAGGCATTTCATGTATCAAAAGGGGCACCTCTCCATTTAATTGTGCATTAAAATGATGCATTTTTTATCACATTAGTAGAAGAGTTTACTAGTGATGATGAAGAATGAGTCACCACACAAGGTTTGTCAAATTAAGACAAAAAGCCAACAACCAGTATACCATGGTTTCGGCCCTCATCAGTACAGGGGCTGCTTCGATTTCTTAAAATCCGACGAGAGAGGTTATGAGATCGGTCGAATTTCCCAAATAGGCTAAATGAGGGCCAAAGCCCGAAACATTGTTGTATACTATAAAAATATATATATATAATTAAATAAACTGTTCTCCCTTATAAAATACATATATAATATTTTGTAACAATATATATAAAATACATTTTTGAAAACCATATATCTGGGCAAACATTCACTCGGGTAAAATACCTGGGTCACACGGCAAAGGAAATATATATTGTAAGTCTATAATGGGAGTCTGGAATAGCCGAGCAGCAATTAGAAAGAATCTGCTGGTGCCACACACTCTCGTCTGGTAAATATTTACGTCGTCTGTTTGTCTGCTGGGTTATTCTATTAGGTGGCTCGGCGGGAAATATTTGGCAACTTCTCTGGAACTTCGAATCTTGTTGACGCCAATGTGCGCCTATCTACCTCTGGCACTCACCACATATAACTTCTTAGATAAATACCAATTAGCTTCTACAATAAGGGTTTATTGAGAGTCTTTGATCCCTGGATGTAGGGCTATCGTAGTATACTCACGAACCCTCTTCGAACCCACACTGAGATACTTTTATCAAGGCACATCTTTTTTCAAAGACTAACTGGCTAAAATGTTATTAATATGTCACGAAATGGTGTTACAAAATTGTGACATAAAAATGCGTGAATGTCGAAAATTTAGTGAAAAAATATATGTAAACAAATTATTTTGATCTTTAACCAACTCTGTGGTTTTAGTCATCGTTACAGTTTAAAAATATACATTATTTGTGTACAGATTCAAGATTCAATAAATCTCAACACGTTCAATGCAGAAAATTCAAGAGAGAGAGAGAGGTAAACATACCGGCGATATCTGATAAGATCGATGTATACCGCAAGAATAAGACAAAAAGTCTGGTAGTCTGTTAAAGACAGTTGGGTTTAAGCATCAAGCGAGATTCTGTCCCCCTGGACAATCCCATTTCTCGAGCCACGCCAGCATGCCTTTTTCTAGGGCTGTGGCCTTCCTTATCATTTTTAACATATGAGTTGTTTTATTCTCTCCCCCCCTATAGATAGATGTACACCGCAACAACAAAATAATAAGTCTATAGTTAAATCATAAAAGAAAAATATATCAATAGAACTCTATAATTTCTACAGATCAATAGTAAATAGATTCATACACAAAAGAAGTAGTGAGGAAAGTTTTAGAACAGATGTGTAAATAAATCCCTTTTCAAACAAAGGCTCACGTGCACATGGGGAAAGTGAGAAGAATTACTGTATTATTTTGTTGTTTGTATGGCGAATCCATACAGGGCTATGGGCCCTAATAAAAGCCTTTTTGTTTGTTTTGTTTTGTCTAGAGATTAACCCGGACAGTTGGAGACTTTTGTACGCCCCAATGTCGCTCAATTTGTAAGACCTTTTCTATTGGATTTCGATAACAAAATCATAAGACCTTTTGTAAAATATTCGAAGACATGAATAAAGATATCTATAGGGAATAAATGGGTTGCGTTTTTTAATGATTCATTTGACTTATGTAATTCTATTATAATAATATCCAGTGTGCATTAACTAATATAGTTGAACAACACAAGATTATATTAATGTATAAACTCCTAACAGAAAGCCCCTCATAAATAATTTGTAAATGAATTAAGAAAAAGCGCCTGCCAGGTTTCGGAAAGATCTGGCGATAATAGAGGTTTTAAGTATATGTCATCGTATTTAAACACATTTAACCTTAAGAAGTTCGGAACCTTGGAAGAAGTTCATAGACTTTCCTATTTTTCTCTAAGTTCCTAATGCATGAATACTGATGAGTATTAGTACATAAAAGGGTGTTTCAAAGTTTTAAATATAAGGATCCGCTGTGTACTTCTACAAGGCAGTCCAAACAGCCGTAAATTCAAGCATTGAAATGTGCTAACTTGGAATAAACACAAGAACTTTCCTTCAAATATACGATAGATCATCTATACGAGCAACGTACGATGTCTATATTGCCTGTAGGCGATACACGATTTTAATTCGGAAACTGTTGGGAGAATAGAGACATTAATTTTTCCAAAAATTGTTTAAAATCTCAAAGAAGAAATATAAATATCAAATTATTAATGTTCCTTTCTAAAACCTCCTTTATATTTTCAAAAAATCTGTCAAAATTGAAAATGAATATTGAATTATCAGTTTTAACTCAGTAATTTGCTTCAAATATCAACATCTATATTTCTATAAATATAAAAATGTCAATATATTTATGACATAAGGTTGCGATGATATTCGTGTACAAAATGTTTAACGGGCAAGATGCCTCCTTTGGTATATGCCTAATAAAAAATTATAATATTCCCTATTATTGTATAACTTGAATGGAAACAATAAGGTATTAAATGAAGGATGATGACCTCAGAAATAGGCGTGACAGTTTGGCAAAATATCACTTTACATAGCGGGTACTTTCAAAAGTCCAACTTCTGAACCAGCAGGGAACACTTAGGCTATAAGAAGACACTGGGAGCCTGTAGAAGACATCAAGGTTTAGGCATCAAGTGAGATACCGTCCCACTGGACAATCTCATTGCTCGAGCCGCGCCAGCACCCCTTTTTCTAGGGCTGTGGCTTTCCTTGTAACGTCTAATATCTGGAGTGTTAAATGTCTCCCCCCTATAATATCAATTATATATATATAGGAAACTTTAATAAGAGACTTATAACTGTTTGACTTTCCAGACCCGTTCAAAATACGGGAAAATATTCTAGTAAAACATATTGTAACAAAGTATTTATTAATTTTATTATTTTTATTAACAGAGTGGTCATTTTTATGTTTATATTTTGCTACTCTGTAAATTTCCCTCGTGGCTTATCTTTTGTTTATCATTCATAGTTTGATCTTGCCTGAAATATATTGTTGTCTTCTCCTGAAGTTTTTGTCTTCCCTAATTTTCCACGTGGCAATATTTTGACTATGTATGGATTTTCATTATAAAATTCCTTAAATCTTCCGTCCGATAAATATAATTATGAGATATATCCTCTCTTTGTCATGTACTGTGGGAACGTGTCACGGTGAGCGTATTTTGTCACGTCAACCAGAGATATATATGACGGTTGACATGGGATATAAAAATTCACAACACGACACAGTTCCTAAAATCTTCAATATTTTTTCTGTTTTAACTTAATTCCCTCCATCCAGAATTCTACAATGTCGCAAAAAGTAACTTTAAAAGTAATGGATTGGAACGCCCACAGATCCACGCCTACGTTCTTAATTTTTATTTTCATCAAAATCCCCTTTTTGTGGTGATTATTTGGCTTCCCACGTGTTTACTTACCCTTCTCCCAACCTTCTTTTGATATCACTCTTTGCTCGCTCCGAAATTTTTCTTCTTTTCTTCTATATACTTTTTTACATTCTAAAAGTGTTTTCCCTAAAACCTCGAAACATGCTCGAAAACTCAATGGCTAGATAGGCTTAAAAAAAGAGTAAATTACAAAATAACAATAGTACAAAATTAAAATTAGTATGAAAAATAGTTCAAACGTTGAATGGTATTTAGATAAGGTGATTATATGAAAAAGAGACATCATTTGTTCTGCAACTGAGATACTCTGATGGAACACTATGGAATTCTATAATAATTAAAATATTCAACGATTTAGTCCGACAGATAGCGCAAGCCATCAGAAACCTTCATTTGTACGATCGGGAGAGATGCCTTTGCTTAAATTTCATTTATATTTTTCTATGTTGAAAAATAAAATTAGGTTTTTCGTAGGAGTTGTTTTATAAGTTGTTACTTCCCCCTCAAAATTAACATCCTATTTTACTTCGAAGTTTTTCCTATAAAATCGGTGGAATATTTAAGGACAGTTAGGCAGTAAGGACAGTAGAGGATTGATTTATTTGTGAAAATAAACATGTTTTCATTTGTTATATATAGATGGCGTGTTATTTCTTTGTATTGTATTTAACTTGGACAATATCCACTATATACATCAGCCTCCAGAAATCTCTGCTATGAGATACTAACATTTGACTGATAGGAAGTTTAGACTGAACATTTGCTGCTTCATGTATTTCTTCAGTGTATTCTACTGTGGAATTAAAACATTGAATCTCTCATTTTATGCGTCACCTTACACACTAATAGGCTACATACTAATACTTACTACATACATTTAAGCGATTACATTAGTCATGGTATTTCATTAATTTTGCACCTATTTCTTCAGTAACCTTATCAAAGATTCATCAAACTATTTTAAAAAATCAAATATTTACCTTCCAGACATTTGATATCAAAACATTAAAATATCTTTGAAAATCTCATTATCATGTGTATTTACAATTTTTAAATATGATATTAATTATAGGTGATATATATACATATATTGCAAATTTCAGGTATATTACATTTGAACGCAAATAGAATCCTTCACAGTTTCAGGAGTTAGCCCTAGTTTCTTTATTAAATATTCTTAAAAGTATTAAATTTATGGAACAAACAAAACATTCATATGAAATATTCGACACTATTTTAGAAACTTTCAATATAGTTGTTTCTTTTCATACCAGAAGTCAATATATAAGTAGCCAATAGTTTTAGAAATAGGTTAAGTTTTATTACATTTCTCTTATAAGCCAAGTACAAAATATTTCAGATTTATATTTTACCAATAAGAAATAAATTATATTAAAATGACATTTGATGAATATAAATTTATGAAAAGATTTTGATATTATCGAATTTTCAACAAGAATAAAAATCTAGATATTTACCAATTACCAAACACGATTAGTAGCACAAGGCTAAATAACTAAGCCTTAACGATAAAGAGCATGGTTATAGTTAATTTGTTATCAACAGATAAGTGATTGTAAACAACGCACGCAGCGACCAAAAAGAACACGATAAAAAGTCGAACAAAATGTTGCAAATAATTAAAATTTCTTTCTATACGCTGAAAACCACCAATGGAAACAATGAATGGCGTCGTTTCATTCAGTAGATGGCTGAGCGTTATGTAATTAATCAGAAGCATTGGGAGGGCCATTCACAAAAAGTCTCGGATTATCTCGCCAGCCGACCGGAAATGACCTGCGCGCGCAGGTAATTAAACCAACAAAGCCGCAGACGATATCTGCGTCTGCATTTAATTAAATACATCGCACAATGGCGGCGACAAACGGACCGTCGTCTGGAAAGATACAACACCTTTTATACATCACCTTTATACGCACGCTTTGTTCCACTTCACGTGTTCAATTAACAGTCTTGTTTTTGTTCGGAAATGATAAGTGAGGGGCCGAAACAAAGATTTCTAGAAAGAAAAAAGTTTATCTCTCATTCTCTAGGCACCGATGCTCATATTCTATGGATTAGCATAGATTGGCTTATGTCCTTCCAGCGGGAAAAAATTCCGGTACCATTACCAGCCTCCGAGTACGACTTAGCTATCAGATAACGGTTTATAACACAGTCTAGACACCATTTTAATGTTGAATTCTTAGATCAAGTACAAACACAGCCTAAACAACAATGTTGAATGTTTAGACCAGATACCAACATACCCAAGAGTATCTTCAACGTTGTCTGTTTGGAATAAGTAATAACATAGCATAGAAACCATTCAACATTGACCGTTTATTCCAAGTGCCAACAGAGCCTAAACACCGCATCAACATTGACCGTTTGGAGAAAGTACCAACACAGCCTAGACAACACTTCAACGTTGACCGTTTAAACCAAATATCCAAAAATCCTGGATACCATTTCAACCTTGGACGTTAATACCAAGCATCAACAACATTATAAAAATCATTTTGTAATCTTGATCTCATTTATGCCTTAAATATTGTTACGTAGAAATAAAAGCACATTCCAGATGGAGAGAGAATGTTCTAGAACGTTTAAGAATCGTGTAGAAAAAGCGGAAGACAACTGATTGGCCAATCTACAGCTATTGCGCAACGCTCGGTGCTGGCGGCTTTCTGATTGGCTGACCAACCGTGACCGGAAAGATCTACTCCGGGATATATAGGGATGAGAAACTCATGACAGGAGAGAAGAAAGATAAGAAAAAGGGGTAGAAGAACGAAGCTACGTGGTGCACTCCAAGCAAACTGCTGCCTCAAGAGGTCGGACTGCTGCTTACCGCCTACGCCGGTGTACTTCCTGGAAGATTCTAGAAGGTTCTACGAACTTCTGTCTCCTGTTCTGCTCCTGCTTTCCCTCACCGTGCTGCAGTTGGTGAGTTTGTAACTGCTGTTTTATTTATTGTTTTTTCATTTTTGCACTCTTCTGTAATTATTTTATCGAATAGGCTTAAATAAAGTCCTAAGGATCCTTTGTACCCACGGAAGTTATTCTTTGTCAACCAACAACGCAGCAATTAATTCTTATATCTATTTATTCAAAGCAATCAAGAACAATTGAAAATATAATTATTTACCCCTTTATCCATTTTATCCTAATTATTTTAAATGTCTTTCTTTGTATTAAACCTGTGCTTACATCTAGCCCTTTTCAATAATTCCACTTTAAACAATTCGTTCAATTTGTGACCTCATAGAAGGCGATTTCAAGTCATTCCAGGTTCTTCTACCCAATCTGGTATCCCGCGACAGACAGAAGAAATTGGAAAAGAAGGGATCGACCGGTTCACCAGCAAACTAAATAAGAAACTCACCGCCATTACCCACGTCCCAATTCCAATTTAATTTCTAAACTTAATGGGATCCTGCCGTTTCAGATGTCCTTGCCGTAGATGACATTCCATTACCTCTGTCGTGTTTTCATTAAGACTAGGGGTGAGGTGGCGATTGAACGTTTTAATGGACACTTTAAATAGGGCAAAAAATGACTAAATATGGGCATCTTTAATGGGCTTTCTTTCTGAGTTGGAATTTCAAAGCGGTAATGTTTAATTCATAATGTAACGGAGAATGGAGGAAACCC